>CM040242.1:133189597-133222996 GCA_022545495.1 Chrysanthemum lavandulifolium
CCGGAGGATCCGGAGTTAAGAAATGTTCGTACAAAGATTTCAAAAGTGGTGAACCCACTAAGTTTCGAGTACCGAGGGAGCTACTGACCATGGTGCGATGGTTTGAAAAGTTGAGTCGGTGTTTTGCTTTGTAGCTGTCCTGGATGATAGTAAGGTTAAATTTGCTACAAGTACTTTACTCGATGGAGCGTTGTCATGGTGGAATTCATACGCTCAACCGATTGGGATGGAGAATGCTTTCAAGCTTACTTGGGAGCAATTTAAGGGTTTGGTGACTAAGAAGTTTTGTCCTCGAACGGAAATCAAAAAGTTGGAGACGGAGTTCTATGAATTAGTAACTATTGGCTATGATATTGACACTTACATTCGGAGATTTCAGGAATTGGCCGCGTTATGCCCGTCCATGGTTTCTGATAACGAAAAGTTGCTAGAGGCTTTTATCGGGGGACTTCCCGAGGTTATACAAGGAGATGTGACTTCATTCGATCCACAAACAATCGAGGAAGCTATTCGGGTGACTCAGAAGTTGATGGCACAAGTGGTGAAAAGAGGTAAATACCCCAACACCAACCGAAATAACAACAACAACCCCAACAACCGTTTCAACAACAATAACCGATCCAACTACAACAACAACAATAGCAACAATAACAAGCGGAAATGGGACAACACCAGGGGTAGAAATGCTACTCAACAACCACCCAAAAGGCAAGAGGTTGTAAAGGCTTATGCTGCAGGTCAGAAAGAAGGAAAAGGATATTCGGGGGATTTGCCTAAGTGTAATAAGTGTTCGAGTCATCACAACCCGGGTCGATGTCCTGATCCATGTGGAAATTGCAAGAAAGTTGGTCATCGAACTGGGGATTGCAGGTTGCCAACTATGGGGGAAAATCAGAAACAACAAGTTACATGTTTTGGTTGCGGGGAACGTGGACACTACAAGTATGAATGTAAGAAGGGAAGGAACCAAGGAAATCCGAATCAAGGAGGTACGGCACAAGGAAGGGTTTACGTCATTGGAGGCGGAGAAGATAGGGAGGACCCGAATGTCATTACGGGTACGTTCCTTCTCAATAATCGTTACGCTTCAGTTTTATTTGATTCGGTGCCGATAAAGTTTTGTGTCCAATGCATTTGCACCTTTGCTCAACATTAAACCAACCACCTTAGATACATCATACATTGTCGAATTAGCTAATGGTAATTTAGTTAGCACCAACACCATTGTCCGCGGTTGCACGTTCAATTTTCTTAATCATCCCTTCAACATAGACCTCATGCCCGTAGAGCTTGGTAGTTTTGACGTCGTCATCGGCATGGATTGGCTATCCAAGCATCGTGCAAAGATCATTTGTGATGAGAAAGTTGTCCATCTTCCTTATAACGGCGAAACTTTGATTATTCGTGGGGAACGAAGTGGAACCAGACTTAGTATCATATCGTGCATCAAAACGGAAAAGTACATAAAGAAAGGTTGTCTTGCTTTCTTAGCTCATGTAACCGAGAAGAAGTCGGAGGAGAAGCGACTTGAAGATGTTCCTATTGTCCGAGAATTTTCTGAAGTTTTTCCCGAGGATTTACCGGGACTTCCACCGGCACGTCAAGTAGAATTTCAAATTGACTTAGTTCCCGGAGCTGCACCGATTGCGCGAGCACCGTATCGTTTAGCACCATCCGAAATGCAAGAGTTGTCTAATCAATTGCAAGAGCTTCTAGACAAAGGATTCATTAGGCCGAGTTCCTCGCCTTGGGGAGCACCGGTCTTGTTTGTGAAGAAGAAAGATGGATCCTTCCGAATGTGCATAGATTATCGAGAATTGAACAAGTTAACGGTGAAGAATCGTTACCCACTCCCCAGAATTGATGACTTATTCGATCAGTTGCAAGGTTCTAGTATTTATTCCAAGATTGATCTCCGGTCGGGTTATCATCACTACGAGTTCGGGAAGAGGATATTCAAAACAGCGTTTAGAACACGTTACGGTCATTACGAGTTTCAAGTGATGCCGTTTGGATTGACTAATGCACTGCGGTATTCATGGATCTCATGAATAGAGTTTGTGTCGTATTTGGACAAGTTTGTGATAGTGTTCATCGGCGACATCTTGATTTATTCAAAGAGCAAAGAAGAGCATGAAGAGCATTTAAGGACGATCTTAAGGCTACTCAAGAATGAGAAGTTGTATGCCAAATTTTCGAAGTGTGATTTTTGGAACCACAAAGTGCAATTTCTTGGTCACGTCATTGATAGTCAAGGACTACAAGTTGATCCCACAAAGATTGAAGCCGTAAAAGATTGGGCTACTCCAACAAATCCTACAGAAATCCGACAATTTCTAGGACTAGCCGGGTATTACGAAGGTTCATGAAGGTTTTTCAAAGATAGCTAGACCTTTGACCAAGTTGACACGGAAAAACAAGAAGTGCAGTGGGGAAAGAAACAAGAAGTTGCTTTTCGGTTGTTGAAGCAAAAGCTTTGCGGTCTGCGATTTTGGCACTACCGAAGGCATTGAGAACTTTGTTGTATATTGCGATGCTTCGCATAAAGGACTTGGGGCTTTTAATGCAAAATGAGAAGGTGATAGCATATGCTTCTCGACAACTTAAGACTCATGAGAAGAATTACACCACTCATGATCTCGAGTTAGGAGCCGTAGTTTTGCGCTCAAGATTTGGAGACACTACCTCTACGGTACAAAGTGCAGTGTTTACGGACCACAAGAGTTTGCAATATATTCTTGATCGGAAGGAGCTTAATATGAGGCAACGTCGTTGGTTGGAATTACTCAACGACTATGATTGTGAAATCAAGTATCACCCGGAAAAGCCAATGTTGTGGTGATGCTCTTAGTCGGAAAGAGAGGCCTAAACCTTTAAGAGTTCGATCATTGGGAATGACGATTATTTCTCCTTTACCATCGAAAATCCATGAAGCACGGATCGAGGCACTTAAGGAGGAAAACCGACCAAGTGAAAAGCTTTATGGTATGCCCGAGAACGCAAAGCGGTTTTGTAAAGAGAGCGGATGGAGTACTATGCTTCAAGGATAGAATGTGGGTTCCATTGTATGGCGGAATACGAGAATTGATTATGCATGAGTCGCATAAGTCAAAATATTCTATTCATCCGAGGATCGGATAAGATGTATCAAGATCTTAAGAAGCTTTATTGGTGGCGAACATGAAAGCGGAGATTGCCACGTCGTTAGCAAATGCCTTACCGCTCTAAGGTAAAAGTCGAATACCGAAGCCGTCGGGATTGCTCCAACAACCAGAAATTCCTCAATGGAAATGGGAACGCATTACGATGGACTTTGTTCGAAACTTCCTAAGACATCGGGAGGTTCTGACGCTATTTGGGTAATTGTTGATCGCCTTACCAAGTCACCCATTTCATACCAATTAGAGACTTATTCCATGGAGCAACTCACTAGACTTTACGTCAAGGAAATAGTCTCGAGGCACGGCGCACCAATTTCTATCATTTCGACGAGATAGTCGATTCACTTCAAACTTCGGAATTCATTGCAAGATTCATTCGAACCGATTAGAGATGAGCACGACATATCACCCACAAACCGACGGTCAAAGTGAAAGGACAATTCAAACATTAGAAGATATGCCGAGAGCATGTGTAATTGATTTTGGAAATGGTTGGGCTAACCATTTGCCATTGATAGAATTCTCGTACAACAATAGTTATCACACCGGTATAAAGATGGCACCATTCGAGGCACTCTATGGTCGAAAGTGCCGATCACCGTTTGTTGGGCCGAGGTAGGAGACGCACAACTTCTTGGTCCGAAATGGTACGGAAACCACGGAAAAGATAGTTCAAATTCGTGATAGACTCGTAAGCGCGAGTCGACGGAAAAGTTATCACGGATGTTAGGCGCAAGGATTTGGAATTTCAAGTGGGCGACAAAGTTATGTTGAAAGTATCGCCTTGGAAAGGCGTGGTACGATTGGAAAGCGTGGAAAGTTGAATCCGAGATACATTGGACCATTCAAGATTTTGAGCCGAGTTGGTCACGTAGCTTATCGACTTGATCTTCCGCCGAACTTAGTCATGTACTGTCGTTTCACGTTTCAAACTGAAGAAGTGTCTTTCAGATTTAATCGCTCGTTATTCCATTGGATGAAGTTCACTGACGACAAACTCAACTTTGTGGAGGAACACAGAAATTATGGACCGCGAGGTCAGCGGTTGAAAGCAGTCGTATTCCTATCGTGAAAGTTCGTTGGAATTCTCGAAGAGGTCCCGAGTTTACTTGGGAGCAGGAAGACCGGATCTGACATAAGTATCCTCATCTTTTCACCGACACCGTTAGACCTAACAACGATTGAATTCAGGGACTGAATTCCTTTTTGGATGGGCGAATGTGACAACCCGTACTTTCAGGTCATTTCTCGACACAATTCATGCCTCATTATTTCAACATTTATCGTAAACTTGGTTTACTTGTTTCAAATTCGCGTAACCTTAAAGGTTTAGCGGCGAATTCATGATCATAACATCACGTACATTTCATATGGACTAAGATTAGTCTACATTTCATTGACATCATTTGCATCACGTAAATTCATTCATGACATTTCATTTCACATTTATCGTGTAATTTTATATTTAATAAAGCGTTATCGCGTGAGTTATTATTTTGTGTATTTAATCCGTTACTTTCAAAATGATCGATGTATTTTAAACTTACATTTAGTTTATAAAACTATATTTTGAGATTTCCTAGTGTTTTAAATTTATTTGGTACATAAATCGTTAAAGTTAAATTATTACGTCGTTTTTCTTAAAAATTTTACGATAATTTTTATATCACTCAAATTTCACAAGGAATGTATTTTTACAATTTTTATTATATCATTACATTCTATTTTGACCTATTAAAAACTTACTTGTACCAAAAATTTCCATTTACCTTTACTTGTATAATATCTACACTTTAACTTACACTTTTGTCAAAAATTATACAAATAATACAAGTTACATTTATAAAAAAAAAAAAAAAAAAAAATTATTTTTGCCTCATACCTCCCCCCTTGGCCGACCAAGGGGGAGGGGAGACATTAAATGTGGTATGGTGGTGATTGTTAAAAATCTTACACAATATAAAAGTCTTACTTAACACATTTTTTACTCATTCACCTCAATTATTTCACCAAGTTAGAAAATTTTCTCTCTTCTTTGTTCTCCTTCTTCAACCGGTTCCAACAAGAGCTCCATAGGGATCAAAAATTTTCTCAAGACCAAGTGTTAATATCAATCTAGTTATTACTCTTTATAAGGTTTTGAAATAAAAACCAAGAGTATTTAAGTTTTACCTTGTTACTTTCACCTCATCATTTTCACTTGTAAGCATGTTTTTTATCATTTTCATGTTTCCTTTTTCATTTCATATGTATCCTTTCATTTTTGGAGCAACATGCAAGACATATGTGATTTATACCATTTTTTCATGATTTTAAGAAGTTATATATATATTTATGGTCATCCTATAATTATCCCCATGGTATTCTTGGTCTTGATGGTGATTAGGAACCCATGACACCCTAAGAAGGTGTATGGTAGGATTAGATTAGCTTTGGAGTTGATTTGAAGGGATTAGAATAGGTTTTGTCCGAGAAAAACTATTTTCGATAACTATAATTTATGTTCTGTCCTTATTTCGATTTTCTGGAAAAACCGGCGGTTGGTGCGAAATTTTGGCCTTGATATTTAGAAAATATACTTTAAAACGAATCCGTGGCCTTTTGAGCGGATAAAAGCGGAGTTATAACGAAGAAGTTATGGGTTTTAAAGTTTGACGACGAAATGGACATTTTCGAGAAAATTTGACATGCGGTTTTACTTTGTTCGAGTCAAAAAGCAGTCCTAAGCTTCACAAATTATTTCGACTTATCAAAAATATATTAGTTTACTTGATACGAAGCTAAGGGCGATTATCGTGAAAGCGGATTTGAAACGACAAAGATATGCGTTTTCAAAAGTTGCAGTAACTATTATTTTCGAAAAACTATATTATTTTTACGTTACAAGTGTTACGGTGGTACATAACGACCATGTTTGAGGCTGTTTTTAACCACGATGTGAAACTTTTGGAGCAATTGTCTTCTAGTAAAAGCAAGTTCACCGGCCATATTTTCAAAGCGACAAGCCGTTTGTATAGCGGAGTTGTAGTAAATTAATTACGGATGTTCAAACTTGGCCAAAACTCATTTTACGCACAAGAATTAACCAAAATCACTATCTTTAACCCTTATTATCTTTATGTTCGAGACCTTTTGGACGAAAACTCCTGAACTGAAACTTCTAGATATCGATACAAACTTTCCAAAACCGTCGAGTTCGTTCTCTAACGATCGACGTACACCATTTTACGACTAGTTTTCCAAAGCCATTTTTGTTAATTTCATGATAATTCCGACGACATTGTTTTGCGTCGAAAAGTAATAATTTCACCAAAAATCATTATAAAACCATTGTAGGATGACATTTTGACGTAAATACTTGAAAAGTGATTTTTGATTGGTCAAGACGTCAAAAGAGTATTTTTCGACGAAAAGTATTATTTTCAAAACCCGCAAATGGTATAAATAACATCTGAAATGCATGCATAACATTACATTGCAACTCATATCATATCATATCATTCGTAATAGGTCCGGTTGACGCATCACATTATACCTCGGTGTACTCACTTTTGCCATTATTCCGGTTTACCAAGTGAGTTTTCATAGCCCCGTCGCATGCTTTTAATTATTTTCAAACCTACGGGGAGAATACATTGCACAACATTTTATTACGATACCAAGTACATTAAATTCAATTACATTGCTTAAGTTACCACATTTGCCAATTGAAAGTCCCCATTACTTGAACATGAACCGTTAATCTTTGAGCGAGGATGAGTGGATAGATCTATCGAGGTGGCGCCTCCATCCGAGTTGGTGAATCCCAACTTGTCATAATGGATGCATTTCATTTGATAACATTACGGAGTTGTCGGCAAACACTCTGCGAGGGCATACATTATATACAGTCTAGTTTCGGGGTCATGGGCTTATTGCAATTGTAACATTTTTTTACGTGACTTGAGGGTCATGCACGATCTATACTTGTGTAGTCGTATAAAACATTTACATAAACCTATGATTTCTCACCAACATTATTGTTGACCGTTTAGCAATGTATTTTCAGTGGCGAGGCACTATCATCGACATGGTTTAGGGACCTACATTTTGAGTCGCGGCGTCGACTTACATTATTGTACATTATGGTACTTTATTTCAAAACATCGTTTGGATTTGTAACATAATTGTATTTCCATAAACTTTGTAAACCTTTTGGGACCGATGTTGTAACTCACGAATGCTTTTGTTAAATATCAAGCGATGTGTTTTTAAAACGACACTTTAGGTCGTTCAATATAACTGTGATGTGGTGCTATGACGATCAATCCCAGAATTCCATTCCGCAAAAGCAGTAAATTGGGGTGTGACATCGACGAAGAGTATTATTTTCAAAACTCACAAGTGGTATAAATAACATACTGAATTGCATGCATAACATTACATCATAACTTATTACATATCATATCATTCATAATAGGTCATTTTAGATTCACGCTACATTTCGATTGTACTCACTTTTGTCTTCGCATCATTTCATCAAGTGAGTCATAGCCCCTAATCTTTTAAGCTGTTATGAATTACTTTTGGGAGATACATGCTCAACTATTTTATGACTATCATGATTATTTGAAACTACATGCTTAAGCGAATCGAATGTTTAGTCATATCTTATATCATAAATCATGGGCCCGAATGTCTTGGGATTATTGTTGAGCTGAATGTCTTGGGATTATCATTGAGATGAATGTCTTGGGATTATCATTGAGCTGAATGTCTTGGGATTATTATTGAGGTAAATGTCTTGGGAACATCATTGAGCTAAATGTCTTGGGAACATCATTGAGCTGAATGTCTTGGGATTTTCATTGAACTAAATGTCTTGGTATAATTATGTCAAGTAACTATTGATACATAAAGTCATGCACTATTATGTGAATTCATTTGACATCATGTGTTTGAACATAAACTATACATATTTTAGCGATGGATTGTGAACACATAGGTTGCAAGTTTTGTATGGGCGAGAACTTGGGCCGAGTGGATTACAATGCCTTTCTTGCATAAACGATTTTGAAAGGCTTTACATTTCAACGCAAACTCTATGAACTCACTCAACCTTTGTGTTGACACTTTTAGCATGTTTTATCTCGGTATCTAAGGCATTCACTTCATGGCATGCATGTGGACCTATCATAGAAGTCAGCGGTGACGCGTCTCACTGGGTTTTATGAACTTTAAAACATCGTTTGACTTATAACAAACTAATTTTCCGCACAAGTTAATTTCATTTGGGACCTATCTTTGTAACTCGAATGTTTTTATTAATTCAAGCGATGTATTTTCCAAAGCGACACTTTAGGTCGTTCAATATAACTTGTGATTGTGATGCTATGACATCAATCCCGTGAATTCCATTCATTGCAAAAGCAGTAATTTGGGGTGTGACAATATTACCAATTCGAAAAATAATGTTTAACCCGTCAATACTTATCAAATGGGTCTGACCCAATTTCATTTTCTGACCCGACCCGGTTGCCTCCTAAAACAGACACAAAACTCTCTTCACACCGTTTTACCCAGCTTATCCAACTAATGAAATAATCAAACCCAATTTCACACCCACGACATGTGAGCAACTCGTTCACACAAACACCCTTAACGACTGGACACGAGTTCAATGGTTCCACATTATCACGCATTAGGACTCCCAATCACAAGATCTTATAACATCAATACACGGCTACACAGATTTAAACGTGACTTGTGATAAAACAAAAATAAAAAAAATGAGCGTCTATCATCACCACACGAATCTGTATATTTCAATCCGTTTTAAACCATGAATTCATATCACGTTTTTCTTATAATTGTTTTTCAACCAAAATCGTTTTAATACAAGTTTTATCCATGAAAACACATTACTTAACATGTATAAATTTTTGGTAAAACACAAAAATAGGAACATAGTGAAAGGAGTAGATTTACCGAGAGGGAAAGAGAGAGAGGCTTCCATGGTGTCTTTACTGAGTACAACTCGTAACCAAGATAGCGAAGACCCTTTTAAACGATTTACCTAAAACCCTAAAAATTCGAATCTAAATAATTGGATTTAGGGCGTGTTTTTTGATTAAGTGGCACATGAGTTATGAAATCGTAACCACAAGAGCCCGATCTATTGATTGAGGTAGGTGGTGTAATTATTTGAGATGTCCGGAAGTTGGCCGGAAAAAGTGACGGCGCCGGAACCCTAGATGGGTGGCCGGAAAATATAAAGAGAGAAAGGAGAGATATGTGTGTGTGTGTGTTTATAGAGAGAGAAATAAGAGTGGTAACATGAGAGAGGTGTGAGGATGTGGGGTATATATACTCCATGGAGGGACCAAGCATGTACAATGGGAACTAGAAGGGGTGACTTTGTAACTTGTCCAAGGGACCATTGTTGTAATATTTCTAATACATTTGATAGATTAGGTTCGGGACTCGTTTATCCTAGTAAACGAGGGATTCATGATCCGAGAGTTACGTCAATCTTCTCAGAATAATATTTCCAATTAAAACGATATAAAATACGACTCGTATCTCAAATTTGATAAAACGATCGCTTTAATCGATGTTTCTCCAATTACGACGCATCGAAAAATTTATGAGTTGTCACAATGACCAATAGTGATAGGAAAACCACCGAAAAGGATAATTCCATCTCGACTTACTCTCCCGAAGCTTCTGGTGTGAAAATTAAGGACCCAAGTAAGTTAGCCAAGCAAGTTCAATTCGTCAATACCATCACCTTAGTGAGACCGAATACGACTAGTGACGAAACAAACCATGAGACGGCACTTGAGATTAGTAAAACTCATAAGGAAGAATCGACCGACAACGTAGACAAGGTAGTGATGAATATTTCAATAAGTTTCCTACGAAAGAGGAACTCTCTCGCCACCCACACTTCGTACGCGACCTTCGTCACATGTATGTTAGGAAAAGCCCTCGGATCAAATTTGGGAATCCTTAGAATTTTAACATACCATGTTGCATAGGGCATCTTTTCGTGGCAAAGGCCTACATTGATCGCAAGTTCCCAATAAACATCATGACTAGCACCTACTATAATTGGGTATTGAAGAAACCTATCCCAAATAGGCAAGACCCTAATGATCCTAGGGTTAGTTGTAATTTTCTTGGTAGAGTTAAGGGATTGCCAGTCTATGTAGGCAGTTTTATGTACCCTACGGATTTCATAATTGTAGAGGATATTAGTACGACCATAGATCCTAGCTTGTCCCACGTAATTCTAAGAAAGCCTTTCATAGAAAACACCGGGATGACTTATGATCCATCGTTAGGGATAGTTAGATTTAATGATGAGACCGATGACGTAGTTTACCAAATGCCATTTAAGATTGAGAAATTTTCATCACTATCCAATGATGAAAAGGAACTTAAGCTATCGGTGTACTATAGGAATAAGGAGGATAAGGAGAAAGGAGTAGATTATGTGATGAATAAGATTTTTGGGTTCTATAAGGATTGCTTGAAACTAGGACTAGAATATAGAACCGATAGGGGATAAGATGACTTCTTAGAAAGATGCATTATAGGGCATTACTATAACATGGTAAACCCCAATAGAAACTGTCATGAGGAAGAAGGTGACGGAAATGAAGTCACGTAGGAGCACGACTTTGAGTCTAGCTACAAGACTCATAAATAAAGAAAAGCACCACTATAACATGTTCTCATGTTTGAATTTGTGAATATGCTTTTGTTGGGTTTTTGGTTCCTTGAATCAAGAATTATTCTAAGTACTGAAACCACGGACAGAGTTGATATAACCACGGACAGAAGAATGAAACCACGGATGAAGACAAACCGCGGCTAGTAGTATTGTGTAACCACAGATAATGTATTGTAACCACTGCTAGTCTTGTTTAGTCGGTTTAGTATTTTGTATTAGATAAATATGGAAAAGATATTTATCTTGTAGGCTACATATTGTATTATGTAAAGGGCTCCTTAGCCTATAAAAGGAGGTCCTAGGTTAGCTTAGATATACGCATGTTTATATCTAAGGTCGATACACTTCAAGGTTGTAAAACCATAATACTGTTTAGAGTATTCGTATTAATAATAATATTGAGGTGTTGAATGTTTATTGTTCTTCTTCTTAAGATTAAGTATTAAATTTCACGTGATACTTAATAAGTATTTGTTTAAAGTCAGTTTCTATATTAGATCATTTTGCTCAACTGGGATCAACAAGTGGTATCGAGCTTGTGATCTAGAAGCGTAACCAAGAAGAAGTCAAGTGAAGTTCATTCAAGCAAGTTAAGATGTCGTGAAACTCACATGGTTCTTGCATCTAAGGTACCCATCTTTGAGCGGGGTGAGTACCAAATTTGGAGAATGCGAATGAGGCAATACATTCGTATGATTGACTATGCCATCCGGGATGTCGTTGAAAAGGAGATACTCTTCCTAAGAAGAGTGCGAGATAGTCTTTGCAATAACCATTATTAGTGAGATTGACAAGGCAAAAGGAAACTAGAGATTAAAGCACTTAGTATTCTTTCCACGGGAATACCTAATGAGTTTGCACCTTGGACTTTGATCATTATGAGTCGCTAAAGAATTAATGGATGCTATTGAAACTAGGTTTCTTTGGTAATGAAGCTACAAAGAAATCCGGAAGAATATGCTAAAGCATCGACTTGAGAACTTCACTACTTTAAGTGGAGAAAACTTGATGGCACTTATAAGAGACTTCAAAACTTATCGGTCAATGAAGTCATGGACTACAAAGTTGCTCAAGAAGATATCAATCTTAAGTTTATTAGAAGTTTGTCATCATTGGGCTATGCATCTTGTTGTGTGGAGAAACAAAGATGACTTTGATAAGATGACTCGGATAATCTCTACAACAATTTGAAGGTTTATGAGTGCGAAAAGAATATTCTTGGTTCATCTTCCTACACACAAAACATTGCTTTTGTGTCTACAAACCATATGAATCCTCAAGATGCATCCATCTGCTGCTTATGGTATAACCATTTGCTATTGCTAACAATACCACGTGTTAGTGATAATGTACGTGATGGTGCAATCGTGCTTTTACGGCTGATTTAACTACGATTGTTCTTGTTTTGAATCAAGATCTAGATCAAATTGATCATAATGATCTTGAAGAGATAAATCTGCAATGGCAAATGGTTATGTTGACTCTCCAAGCAAGGAAGTTTCGAGGAGGGTGGAAGCGGTTAAGTATGATGGTCGGGAGGAGAATGGATTCGACAAAAGTAAGATGGAGTGCTTTAGCTGTAAAAGAAGGGTTACTTTGCTAGGGAATGTCGAGCTCTAAGAGAATTGAAGGCATTAAAAGACCTCTGAAGAGCACCGCTTCTTGACTTTGGTTGCTCAAGATGGCATTGGTGATTATGGTGGGTGATCAGTTGAAGAAGGTCCCAATGCAGCTTTTCTTGCTAGTGAAGCTTCAAAAGAGAATGACTTTGCTCTTATGGCATGCTTCATCTTGGTTCGAGATTCGAGGTATCTAATGATTCTAATAATTCTACTTGTTCCTTTAAATCATATCAAGATAACTTAGAATCTCAAAAGCTATCCTTTGAGTATGAGGAAAGAAGTAGAAAGACGTCTCTAGATAACTTAGGTTATAGAGTTGCTCTAGAAAGTGTTGAAGAAAAGCTTAATTCTTGTATTAAATGTGAGTTTGAGTATGTTGATAAAATTAATATACTAGGTGGTGAAATTGACCTTAAGGATAGAGAGATTAAGATGCTTAAAGAGAAACTAGAATTGGCAGAGAGTGTAAGACAAGAAGCCCTAGAAGACAAAGAAAAACATATTGTTAGGGTTGCTAAAACACAGTATGCTTCTGATTTAGTAAATAAACCAATAGGTCAAAAACTATTCAAGGAGGGTACTGGTCTTGGATACAACAATATGCCACCACCCTCTCTAATGAAACATGCACCACCAGCAAAAGAACTGTCATTTAGTAGTGAATTCAGTTTTAACAAACCTGTAGAAGAGATTAGTAAGACTGAAACACTTAAGATAGGTTCTGATAAGTCATCGATGCTCCGCAATTAAAGGCGGGAATCGGAATCGAGGATGATAGATTTGAATCAACTAAGCACGAGGAGATAGAAAAGTTAAGAAAGTTGATTACGAACAAGCCAACCTTGTGCCTAGATTTGGAGCTCAAATTGCTAAGAAAGTTGTAGAGTACAAGGAAGTACCTAGGAGCAGATGAAAAGATTCATACCTAGGGAAACGGAGGAACTTTAATGGACCAATTTCAAATAGATTAGGAGATGAGTTTCAATGTGTTAAAAGGCTTGTTTTACATGTGGTAGTTTTGAACACTTACGAGAAATTGTTATAAAAGCAGACCACAAGTTTGGAATCATTGGAGGAGGGTAAATCATCAAAACTTTTCAAAGAAAACAAACCCTCATCCTAACAAAACATGATTCCTAGAGCAGTTTAATGAGGAATGGTCATACAAAGTCAATTATTCTTTGCTGCACCCAAATGGGTTCCAACCTTTGCCAAGCAAAATGTAAGCACGACTAAGCAAAATCAAACCATTGCTAAGCAAAATATCACCACTGATTCAAATGAAGTTTAAAAATTCCAAAGGTGATAAGCGACACGATGGTTGGAAACCATTTTATCTTTGTTAAGGCCTCACTAGTTGGCAATGGAAGCCTAAGACCAAGGTTTTACATCATGTCAGCTGTGCATCAATGGACCTAAAGAAATATGATTATGTTGATGCGAGGCGGACCAAGTCGATATTGGCTTGGGTCCATAAAAGGAACTAATTTATGTAATTTCATGTGCGGGGCAATCTACATGATGAGCTAAAAGACAAAGGAGTATTTGATAGTGGTTGCTCGGACACATGACTTGGGATGGGAGCAACACGGAGGATTTTGAAGCCTTTTGATGGAGGATATGTGGCATTTGGCAATGATCCAAAGGAGGAAAGATACTTGGCGGAGGCATAATCGAGCAGGAATTTAGACTTTGAAAAAGTCTATCTGTCTGAGGACTTAAGTATAATCTATTCGGTGTTTCTCAAATGTGTGATAAGAAAAACTGGGTACTTTTGGTGAAACCGAGTGTGTGGTGTTGTCTCCACGAGTTTAAGATGCACGATGAGAAGTTTATACAACTTAGGGTACCTAGGAAGGAAAACATATATTTTTGATCTTAAAGATGTTCTACCAAATAGGTCCTTAACATGTTTGTTTGCTAAAGCATCGTAGATGAGTCAAAATTGTGGCATAGAAGGCTAGGTCACCTCAATTACAAAACAATCAATAAAGCGGTAAAGGAAACTTAGTGAGAGGGTTACCTTCTAAGGTTTTGAGTGTAAGGAACTGTGTGTGGCTGTCAAAAGGAAAACAACATAGAGCTTCTTGTAAGACCAAAGCGTAAACACCATCACACAACCACTTTGTTTATGCTTCATATGGACTTATTTGGACCTACCTTTGTTAAAAGTTTGAACTATAAGCGATATTGCCTAGTTATCATGATGATTATAGTAGATTTTCTTGGGTATACTTTTTGGTCGCTAAGAGTGAGACTAGTGAGATCCTCAAGAGTTTCATTACTAAGATAGAAAATCAAGTAAATCATAAGGTCAAGGTAATCGGATGTGATAATGGGCCGAGTTTAAGAATGAAGTGATGAATCGGTTACGTGTTGCTAAGGGTATTGATAAGGTTTTAAAGGTACCATTTGAGGGTCGTTTAAGCCCTTATTTGATCACTTTGTATCCGTTATTGCTTAATATCGTTCCTTTTCACTTTTAGGTCTCTTGAAGGCAAAATGCTGGAATGGCACTTATTTGGACGAAAAGCGCGAATATCTGAAGAAAATGGCCAAAGTCGAATAAAGACACTCAAAGGCTGCGAAAGCAAAGGCGACGGCGTCGGTGTTAGTGCGGCCGTCGGAGGATTTTTGTGACGATCTGAAGCCAAAACCCTATTTTCAAGTGGCGACATCGGGCTTTAAAAGAGTAGGCCGTTGCTACTCGAGACGGCCTAGATGCGACCCAGACGGCGTCGGTGAAAAGGACGGCGTCACGGACATAAGGTGGACGTCGCAAGGTTAACGTGGCCAAGGCGAAACCCTAATGAAGGCGACACACGGCGTCACAAAACATAAGGTGGCCGTCGCATATGTAATATTATATATAGAATCCGAATTTTCGGTTTAAGAGAGTCTTTTGGAGTGAAAACCTAAAACCGAACCAAGGGTGTCTTGTACGATATTTTAGGGTTCCAAACCCTATCTTACATCAAGATAAGTATTTACTTCATCAATTCAATTATGTCTTTGATTATTTGTGTGTATGCTTGCATGTTCTCCATGTCCGGCTAATTTATTTGTGTGTTTGCTTAGGGAGTATGAAAGCGTAATTATTGAATATTGATTGGTTGTTTCTTATCTTAGTTTATTAATGATCTAGTAATGCGATAGATCATTCGTTGTATACTTAATGCTTGATTCATCTTTGTGAACCTTAGAATATAATTACGAGTAGTTGTAAGCTAAACCATCCAAAGAGTGCCTTAGAGTAAGAGTTTATTATCCTAGTGGGTTTTGTAGGCGAGACCCTTTGGTAAGTTCAAAGAGTTAGGGAGAAAGCATACCTACAACTTTAGACACACAACGCAACTAAGAATAAGGACGTGACAACTCAACCATCAATAGGAGATAATTAAGGAGTAGTAAAACCTAAGTAAACACATCTTTAAACTATCATACGAGCACACATTAATTAGACATAGACTACCACCACCTTAGTTTAGATAATTAGATAATAGTAGAGTAATCGGTAGAAATACCAACCCCAAATCCAATACCGAGATTCGTACCTTTCAATTTCCTAAAAATATAAAAATACAAAAATAATCATCCTCACCTTTAGACTTAAATCGACATACACTTGACTAACGACACTATTCCCTAGAGAGCGATATCAATACCGTGGCTTACCCTAATACTACACTACAACGATTAGGTTCAATTGCCTAGGGTGTTGAAAAACTTCTTTCGAAGAAAAGGAAGTTCCTTTGACCGGGCAGCGTATGTGTAAGCGTATCAAGTTTTGGCGCCGTTCTGGGGAATAGTTATTGTTTAGGCTTGATTTATATCTCGTTTATGTCTACTCACAAGATTCCTATCAAGTGAGATTTTTTTTCTTTTATTAGCTTCCTTGTAGTCTATCCCTTCTTTGTGCCTTTGTTCGTAAAACTTGTCCATTGACT
Organism: Chrysanthemum lavandulifolium; assembly: GCA_022545495.1. Taxonomy (NCBI): domain Eukaryota; kingdom Viridiplantae; phylum Streptophyta; class Magnoliopsida; order Asterales; family Asteraceae; genus Chrysanthemum; species Chrysanthemum lavandulifolium. Next base: position 133,206,045 of record CM040242.1, read on the forward strand.
CTTCCATTCACCATTATGGAGAAGCGAATCCACTATATCCGCGATTAGGTTTTCCTAAAAATTATGATATTACCAAAGCGGATTATTCAAGATGGTGGGAAGAAAGTAGCCACGTCCATAAACCTTTTGAGGTTTCACCATTCCATCAAGCCACAAAATACCTCATCTAGTGAAACCTATGCTTCGTTTGAGCCTTCACCTAGGATAGACTTTCGTGAACAACCTCCGTGTTTAGAAACTATTTTTAGTGAGGCCCTTAGGAGGCCGACCAAATTTGTGAAAACATTATGGTAAACAACCAAGCATTAAACCATAAGTTGGATCAATTACTTGAATTGGTTTCATCACGACCTAAGGAAATAATACATGACGAGCATATAGATGATGTAGATGTGATTGAGGATGAGGTGAAAAGTCTAGACCCACAAGGTATCCCACAAGTCCCAGCATCATTTAAGGCATACACACCGCACGTGACTTACCCGGAAGTAGTAGGAGAGACTTTAGGAATCCCAATGGAGGTAGAACATTTGAACCAAACATAGCTGGAGAATATAGGTTTGAATACTTGTAGTCTCGGTCTTACTCTTAGTTCTAGGAATTTCCTAGTGTTGATGAACCGGAACCTCAAGCTTTACTTCCATCCTTAGATAAGCGAGGAACCGACCCACCCATCAACCAATTTAGTCCGGGTAGTTTTAGGATGAAGGAAGCCATTCACACCCCTTCACCTCACGTGGCATATTTCCACCCTAAGGGTGTGTATTGCTACTATCACCCGCACTTAAACTTAAGTGTAGGAAAAACTTCCCTTTATCATTAAATAAGGGTAGAGTCGGGGCTCGTGACTCGAACAAAAACAAGCGCTTCTTGGGAGGCAACCCATGTGTTTTTCCTTTTCCTTTTTATTTGTGTGTCATATATCTTTTATTGATTATTAATTCTCATGTTTAAATTTGTAAAATGCTTTATTTTGTCTTTAACCTCGTCTTAATTACATATAAAGGTATTTTACATAAGAGATAAGTGTAGGGAGGATTACACGTTTTCAAAAGAAAGCGTAAACATGGGAATTACAATTATTTAAAAGATATACATGTGTGTTTGTTCGAGTCAAATGCTTGTATCGAGTCATAATGGATGTTTTGCGGAAATTTTCCAGTTTTAAAGATAAAATTTTCCGAATTTTTTCGAAAATCGCAAACCGGTTTTGTCGGGATAACTTTGACGACATCGAGATTGCAACGGCGTCGGGAAGGAATAAAACATCGATTACTTTTTCTCGTTTCCGAGCTACTTAAAATTTTGGAATTTTCGGTCTTAATTTTCTTAGAAATGCAGTAAACATCCATTCCACAAGCATTATATCCTAGTTTAGTAGAGTCTTATATATATTATTACACCGATTTTACTGCGAAGGTTTCGTTTGTTTTCTTCAAGTGTGCGGGTTTTGTTTATCAAGAAGAAGATACATAAAGTTGGAGGAGCTTTACACGCATACATTCTTCTTGGAAAGGATTTAACCACTACTTCACACACGGATCCTACCGAGCTAACGGGGAGTATTAGTTTCTTTCGTTTTGATTACCTTCTTTTATCATAACTTTGATACTTTAGGGAACATTGGGGACAATGTTCGGTTTAAATGTAGGGAGGGAAAATAAAGCGGGAACTTTGAAACTATGCTTATCCTTGATTATTTGCTTTGTCCAATTGCATTTGCGTAATAAACCATGAGAAAATGTCGGTTAGGGTAATTTTGGCACCAAATTTAAAATTTTCATGACATATAGGGTGGGCCATTAGTCTTAACAAAAGCGTCTCACGGATAGGAAGTTATATGACTAGCACAAAACCCTTTACCACCTAAATTCCACCAAAAATGTGAGGATCGCCCTTAGATTAGTAGGAATTAAAGCATTCATCTTTAATGCTTAGAGTGTGAACCGGTAGTATATTAGATTCTAGAACTTGTTTTGTGATGCCTTCCGAGATCGCAAGTAAGACTGCACTTGTGTAGTTAGGAATAACTAAATGATAAGAGGCATTAGGATAACCCTTGTTTGATACCCATAATATAATTACTTCTTCCACCTCGGTTGAATAATTCCCCCACACCCTTGCGTTGTACTCATCTTTAGTACACGATACCCCTAGTTAACCCCTCGTAGCCTATCCTTTTCGCGAGTTCTCGTGATGTTTGGTTTTCCGGAATATCAATGAAAACATTGTTTACACCTCACCCCAAATATACACCCAAATCGCCTTAGCCTACCATGTATGCACTCACTTTTAGTGCATTATTGTTATCACCCTAAACCCTTAGTTCAATTATCGGTTGCTTGCATTAGTTGCTAAGTCGAGTCATATCCTTTGTATCTGATTTTGGGACGATTGGGATTCATGGGAAAAGTTAAAGTTTATGAAATGACGGAAGGAGCGTTAAATTCAAATTCCCTTTGTTTGCGTAATAATGTACCCCAAGTGTTTTGATTTTTCAATTCGGGTCAAATTAGTGTTAGAGTAATAAAAACTCAAGTGTAGGGATGTACCTATAAACCCCGATCATTTTGATGTTACCGTAGAGGATGGTAGGGTAAAGTGTATGAATATATATATATATATATATATATATATATATATATATATATATATATATATATATATATATATATATATATATATATATATATATATATATATATATATATATATATATATATATATATATATATATATATCGAAAAAAAAAGGAAGAAAATAGAGTGTAAAAAAAAAAAAAAATCGAAAAAAAAAATAAAAAAAGAGAGAAAAAGAAAAATAGAGTATAAAAAAAAAAAACAACATACGACTACCATCCTACATCTATCCTTTAAATTTATGTTTGTTTATTTCGTTACCTAGAGTTTTAGAGTGTCGAGTCTTGGCTTAGCAACGCCATTCTTCGTATGCATTTAACATAGAGATTTTGACTTGCCACCACTAAATAGCCTATCCCACCAAACCCTTGTTTCCCTAAGTAAGCCTAACATTACAACCCTTTAAAAGACCTCTTTGATAGTCTTTCCTAGGTGCTTACGCCAAAGCGATGGAGGTTTGATATATTCTCAAGCCTATGGTAATCTATGTACTAGGACGGTTAATGAGTGTTTAACTTCCATTTCCTATTTGTTATATTTCATATATACACCGAGAGAGATGTGAGTATCCAAACACCCCATGTGAGGTGCTAGTATGTAATTCGTGCTTGTTATGACTTTTTGGGGCTTATATGTGTTGTGGACCGTTTTAAATCAATGCTTCATGACCCCTAACTTATAAATTAATTGGCTAAAAGCACATTTGCTTGAGGACAAGCAAATAACAAGTGTAGGGATATTTGATAAGGTTTTAAAGGTACCATTTTGAGGGTCGTTTAAGCCCTTATTTGATCACTTTTGTATCCGTTATTGCTTAATATCGTTCCTTTTCACTTTTTAGGTCTCTTGAAGGCAAAATGCTGGAATGGCACTTATTTGGACGAAAAGGCGCGAATATCTGAAGAAAATGGCCAAAGTCGAATCGAGACACTCAAAGTTCTTTGAAAGAAAGGCGGCGTCGGTGTTGATTGCGACGCCGTCGGAGGATTTTGTGACGATCTGAAGCCAAAACCCTATTTTCAAGTGTGACGTCGGGCTTTAAAAGAGTAGGCCGTTGCTACTCGGGGCGGCCTAGATCGACCAGCACGTCGAGAAGGTGAAGAGGGCGGCGTCACAGACATAAGGTGACGCCGTCGCAAGGTTAACGTGGCCAGGCGAAACCCTAATGGCGGCGACACGGCGTCACAAAACATAAGGTGACGCCGTCGCATATGTAATATTATATATAGAATCTGAATTTTTCGGTTTTAATAGAGTCTTTTGGGTGAAAACCTAAAACCGAACCAAGGGTGTCTTGTACGGTATTTTAGGGTTCTAAACCCTATCTTACATCAAGATAAGTATTTACTTCATCAATTCAATTATTTCTTTGATTATTTGTGTGTATGCTTGCATGTTCTCCATGTCCGGCTAATTTATTTGTGTGTTTGCTTAGGGAGTATGAAACTTAATTATTGAATATTGATTCGTTGTTTCTTATCTTAGTTTATTAATGATCTAGTAATGCGATAGATCATTCGTTGTGTACTTAATTCTTGATTCATCTTTGTGAACCTTAGAATATAATTACACGAGTAGTTGTAAGCTAAAATATCCAAAGAGTGCCTTAGAGTAAGAGTTTATTATCCTAGTGGGTTTTGTAGGCGAGACCCTTTGGTAAGTTCAAAGAGTTGGGAGAAACGCACCCTACAACTTTAGACACACAACGCAACTAAGAATAAGGGCGTGACAACTCAACCATCAATAGGAGATAATTAAGGGTAGTAAAACCTAAGTAAACACATCTTTAAACTATCATACGAGCACACATTAATTAGACATAGACTACCACCACCTTAGTTTAGATAATTAGATAATAGTAGAGTAATCGGTGAAATACCAACCCCCAAATCCAATACCGAGATTCGTGCCTTTCAATTTCCTAAAAATATAAAAATACAAAAATAATCATCCTCACCTTTAGACTTAAATCGACATACACTTCACCTAACGACACTATTCCCTAGAGAACGATATCAATACCGTGGCTTACCCTAATACTACACTACAACGATTAGGTTCAACGCCTAGGGTGTTGAAAAACTTCTCGACGAAGGAAGTTCCTTTGACCCCGAGCAGCTGCGTAAGCGTATCGGTATAGAGAGCAGGTTTAGTGTTGCTAGAACACCACAACAAAATGGTGTGGTGAAAGGAAAAATAGAACACTAATTGAAATTTGCTAGGACAATGTTGTCCGAATCTATGTTACCAACTACCTTTTGAAGTGTAGGCACTACATGTTATGTCGAATAGAAGTAAGGTAGTGAAGCCTTATAACAAGACCCCTATGAGCCGTTACATGATAGGAAGCCAATGATTGCATTCCTAAAACCTTTTGGGTGTCTGTTACTATCTTGAATACCATAGACTACCTAGGCTAGTTTCAAGAAAAAGGCGATGATGGATACTTTTAGGCTATTCTACTAAAGTAAAGCCTTTAGAGTATACAATAGGAGGACTAGAATTGTTGAAGAGAACCTACATGTTCAATTTAGTGAAAAGACTCCTAGTGTTGAGGCGAAATGACCAGATCGGGCATTTAACATTGATATGCTAACCAAATCTATGAATTATGAGCCTATCATTGCGGGAACTTCCACTAATGTTAATGCGGTACACAATAGGATTACGAATCGAGACATCTTCAAGGAAGCTGATTCTCCAAAGGAGTTCTATTTGGTTGAAAAGTGGAAAGGCGGTTCTGTTCCTTCCATCATTGATAAGCAAGGTCCCACCGATGATGATGTCTTTGGATAATGGAGGCAATGTTAATCATCATAAAGATAAGGATGAGTTGTTGAAAGATAACTCGATGTCGGTAGAAGAAATTGAAAAGAAGAAAAGGAATTCTCCAAGCCTTTGCTAAGCCAATGAAAGCTTCTTTGCTAAGCCATCTTCTACCACCGATAGTCCAATTGTAACCCTACTGCAAATCTTGATGATATTACTTTCTTTGGACCAAATGCACAGCCATTATTTGGTGAAGAGGAGTATCCGCATGATCCTACCATGCACGCTTTGATAGAAATTGATACTCCTACCGATGATGAAGACATGGATGATTTCTTCAATCTTGATTTGACTAACTTGAGCTGTCATTCATGAAAGTCCAATCACCTCTACCGAATACATAAGATTCATCCCAAGGAACAAATACTTGGAAACTTGAATACTCCAGTTCAAACAAGAATCGGGGATAAGAAAAGCGAACCCTTTCACGAACATGGGTTCTTTGCAAGATCACTTCACAAAAGCAGTCATAAAGATACGCAAAATTGCATGTTTGCTTGTTTTCGTCTCAAAAGGGGCCCAGAGAGTGGAAGAAGCTTTATCGGAAGAAGGTGGGTAGAATCAATGCAAGAGGAGCTTCTACAGTTCAAGCTTCAAGAGGTTTGGACATTGGTTGATCTTCCTAATGGTAAGAGGTCAATTGGGACAAAATGGGTGTTCGAAACAAAAGGGATGAAAGAGGAATTGTGGTAAGGAACAAATCAAGGTTGGTTGCTCAAGGATACACATGGCTGAAGGTTTGGATTATGATGAAATATTTGCTCGATTGCAAGAATAGAGGCTATTAGATTATTTTTGGCTTATGCTTCATTCAAGAATTTTTGTGTATCGATGGATGTTAAAGTGCATTTTGTATGGCACAATTGATGAAGAGGTTTATGTTTGTCAACCTCACGGTTTTGAAGATCTGATCATCGACAAGGTTTCTGAGGTGAGGAAGGCTATGTATGGGTTGCATCAAGCTCCAAGGGCATGGTATGAGTGCTGTCTACTTATTTGATGGACAATGGCTTTAAAAGAGGGCGATTGATAAAATTTGTTCATTAGAAAGCACAAAGATGATATTTTGTTGGTTCAGTTTATGTAGATGACATCATCTTTGGCTCAACAAACAAGGAGCTATGCAGGATTTTGAGAAACTTATGCATGATAAGTTTCGGATGAGTTCTATGGGAGAACTCACTTTCTTTTAGACTACAGGTTCAACAAAGGATGATGGTATCTTCATTAGTCAAGACAAGTATGTGAGATGTTTTGAAGAAGTTTGGGTTTCAAGATGTCAAGAGTGCAAGTACACATATGGAAACTCGAAACCATCGCTACCGGATGATGGAAGTCCCAAAGTTGATTTGAAGTTATGCAGGTCCATGATTGGATCTTTGATGTATCTCAGCGCATCTAGGCCAAATATTATGTTCTCGGTATGTGTGTGTGCAAGATTTCAAGTCACACCAAATACCTCACACATGAATCTTTGTTAAGAGAATCTTTAGATATCTTAAAGGTCATCCTAAATTGGGCCTTTGGTACTCTAAGGAATCTCCTTTTGATTTGGTGGCCTACACGAGATAGTGACTATCTTGGTGCTAGTTTGGATAGGAAGTCTACTCTTGGAGGATGTCGGTTTTGGAAGTAGACTAATTTCATGGCGGTGTAAAAGAAAACTATTGTGGCAAATTCTACAACCGAAGCCGAGTATGTAGCTCTTTGCTAGTTGTTGTGGTCAAGTTCTTTGGATTGAATTATTTGTTGGATTTTGGGTACAATTTTATGCATACTAAGATTTACATTGATAATAACAGTACAATATGAATCATTAAAAATCCTGTTTTACATTCTAGGACTAAACATATTGAGATAAGGCATCACTTTATTAGAGATTGTAATGAGAAAAGGCTGATTCAAATGGTAAAAATCCATACGGATTTCAATGTTGCTGATCTTCTCACTAAAGCTTTTGATATGGGGAGGTTTCAGTATCTTGTTGTTAGTATTGGAATGATTAATCTCTAAACTCTCAACTCTCTTTTCTGTGTTTGGTTTGTATTTGTGACTTGCAGGTCTGGAGGATTCTTGTATATTGGAGCTTGTGTTTTTAGCTGCTAGTGTTAAAAAAAATAAATAAAAAAGAGAGAGAGAGAGAGAGAGAGAGAGATTGTGAGAATCCTTCATATTTTTGTGAGATACTTTTGTTTTGACACAGAATTGCTTGTTGTATTTCTTGCTCAATTGGAGTGACACTCTGTATCCACTGATAGTATGTATCAATCCACAGATAGAAGTCTTCAAACCACTGATAGCATGCTACTTGTTTCTGGACACTACAGGGGCTGTTTGGTAACTTTGGCGAAAGTATATTTATCTCCCCAAAATCACGGATGGATCATTCATTGCTCTTCAAATCACTTCAACTTGGCGCTCTACATTAACCCTAATCACTTTTCTTTGCATAATTAACAAATTCCATATCATATCCATCATCAATCACAATGGCGACCCAGTACTCCAACACACATAACCTTGTTGCTAACCTCATCAAAAACAATCGATCTGAAGGTTTTGATCAAATGATTGATTTCCTTCTTCACAGTCCTATTCACTATGCCTTGAAAGTCACACCAACCATTCTTAAAGCTTACATTCATCAGTTCTGGAGGAATGCTAAGCTTGAAGAGGTTGAAGGAGTAGCCGTGTTTAGCACTGTTGTGGATGAGAATGCTATATCTGTTAATGAGGAGATCATTAGGAAGTTTAAAGTTTGATGATCTTGATGGTATTGTAAATCTTTCGAGATCTTTGAGATAGTTCTTTGGTTTGGAGCAGTTAGGCTATACACAGGGGTGATATGGTACAATTTTTAAGAGTTTGTTTTCAAAACAATGGAAGTTTTTGATTCACACCTTGTTCATGTGTCGAGTAGTAAAACCACTGGGTTTAATGACTTTCCTTCAAAAATTACTACGCAATTATTTGTTTGTTGATGGGAGGAAGTTTAATTGGTCTAGGATGATCTATGAGGGGCTAGTACAAAACATTAGGAAGAAGGGTAAATACTATTTATATCCTAGGTTTTTTCAATGATTGTGGAAAGTCAAATAGAAGAAACATTGAGTATTCTAGGGAGTATGAAGTACATCATATGCTTCCTAAGGTTTTGCACATATGAGGAATCACCACAAAATGTACAAATTAGAGATGTTCCTTTATTTCCCCATATGCTTACTTTGCCTCTTGATCCACGAGTTTGATGAAAGTCTTAAATCACAACCTTTAGTTCTTGAACCCACTGCTAGTACATCCGAACCCCTTTGCTAGTACACCTCAAACCACTTTGTTAGTGACACTCAACCTACTTATAGTCAAACTCAAACCCTTTGTTAAACCAATTTTACGGACTAGGAGGTGAAGGGCACCAAGCTACCTCGAGGCTAGTGTTAGTGGTGTTGTTCATGAGGTGTCACATGGAGTGGAGGTGACATGATTGGAAGGGCTTCCCTCTTGATTCAAGCTTAGATCTTTGGTCGGGATAGTGGAAACATAATTAAGACCCAACCTTTGGCAACTCCTAATGTGGAGAGTTCCTTGGAACTTAACACAGTGGAGGAATCCTAAGCCAATCAAGCTACAATAGGGTGCATAGTCGATCGAGCAAGGTTTGGTGCTAGGTTTACTTTATCCAAGGATTCACCTCTCGGGCGATTAACACAACTAGAAGTGATGAGGATAGATTGGAACATGGCCCGAATTGGCGGATCCTAAGGCGGTACATGATGACTCTTCCAATGAACCACCTCTCGGACCGATTCACACGGTCGAGTGGGAGGATATTCTTGAGCGTTTAAATGAATTGATGACTAAATGTACCAAAATAGAAACAATCTCAAGTCTTGAGAGTTTCGTGTTTCGGGTAAAGACATTAGGCGCCTAAAGCACGGTATTGGTTTTAGAGAAAGAAGACACAGGATTGCTTCTTTAAGGCAAGCGAGGAGAATGAAGTAGAAGGTGAATTCCTCTCCACTTCTGAATGTGGAGTATGTATCCAAGCAGGGAGGTGAGGCATGAATTGAGGGAGGTCGTTGATGTATCTATGGAAGAAGATGTTGATAGTGGAGATCAAGAATTTTTGGTCTCGATAAAGATGGAATGAGGCGAGTTCTTGAAAGTTTGAAGAATGTTGTAGAAGATGAAGTAGTGCGGGACACAACCAACGATAGTATATGCGCAACCACGGTTAGTACTCTTGTAACCACTGCTGCGATTTCGAGACATGGCAATTGTACCACTACTATCATACCAGCGCTATCATAACCACTTCCACTATTGTCACAACCCTCTCGTATCACCACCTAAATCTAAAGAAGTTGAGAAAGAATCGCGGTACATTGATAAATCTAAGTAAAACCTCATCTAATTCTACACCTATCATTGCACTGTTTTATCTCTTGAATCTGCACCTAAACCTAGAAGTAAAAGTTTGATTATTGGTGATCCATTAATGAAGAAAGTGGTTCAACAAGGCGTTGGTAAGGTAAAGGATTGTAGAACCAGAGTTGAAGTTTAAAAGTAAAGCGAGCGAGGTTGCTTATGATGCGAGTATGTAAAAGCGATGTTAGGTGAAGAACAAGCGACTTTAGAGAAAAGGAAGCAAGAAGAAGAGAAGCTAGTCGAGATGGTTAGCTACATGGTATGAATCACAAAATTATCTTGAAGCTTCTCAACAAATACATGATGAATATCTGCAAAAGAATGGGCCTTTGTTGGATGATGAGGAAAGAGCTAGACTTTTGGATCAATGGGCAAGGAGGATTGGTAAAGAAAGGAAGCAAGTTATAAGAAAGAAACCTCCTTCAATTGCTGAGATGAGGAATGTCTTGATGAAGATTATTAAGAATTGAGCATTCATATTCACGATAATCTTAATAGGTGTTCATTTGAAAGAATTCGTGAGATTTATATGAGATGTCAAGATTAATAATGATGATTTCTGTCAATGAATTACGAAAAGGAAGAAGAGTGGATTAAAAGGATGAAGAGTGGATTAAAAGTAGACAAAGAGAAAATCGATGTTCGTGAGACATCGATTCTAAAAGGTGAGAGTAGTTGAAGATGTTAATCAAATTATTTCTTATGAGTTTAAGCTTAAAGTTGGAAGTGAAGGAGTTTGGAAAATTCAAAGACTCAACAATGAAGTTTATGAGTATAATAAATTTTCACGGATGCTTGATATTTTGATAGAGATGATTTGATGAATCTTTGGATACTTTACAAGAATAAGTTTGGTGAAGTACATCCAAATGATTATCATGAGAGGCGGTTTATCATCATTTGAAGATTTTATTTGAACCTACTCATGATGAACACGAATGGAAAGGACTCTACAATGGTAATGTTACAAGATGGTTTTATATCAAACTTGTGGATTTCATGTTTTAAGCTGTTTGGAGAAGTTATTCATATGTTTGTAGAAGGTGATTATCCTCAACCGAATAAGTATCCGGGAGTTATTTCTCGATGATGAAGCCTGGTATTATCAAGATGTTGTTGCCCTATGATGGTCAAGCTTACAATTTGTTCTTTGAAGTATGAGAAAATTCTTAAATCTAGTAAGTGTTTGGCTACATCCTCTAATTCAGATGTTTTGAGCTTAAAGGAAACTTGAGAATTACGTTGGAATGTATCAAGTTTAGGGAGGATTGTTGGGTTTTGGTTCCTTGGATCAAGAATTATTCTAAATCTCGAAACCACAGACGAGTTGATATAACCACAGACGGAAGAATGAAACCACGGATGAAGACAAGCTGCGGCTAGTAGTATTGTGTAACCACGGATAATGTATTGTAACCACTGCTAGTCTTGTATAGTCGGTTTAGTATTATGTATTAGATAAATATGGAAAAGATATTTATCTTGTAGGTTACGTATTGTATTATGTAAAGGACTCCTTAGCCTATAAAAGGAGGTCCTAGGTTAGATTAGATATACGCATGTTTTATATCTAAGGTCGATACACTTCAAGGTTGTAAAACCCTAATACTGTTTAGAGTATTCGTATTAATAATAATATTGAGGTGTTGAATGTTTATTGTTCTTCTTCTTAAGATTAAGTATTAAATTCTGCGTGATACTTAATAAGTATTTGTTTAAAGTCGGTTTCTATATTAGATCATTTGCTCAACTGGGATCAACGACTTTATTTTGTCTTTAACCTCGTCTTAATTACATATAAAGGTATTTTACAAAATGATAAGTATAGGGAGGATTACACATTTTAAAAGAGCGTGAACATGAGAACTACGATTATTGAAAAGATATATATGTGTGTTTGCTAGAGTCAAATGCTTGTATCGAGTCATAATGGAAGTTTTCGGGAATGTTTCTAGATTTTTAAGGTGTATTTTTCGAGAAAATGCATGAGACCGAGTTCTGTCTGGATAACTGGCGTCGGGAGGAGCGTAAACAACTTATCATTTTTTGTGCTACTTATAAATTTTTGGAAATTCTCAGGTCTTAATTTTCCAGAAACTCTGCAAACATTCATTCCACAAGTATTATATCCTAGTTTAGTAGAGTCATATATAGTTTTACCACCATTATCATAACGTATACCACTACTTCACACGGATCCTACCGAGCTAATCAGGAGTGTTAGTTTCTTTCTCTTTAAATTACCTTCCATTATCATAACTTTGATACTTTGGGAACATTGGGACAACGTTTAGTTTAAGTATAGGGAGGAGAATAAAAGCAGAACTTTGAAACTATGCTTATCCTTGATCATTTGTCTTGTCCTATTTCATTTGTGTAATAAACCATGAGAGATATTTGGTAGGGCAATTTTAGCGCCAAATTTAAAACTTTTCATGACATGTACGAATCAAGTATTTAGTCTTAATAACGCGTCTCATGGATATGAGTTATATGACTAACACAAAAACCCTTTACCACTCAAATTCCACCCCAAAATTTCACAAAGACTTATATTTGAAGATCATTGAGACCCCAGATTCTCATTATATGTTCATCTCAAGTGGCGGTATGTTATGTTTTAGTTATGATGTAGAAAGAAAAAAAGTAAAAGTAGTTTATTGTTTATTGTAAAGTGCAATGTTATAAGCACTATGATAGGAGCTCATCAAAGATTAAGCATCGAGGAGGCCACCTCGGTCACATTTGAAGAATTGAGTTGGCAATTATTACGCCAACAATTGGAGAACAAGTAATGTGCCCATCATGGCGTCCGCTAAATGGCACATCTACTTGTTATATCATGATCCGGTTTCTTCACCTTAAAACTTGAACTTTGGATGAGCGGTTGGCGGTGACAACTTGGTTATAGGTTAAGAATATTTGTTTAGTTATTTTATTTTACACCAATTATTTCCCATGTCTTATCCCACCTTTTAGTCATGAAGCGTGTCTAGGTGATGAAGCGAAATCTTTGGTATTTTGGCCATGGATTTGGTCATGTATCATTGATTTTGTCCACTTTTACGTAACACGTTAGTCTTGACATTTCACCATAACCCATGTTGTGTCCACCCATATTGCCTTCAAAAATTGTTTGGTCCTTAACTCTAGTGGTGGAGATTGGTGTAACCGCCAAGCTTATGATAGAATACATGCTATGATTGTGCTTTGGTGATCACCCGAAATTGACATTTAGACTAAATGAAAGAATTTTAGTGTTTTGTTCCCATTTAGTGAGGTGTTTGGCTTTGATTATTCTGGCATAAGGGATTTTTAAACTCATATCTTCCAAGTAATGGGGGCATCTTTTTAGAAAATTTTCTAATAAGGTCTACTTGAGGGCAAGTAGAGTTTAAGTGGCGGGATATTTGATAACATCAAATAGTCCTAACTTTTAAGTGTCAATTTCCCCCGATAATGCTCATATTTTATGTCATTTATATGGATTTACGCTTGTATTCCTTTATATTTTACTTTCGGGTAAATTATGAGCATTGGAGCTTAAGAGAATTGGATTTTGGAGATTTTCCTTACGGTTTATGATAGTATGCTACTCATGAGGAAGCTACGTAACTTATTCTCTCACATTACGTCGTAGCTAGTGTTTTATCTTGGATTGCCTACTCAACAACAATTACGGCATAACTCCCAACTAAGGTTATGCCGTAATCATCTAGGTCAAGAAATATTTCGCGGCTCCATCAACTACGCCATAACTCCTCAACAAGCATTATGCCGTAGTCCACTTAAAAGTGTTCTGTATTGAAGATACGGCGTAACCTTTACCAAGTTTTACGTCGTAGCGTATTTAACGAGAGTATCATTTGGAGGATAATTAAAGTTACGGCGTAACTCTCAACTCAAGTTACGCCATAACTAGGATCGTGCCTATAAATACAAGCCCTAAATTCTGCATTTCACATCATTCACTCACAACAAAAAGTCAGAGAACGGGAAGAGGGTTCCAAAGCGCGATCCTTGAGCATCTGAAGCCATCTCAAGGAGGAATCAGCCCATATCGATAAGCATTAGCGATCATTGACCCTGTCAGCCAGCAAGTTCAGCATTCTATCAACCATGCTACGTTTTCTTGCTTGTTTGACGGCTTTAAGGATCTTGGTCTTTGCTCGAGATGCCCATGTATCAGTAGTTTTATTGACTGATTTGGACGATGATCTTGTGGTTGTATCTTTTGATGGTGGTGGTGAAGAGTGAGATGATGATTCAGTTGTGGAAGGGTCAAGGGGTGGCTCTGAAGATTGTTCAGGATTGTGTTCAGGGTTATCTCGGAGGTAGCTATCTGTTTCAATCATGATCCTTTATTCTTCTTCTTCTTTAGCATGTGCTTCTTCTTCAGCCTTTTCCTTTGCTACTTTTTCCACATCTTCATCAGTTATCTTCTCTGTCGTTTCCTGTTCTTCTTCCTCAAAATCGAACTTGACCTTATAATTCTGCTGTTGTTGCTCCGTAGATTCCTTTGTGGTGTCACCACTTCCCTTATCGGGTTGATTAACTGCATCAAGAACTGGTGTGTCTAGAGCACCACCACTAGAGCTTCCAGGGCCTTTCAATTATTGAGCTTCAAAATCTTTTGCAGCTTGTTGCAACCTCAGATGCTTCAGAGTCTTCTGGTAATCTCTTTCTTCATCCATAGGATCATTCTATGCATCGGAATCTTCTTCCTCTTCTTCTGTCACCAACTTCTTCTTTTTTTCTGATGAGGGACTTGGTGGTTTATCTTCTGACATTGGTGAGGATGTATCCTATGTTGGTGTTTCTGAGTAGTAAACCGCTTCTTCAGACTTAGTTTCAGAGTCGTCCTCCTCTGGAATAGGTTCCGGTTTAACTTGTGGATGAACGATCTGCCGGGGACTTTCCTCTTGCGGGATGGGTGTCTTTTCTTGTACTTAGTTGTGCTACCCGCGCCTCCCAGTGCTACATGATCTTCTAGTCTTCTTGGTAGGCACTGCAGAAGTCTTTTCATCCATAAACCCGACTTTTCACCGCTCTCTGCGTCTTTGTAATGAAGATACGAGGAAGACCCTTGATAGTATCGATGATCGAGCGATCAAGTAGCTCGCACCTTGTTTCCGTGTTGATGTGTCTTTAAATCGACAATGTTCAAGGTTGGCTCAGATTCTTGGGGTCATTTATTCTCATTGATTCTCATTGGGATGTCCAGTTCTTGGGGTCATTTATTCTCATTGGGATGTCAGATTCTTCCAGAATGTTTTGGATCAACAACTTTGTATATCGATAAATGGAATCTTTGACCCGTGCTTCTTGAGATGTTGCATCATATCTTCCCATATCAAACTTGCAAAGTCAATGTGTTGCTTGTTGACCATTCCCGTAAAGTTTGAAGGTGCATGAGTTTAGGATGTTCATGTTGATGTCTCTTCAGATCTGAGACTTAGCGACCATGATGTACAAGTGTCCTCCGAGTGAGGGATGTTCTTCGATCAATAGTGGAGTGCTTGGTGATGATTCCCGCAGTTCATCATAACCAATGTCGACCATGAATTGCATTATAGCCTCTTCAGTAGGAGTTGCCACATAATCTGCGAGACCGAATGGTGGTAGAAGAAGAATTGTGCGAAGATCTGCTACCATGATTGTGACTTCCTTGTTTTTGAGAGTCACTTTAACAGCATCTTGACCATCAATCTTCTCCATCGTGTGCGAATTGATGGATATAGATTTCTGATACAAGAGGCGGAGTTGGTCGACATAAGGCGTAGGCATGAACCTTGAGAATATCACGGCAACTCGCGGGGAGGATTGAAGCAAGTGAAGTTATCAAAATCAAGTCGAGGTTGTTCTTTCCTATCGTTTTGCGATAATCCGTTGGGAAGATATCTTCCATTGTGAGTTCATTGATGCATTGAGATTTTCCATGAAGGCGTGCATTTCGTGATCCGAAGGTATTGAGACAAAGAACCAACATATCGAAAGACATTATGTTAGTCTAATGATTGATTTTATTGTCCAATTATTGATTGAAGTTGTTATGTTTATGAATATTCTGAGTCCAAAGTCACATTTTTGTTAGGAATTGAAAATTCCATAGTAAAAGGGTCGGTCACCCCAACTATTATCTAGCATAAGTTAGCTCGTAGACATATAGTTATTTCGTTATTTAGTAGTTTACTAGTTAATTTGTGGCGTAGCTTAGTCTAGTGTAATACCGTGGAGGAAGGACGGGTATTTACCCATTGTATGCCTGATCCACAGGCCGATAGGAGGTCGTGTATTCTGTAACTATAAATACCCCTTCCATCCATGGAAGGGGTGTGGCTTCTTTGAATAAACCTTTCATTTTCTTAAGAAACTCTCTTCAAGAAACCTCCTCTCAACTCTCTTCATCTATCAAAATGGCTTTCTTGTTTAATCACAATCCTAGACCACCCGAATCATCAAACAACACATAATATTCACGATCCTACAATTGGTACCAGAGCCAAGGTTGTGTTGTTTTGATGATTTACATGGTTTGTTGTTGGCGGTTTGATGCGGTTTGATTCGTGTTTGGTGATGTTTTAATGAGTTTGACATGTTCTTGGTGTAGTTTGTTGTTTTATTTATTTGGTTTTAAAAAGCTATGGTTTTAATCGTTTTTCTTACAAATTTAATCTTCGGTTTTGAATGTCTTTTCACATAAGCGAGTTGGTCCTTGAATGGTTGTCTGAATGTATTTTCACATAAGCGAGTTGGTCCTTGAATGGTTGTTGTTTACGGCTTTATGTGTTTCATCATGTCACTTGTTGCTTAACAGTTTCTGACCTCTCAAACATGGTCTAAATGGGTCATACTTGGTGTGATTATGCTTTTTTTACGGGTCTATTTGATGATGAGCGGAAAATGTGGTCGGGAATCTCTTGGATGCGAGTTGTTATATGTCCGATTCATAGTAATATAAGCGAGTTGTCCAACCGAATATTAAACGAGTTGTCATTATTTTTTTGGTCCGTATTCGATTGCTTAAATGCGAGTTGCCTTATTCCTTCATGCGAGTTG
>CM040242.1:133223096-133254775 GCA_022545495.1 Chrysanthemum lavandulifolium
ATAAATTGCGAGAACCATTTTAGACCATTAGATTATTTGATCAATGGTTAAAATGACTTGTGCCATAAATGTAATAAATTAGAACATCAAGGATATTTAAGAAAAAGGTGAGAGGGTATTTTAGGAACTACAGGGTATTATCTATTTTAAATTTTTTGGTTTACCAAATCTTGAAACCGTCCCACTTTGGTTTCCCATAACATACGGGAATTTAAAAAAAATCATATTATTGATCCATCATCTCTCTGGAAAAAAAAACCCTAGTGCCTAATCCATAGCCTCCATTTCTCATCTTAACCACCAAGATCGACAGTTATCAAGAAATTATCCCACAATCACAACCCCACTCTCAAATCTTCATTATTCTCATCTCCATATTAGATTGACTGTTACCAATAAATGACTCCACAAAAAGGTTTGTTTAAATTAATAGATCTGATGGTTTTAGCATGTCCATTTTATATAAAAAATGAGTATGATTAATGTCTAGCATTCTAATTTATTTTATTTAGCTATTTTAAAAGTCTTTTTATGTTTGCTAAAATCAAGTTTTTTACTTGGAATAGGTGTTGGACGTATAATATAAGTTCTTGTGTTTATCAAAATTATGAGCACATTACATTGCACATGTATTTAATTATTTGTTACAGTACTTGTTATTCAAATTGAAAATAATGTTGTTACTTGTTATAGTTGTGGGTCAGTTATTAATCTTAGAAACCGAATATAGTCGTGGGTCAGTTACTTGTTAATTGTATTGACGATGCGGTTGTTTTATTTTGAAACCGAATATAGTCTTGTGTCATGTGCTTGGTCTATACCGTGTTATTTGCGCCGTCGTTCACTGCTGCCGTCGCGGACCCACCGCGTTCTCTGCAGCCGTCGCCGTTCTCCACCACCACCACCACCACCACCTGATGTCGTTCTCCACTTGTGGTTATAACAATGTAAAAGGATTTTGTATTTTTAAAAGTTGTTTATTTTTTTGTTTAGTTTTTAAAGTGATTTATGTGTTTGTGTAGTACCCACCACAGTTGCCGCCGCTGCTCTCCGACCCATCGTCGCTGCTGCTGTTTTTGGACACCATAGTTTGATTTTGGTTTATAATCGATGGTTTTGCTACCGCAGCTGCTGATGTTCTTCTTATTTTTGTTAAATGTGTATAATTGTTTATGGTTTATAGTTTATGGTTTTGGTTTATGGTAAAAGTTGTTTGTTAAATGTGTATAATTAGGTGCATATGTGTTTTAAGGTTAGAGTGCATGCGTATTTTATGGCTCGTAAAAAAATCATTGAAAAGGGTTTGCATATGTGTTTTAAGGTTAGAGTGCATGCGTATTTTATGGCTCGTAAAAAAATCATTGAAAAGGGTTTGCATATGTGTTTTATGGTCTATAAAAGTTAATGAAATGGTGTGCGTATGTATATTTTGGGTTATATAAAATCAATATAAGAGTTATGCATTTATGTTCTAAATTGTGCATTTATGTTTTTAAGTTTGTATGAAATCAAGATAAGAGTTATACGTATATGTACAAACTAGTTTTATGGCCGATACAATATCAATAAAAGGAGTGTGCATATGTGTTATTGAGAGTGCGTATGTGTTTCCATAGTTTATGGTGAATTTGATGCATTCAGGTACCAAACATGTTTGATAAAGATGAGGACCATGATTGATATAAAGAGTGCACATGTGTTTATAACAAGTAAGATGAGCGAGACGATAAAAACATATGTGCACAAGGATTAAAAATACATCTGAAGATTTCATGGTTTCTTGAACTAGGCGAGGAATACATGTGCATGCCTAAAAGATGAACCAGCTGTTAAAGATATTAGATTATGTACATGTGCAAGCTTCATATATGTGTAACAAAATTGAATTCAAGTGTAAACGTACTGATGTTTGTGATAAATTTGAATATCATTTCACTAGAGTAATACAATTTGTAAATGTTGAAATTGCATAAATCTATTATTAAAATTTTATTGTTTGTATTTATATTAATGTAATATTTCTTAAAAATACATGTGCAAATACAAAACACCTATGCATAAATGAAAAATACAATTGCCATATAATGCAAAACACATGTGCACATAGTGTTTTTTTAAACAGGTATAATGCAAAAAAAAAAAATCCTATTATTTAGGGAACTAAAAAAAACGTTTTAAAAAAAAATAAAAAATAAAATAAAAAGTATTTTTACCATTATACCCTTTTGAATTAAATAATAAAATTTAATATCCAAAAAAATCTGATTGGTTGATGCTGGTTCTCGCAGTTCTCGCAATTTATTTGGTTCTGACAATAACCTCACCCTATATATATATATATATGTATATATATATATATATATATATATATATATATATATATATATATATATATATATATATATATATATATATATATATATATATATATATATATATATATATATATGTATATATATATATATGTATATATATATTTTTTGCAGTGATTTGGTATATGATTCTAGTTCATCCAAGACTTTGTTACTTCGATTTACACTAGAGTCATTATCTCCTGGACTGAAAGTAGATGAAGGTGTTATTGAAGCATGGTCGGATGTGTTGAACTTCATGGAGCGTTACAAATCCCCCGAAAGTCCATCTAGATACTTTTTCAAACCAATTGTTGTAAGTGTTTTTTAATTTTGATTACTTGTTATTCTATATTTTTTACTTGTGGAGAAAATAATGTAGGAATGAGTAACTTGCCTAAATCATAGATTATGAGAATCAATATTTTCACTTGTGAAGAAAATAATATAGGAATGAGTTAGTTGTGTTAATCATAGATTATGAGAATATTTGTACCTCAGTTTTGATTATTTGTTATTCGGTTTTGATTTAGAGGCCATTTTTTAAGTTTAGAATCAATATTTTCACATGTGAAGAAAATAATATAGGAATGAGTTAGTTGCGTAAATCATAAATTATGAGAATATTTGTACCTCGGTTTTGATTATTTGTTATTCAAAGGTTGATTTAGCGGTGATTTTTTAAGTTTAGAAAACAATATTTTCATTTGTGAAGAAAATCATCTAAAAATGAGTTAGTTGTGTAAATCATAGTTTATGAGAAAATTTGAACCTCAGTTTTGATAATTTTTATCAGTGTTGATTTATAGCTGATTATTTAAGTTTAAAATCAATATTTTCACTTGTGAAGAAAATTATTTAGTTATGAGTTAGTTGGGTAAATCAATATTTTTCATTGTTGATTTAAGTGTTGATTTTTCTTTCACTTGTGAAAGAAATAAAATATGAATGATTTTTGTTTTTTGTAAAAAAATAATCATGAGAATATTGTACTTCAGTGTTATCTTTAAAATGCAATTATTGAGTATTATCTTTAATTTGTTATTCGGACGAAGGGAATAGTTGATATTTCTACATCATATTATCTGAAGTATCAGTTTTTTGAAGATGATGTTCTTAGGACTTAAACAAATTATTCAAGGTTTCATACGCATAAGATCCTACGCCTAAGGAATCGCTCTTTAATTTCCTCGATTAGATCCTCATCCTAAGGCATCTACTAATACGCCTTTAAATTTATATATATATATATATATATATATATATATATATATATATATATATATATATATATTGAATCGATATTCTTTCCTATATCTTGTGTAGACCACTTCTTTTTATTTGCTTTGATATTTTAATTCGTATTTAATTTTCACACGTGAAATTTTTATTGATTTTAATCCCACGCCTAAGCTTCCCACGATAAGATCCCACGCCTAAGCATCGCCTACTCCTAACTTCGTGTTTCTATACCTAAGCTCTTCTTTTCATATATATATATATATATATATATATATATATATATATATATATATATATATATATATATATATATATATATATATAGGAATGAGTTAGTTGTGTAAATCATAAATTATGAGAATATTTGTACCTCGAGTTTTGATTATTATTTATTATTCAATTGATTTAGAGGTGATTTTTAAGTTTAGAAAACAATATTTTCATTTGTGAAGAAAATCATCTAAAAATGAGTTAGTTGTGTAAATCATAGTTTATGAGAAAATTTGTACCTCAGTTTTGATTATTTGTTATCAGTGTTGATTTATAGCTGATTATTTAAGTTTAAAATCAATATTTTCACTTGTGAAGAAAATTATCTAGTTATGAGTTAGTTGGGTAAATCAATATTTTTCATTGTTGATTTAAGTGTTGATTTTTCTTTCACTTGTGAAAGAAATAAAATATGAATGATTTTTGTTTTTTGTAAAAAACTAATCATGAGAATATTGTACTTCAGTGTTATCTTTAAAATGCAATTATTGAGTATTATCTTTAATTTGTTATTCAGACGAAGGGAATAGTTGATATTTCTACATCATATTATCTGAAGTATCAGTTTTTTGAAGATGCTGTTCTTAGGACTGATTCCCATATAAAAAGGACTTTAGTAGCTGAAAATTTCAATCTGGTATGGCTCTTTAATTTTCTATTAGTTTTTATTAAATATGCATTTTCTAATATTATATGTATTTTAAATTGATATATATATATATATATATATATATATATATATATATATATATATATATATATATATATATATATATATATTATAATCGATATTCTTTCCTATATGCTGTGTAGACCACTTCTTTTTGATTTGCTTTGATATAAAGAAACGAAAAGTTGTAATTATCGACAATTCAATGGTGGATGAAGAAAATGAGAGTAGATATTTTTCTATTCCAGAACTTTTGGTGAGAAAAAATTTAAATATGTATAATTTTTTTTTCTTATATTTTTTAAAAATTTATGTTTTTTATTTACTTTTTATTTTTGCAGATAAAGATGTTTGAAAAGTTTCACAACGTATTCAATTCACCAAAGATTGGATTTTCATTTCAAAAAGTTACTGCTGAAAGACTTAAAATGAAATGGAGAATTGAGGATAATTTTTTTGATGATGGAGTTTTTTTGATGTCGCATATGAATGTTTATTTCGGCGAAACTGAGAGTAAATGGGAATACGGTCTTTTAAAGGAAAGTAAGGAACAGACCAAGCAACTTCACATGCTCAGGTTAGTCACTTCATACGTAATAAAAAATGATTGAATGATATTTTCACTTTCTATAAGATTAAAAAGTGTTCATACAGCTTTTTGAATGATATTTTCACTTTTTTAATTATTATTTAATTTTTCACATGTGAAATTTTTATTGATTTTAACTATTGCTATTTCCTTTTTAACAGATCAAAGTTTGCTGCAAGGATAATTTTTGCAGATAATAATAAATGCAGGAATGATTTTGTTAAAGAAGTTGCAAAGTATTGTACAATGGAAAAATCAGTAAGAAAACAACTTATTGAAGCAGCAGTTGAAAATAGAGGGAAAAGATTAGATGATGAGTTGCTCTGAAAATTAGATTTCTGGGTTCAAAAAGTTTTGAAAGTTAGATTATCTGAACTTAAACAGATTATTCAAGGTTTCATACGCATAAGATCCTACGCCTAAGGAATCCTACGCCTAAGCTTCCTACGCATAAGATCCTACGCCTAAGCATCGTCTACTCGTAACTTCGTGTTTCTACGCCTAAGCTCTTCTTTTTCATATAAAAAAAATATATATATATAGGAATGAGTTAGTTGTGTAAATAATAAATTATGGGAATATTTGTACCTCAGCTTTGATTATTTGTTATTCAGTGTTGATTTAGAGGTGATTTTTTAAGTTTAGAAAACAATATTTTAATTTGTGAAGAAAATCATCTAAAAATGAGTTAGTTGTGTAAATCATAGTTTATGAGAAAATTTGTACCTCAGTTTTGATTATTTGTTATCGTGTTGATTTATAGTCGATTATTTAAGTTTAAAATCAATATTTTCACTTGTGAAGAAAATTATCTAGTTATGAGTTAGTTGGTAAATCAATATTTTCATTGTTGATTTATGTTGATTTTTCTTTCACTTGTGAAAGAAATAAAATATGAATGATTTTTGTTTTTGGTAAAAAACTAATCATGCGAATATTGTACTTCAGTGTTATCTTTAAAATGCAATTATTGAGTATTATCTTTAATTTGCTATTCGCATTTAAGGAATAGTTGATATTTCTACATCATATTATCCAAGTATCGCTTTTTGAAGATGCGTTTTAGGACTCGATTCCCATATAAAAAGGACTTTAGTAGTCAAAATTTCAACTGTATGGCTCTTTAATTTTCTATTAGTTTTATTAAATATGCATTTTCTAATATTATATGTATTTTAAATTGATATATATATATATATATATATATATATATATATATATATATATATATATATATAATATATATATATATATATTGAATCGTATATTCTTCCAATATTGTAGAGACCACTTTTTTGATTTGCTTTGATATAAAGAAACGAAAAGTTGTAATTATCGATAATTCAATGGTGGATGAAGAAAATGAGAGTAGATATTTTCTATTCCAACTTTTGGTGAGAAAAATTTAAATATGTATAATTTTTTTCTTATATTTTTAAAATTTATGTTTTTATTTACTTTTTATTTTGCGATAAAGATGTTTGAAAAGTTTCACAACGATTCAATTCACCAAAGATTGGATTTTCATTTCAAAAGTTATCACGAAAGACTTAAAATGAAATGGAGAATCGAGGATAATTTTTTGATGATGGATTTTTTTTTGATGTCGCATATGAATGTTTATTTCGGCGAAACTGAGAGTAAATGGGAATACGGTCTTTTAAAGGAAAGTAAGGAACAGACCAAGCAACTTCACATGCTCAGGTTAGTCACTTCATACGTAATAAAAAATGATTGAATGATATTTTCACTTTCTATAAGATTAAAAAGTGTTCATACAGCTTTTTGAATGATATTTTCACTTTTTTAATTATTATTTAATTTTTCACATGTGAAATTTTTATTGATTTTAACTATTACTATTTCCTTTTTAACAGATCAAAGTTTGCTGCAAGGATAATTTTTGCAGATAATAATAAATGCAGGAATGATTTTGTTAAAGAAGTTGCAAAGTATTGTACAATGGAAAAATCAAGAAGAAAACAACTTATCAAGCAAAGAGCTGAAATGGAGGAAAGATTAGATGATGAGTTGCTCAAAATTAGATTGGGTTCAAAAGTTTTGAAAGTTAGATTATCTCGAACTTAAATGATTATTCAAGGTTTCATACGCATAAGATCCTACGCCTAAGGAATCCTAGGCCTAAGCTTCCTACGCATAAGATCCTACGCCTAAGCATCGTCTACTCGTAACTTCGTGTTTCTACGCCTAAGCTCTTCTTTTTCGTATAAAAAATATATATATATAGGAATGAGTTAGTTGTGTAAATCATAAATTATGAGAATATTTGTACCTCAGTTTTGATTATTTGTTATTCAGTGTTGATTTAGAGGTGATTTTTTAAGTTTAGAAAACAATATTTTAATTTGTGAAGAAAATCATCTAAAAATGAGTTAGTTGTGTAAATCATAGTTTATGAAAAATTTGTACCCCGCTTTTGATTATTTGTTATCGTTGTTGATTTATAGTCGATTATTTAAGTTTAAAATCAATATTTTCACTTGTGAAGAAAATTATCTTGTTATGAGTTAGTCGGGTAAATCAATATTTTCATTGTTGATTTAAGTGTTGATTTTCTTTCACTTGTGAAAGAAATAAAATATGAATGATTTTTGTTTTTGTAAAACTAATCATGCGAATATTGTACTTCGTGGTTATCTTTAAAATGCAATTATTGAGTATTATCTTTAATTTGTTATTCGTATCGGCGGAATAGTTGATATTTCTACATCATATTATCCGGTATCGCTTTTGAAGATGCCGTTTTAGGACTTAAAAGATTATTCAAGGTTTCATACGCATAAGATCCTACGCCTAAGGAATCCACGCCTAAGATTCCTACGCATAAGATCCTACGCCAAGCATCGCCTACTCAGAATCTCGTGTTTCTACGCCTAAGCTCTTCTTTTCATATAAAATAAAATAAAATTATAGGAATGAGTTAGTTGTGTACATCATAAATTATGAGAATATTTGTACCTCAGTTTTGATTATTTGTTATTCAATGTTGATTTAGAGGTGATTTTTTAAGTTTAGAAAACAATATTTTCATTTGTGAAGAAAATCATCTAAAAATGAGTTAGTTGTGTAAATCATAGTTTATGAGAAAATTTGTACCTCAGTTTTGATTATTTGTTATCAGTGTTGATTTATAGCTGATTATTTAAGTTTAAAATCAATATTTTCACTTGTGAAGAAAATTATCTAGTTATGAGTTAGTTGGGTAAATCAATATTTTTCATTGTTGATTTATGTTGATTTTCTTTCACTTGTGAAAGAAATAAAATATGAATGATTTTGGTTTTTTTGTAAAAAACTAATCATGCGAATATTGTACTTCAGTGTTATCTTTAAAATGCAATTATTGAGTATTATCTTTAATTTGTTATTCAGACGAAGGGAATAGTTGATATTTCTACATCATATTATCTGAAGTATCAGTTTTTTGAAGATGCTGTTCTTAGGACTTAAACAGATTATTCAAGGTTTCATACGCATAAGATCCTACACCTAAGGAATCCTACGCCTAAGCTTGCTACGCATAAGATCCTACGCCTAAGCATCGTCTACTCGTAACTTCGTGTTTCTACGCCTAAGCTCTTCTTTTTCATATAAAAAAATAAAATTATAGGAATGAGTTAGTTGTGTACATCATAAATTATGAGAATATTTGTACCTCAGTTTTGATTATTTGTTATTCAATGTTGATTTAGAGGTGATTTTTTAAGTTTAGAAAACAATATTTTCATTTGTGAAGAAAATCATCTAAAAATGAGTTAGTTGTGTAAATCATAGTTTATGAGAAAATTTGTACCTCAGTTTTGATTATTTGTTATCAGTGTTGATTTATAGCTGATTATTTAAGTTTAAAATCAATATTTTCACTTGTGAAGAAAATTATCTAGTTATGAGTTAGTTGGGTAAATCAATATTTTTCATTGTTGATTTAAGTGTTGATTTTTCTTTCACTTGTGAAAGAAATAAAATATGAATGATTTTGTTTTTTGTAAAAAACTAATCATGAGAATATTGTACTTCAGTGTTATCTTTAAATTGCAATTATTGAGTATTATCTTTAATTTGTTATTCGTATCGGAAGGAATAGTTGATATTTCTACATCATATTATCTGAAGTATCAGTTTTTCGAAGATGCTGTTCTTAGGACTTAAACAGATTATTCAAGGTTTCATACGCATAAGATCCTACGCCTAAGGAATCCTACGCCTAAGCTTCCTACGCATAAGATCCTACACCTGAGCATCGTCTACTCGTAACTTCGTGTTTCTACGCCTAAGCTCTTCTTTTTCATATATAAAAAAAAAAAAAAAGGAATGGGTTAGTTGTGTAAATCATAAATTATGAGAATATTTGTACCTCAGTATTGATTATTTGTTATTCAGTGTTGATTTAGAGGTGATTTTTTAAGTTTAGAAAACAATATTTTCATTTGTGAAGAAAATCATCTAAAAATGAGTTAATTGTGTAAATCATAGTTTATGAGAAAAATTGTACCTCAGTTTTGGCGGGAAAACTTGAGTAAACTTTAAATTTTTGAGGAGACTAAACGTTCAATTTTTACGCGAAATTCAAAATTTGGTATAACTGGGAAAATTTTGGTCAAAAATTCAAATTTTTGGGCCTAAATTCAAATTTTTCGGGTCAAATTTGGCATCAAAATTGTGATAACTCAAAATTTTCATACGATCTTAGAATTGATTTTTATAGTGAATTTTAAATTTTGGAAATTTTTTTACGCCTAAGAACCGAAGTTTATTTAGTACGACTTCTTAAAAACTTCAATCGAGCTTAATCTTCATCAACCACAACTCCTTTATCGTTGAATCGATCCTACATCAACTTTATCCGATCATACCTTCCTCAATGGCAACTCAACAAGACATTCATGCAAAGGTGCCGAAACCGCCCTCCTATGTTGGCAAAGGTGGTTATCTTCAATGGACAAGTCGTATGCTCCGCTACATCAAGACCAAACCTAATGGGAAACTCATGATTAAATCCATTCAGATGGACCCTTCCACCGACAAGTTCATGTACCGAAATGCAGATGCAACACCTCCGTCCCACCATCTTCTCGCCTTCAATACGAATCTAAATACACCGCAGAGGATCGAAACAAGTCAAAGCGGATGACATGGCAATTCATATTATCCAACTGGGTTTACTAATAGACATCTTTCTTTGCGGTAGACGTTGTGAAACCGCTTTCGATATGTGGAACGTGTTAGAAGGCTTTGTTATGGAATGTAAATTGGTCAACAAGACATGGAGAACAAGTCGCTAATCGAATGGGAAAAGTTTACTTCTACCTGGGGAATCCATTGAATCCTACTATGGAAGGTTTTGCACTTTGATGAATGAGCTAATCGAAACAAGTTGACACCTTAACTATCGCTCAAAACATCAAGTTCCCGAACAATCTTCCGTAAGAATGGGGACGATATGGCACTATTGTCAACCAAACAAAAGACCTTCATCAGTGAACTTTGATCAACCAATGATTTTCTCAAACAAAACCAAGTCAAGTGAATGAAGTCGGAAAGAAAGATTGGCAAAGAATCATGATCCATTGGCACTTATTGCAAAGACTCAACCTTCGCTTAATACACAACAACAAGCTTCATCATCTTCCACCAACAACAACTTGCGACAATACATTCCACAACCTCAACAACAATTCTATCCACAAGAACAACAAGTCATTCAACAACCGTATCCACAATAATAAGAACAAGGAATCACCGATTCGAAGTCGAACAAGAAGCGACCTTGCAACAGTATACTTTATTGGGTAAAGCATTCGAGTCGCTATTCCACACCAACTAACAACAACCAAAGGATTTCATCAAACACTTAGAATGCAAATTGCACAAACGGGTGTGAATATGGGTAATCAAGGACAAATGGTTGGAGTTATTGAATCAACAAGGATACGCCATCGGATTTCGTATGGGTAATCACCGGTTCCGTATCGTGTAATCGGTTGGGTGAATGTTGGAAATCGATGGGACGTAATGTTGGGAATAGAGCGTTGGTAATCGTAATGGGAATGTTGCAGCCCATTGTTGGGAATTATGGAAATGTGAATCGGGTAATCAAAGTTAAGTGTTATAACCGCCAAGGAATGGGTCACATGGCACGAAACCGTCCCACTAAGGCACACAAGAAGAATGCCGAGTTTCTTGAAAGCTATCTTTGTTAGCACGAAGCAAGAAGCGAGGATGTAGTTGAGTCCGAGGAAAATGACTTTTCGCTATTGTGGATGATTTGGAAGACCTCGAGGAAATTAATGCTGACGCATCTTCATGGCACATCTTCGTGAGACTAAGTTCGACATCGAATCGACACACCTCCGCTCTATGACGCCAACGCAGATCTCGAGGTACCAATCATTGATCCATGCTATAACAATGTCATATTTGATGTGTTTACTCATGACGAACAACATTCTCGTGACGCCAACACCTACTTATGATACATACATGGACAATCCGAGTTGTAGCAATACTAACTCGACACTCCGTATGTGGATCCTAGTGGAGGTGTGTTTCACAAAATACGAGACCGATGAGGAAACACGCTTATTTTGAATCATTAATCAATAAGCGTGGCATTGAAATTGAGAAAGTGAGTAAGGTCAATCGCGGTTAAGGCCGCGAATGTTAAATTGACCAACGAGCATGAGAGTTACAAAGAGAACGCCAGAGCCTATGAATTTCATACAAACAAAATGTCGAATTAGAAATTGGTTACCGAGATTCGCTTTTAAGAGAAAAACAATTGCAACTCAAATACGATACACTTGATGTGAATCTGAATTTGAAAATAAAATCTTTAAACAAGTAAATCCGATTTTTCATACTACTCACAAAATGGCTCTTGGTAACTCACCTCCTTCGTTCCTCAAGAAAGCTCAGAAAGAACGGAATGTGTTGAACAATGGAAAACCTTTGCATGAACCTATAATTGTGCATGATTCTCTTGAAACGTTGGAACTATCTCGAGGAGAGTAGATCAAAATGAAACAAAACATCCGAAATCAAACCTATTGATTATAATAAATGGAACCAAATTAATGGTATTTCGTTTGTTTCTCAATCAACGTTTCCACCAAACCAAGTGTTTCAAACAAAGTGTCAACACCGCTTCAAAATCAGTTTCAAAACCGGTTGTTGTATCCAAATCTCTTTCGAACATTGAACAAATGTCTTCAAACAATCCTTTTAACACAAGTGATGCGAAGTATTTTGGAAAATGTGAAATGAGAATTGCGATCTTCAAGAGACCGTTAAAACTAAAACCAATATTACAACAAACATCCGGTTTAATAGTTTCGATATTGAACATAAAAAGTTTTTGAAACTCAATTGCCCTCACCGACTAACATCAACTTAAAGGTAATCTATTTTGAACAAGCCTTTTTGAAAGAAATAGTGACTTTGTCAAGGACCATAAATCTCGTAAAGCAAGCTAATGAAAGTGTTGAACACATCAAAGTTTTGGAAAATTTAAATGATTCTCTCTTCAAGATGTTCGACTCATCGATATTATGTCCATCATTTTGAAAACATATTCGTTGAAGATCATGAAAGACTCCAGATGAGACCTCAAATTGTTTCAAAATATGAAAAGCTCGTGAAAAACTTGAAAAGAAAATGTCTCATATTTTAAACAACTTGATCGAAAAAGCAGAGGAATGCAAGTATGACAAACCGTCGTATGAGCGTGCCTACAATGACATGAAAGCGAAAATGATCTTTTGAGGGCTCACCGGAAAGTCAAAAAGGAAAGGTGGAAACTATGATTAAAAACCATTGACTAAGGAGAAGCAAATGTTCCCAAACCGGTTTCCAAACAAAAATGTCATTTCTATGCCTCCTCCAAAAGTCAATGAGAAAAATGTTTCATCAAAACCGGTCCTCCACCCGCCCTACCTATTCAAAATGTTGATAAGGAAAAGCGGTTATCGAGAAACCAAAGTTTTAGCACATGGCCTTTTTAAGATGAGTACCACTAATAAATGCGCCTCCACATCCGAAACATATGGAACAAACGACATAAGTTTAGAAAAGCACTCTAAAGAGACTAGGACAATTTGAAACCACCTCCCTTCATAAAAATGTGAATCCTAATGCGTGTGCCTTACCTTCTACAGGACTAGAAAGCACCTCTAGGAGCAGCAGACTAAAGCCTAAGAGCAATACAAGGAACAATAGAGTCTCGCTTGCCTCTAAGAGTAGTAGCTTGAATAAAGAGAAGAAAGTAGAAGAACACCCTAGGAATTTACCGTCTTTGAATAAGAAAGACATTTCATCTGAATGTATTGAACCTATGAAACTTGCTAAGTCTAATGAATGTGTTGAATCTCTTTGTTTAACTTGTAGAAATCTTTAATTAATGTTCAAGATGATTGTGTTTCTAAGAATGTGAATGATAAGCCTCGTTAAGAAGAACGTCCCAAAAGATCTTACGCTAAACGAGTAGGAAGACTAGTTGCAAAACTTAGACTTTACACTCACCGTCAGAACCAAAGCGTTTACTTTAGGGATGATATTTGGAACCCACAGTAGAACTTTCACACTCGAGAATGGTACAATGAGTGCTAAACCAAGATTCCCTGTGAAAACCTCTTTGAGTGTGATCGAGGATTTTACCTCAACCCAAAGGAACCTAAATCAAACGGTTTCACAATATTCTTTTTCTCACATCGGCGGGTTATCGAAATTTGTCTTTGGATCGCCGACTCGGGTTGCTCCAAGCACATGACCGGAATCTAGAGCTGGCGATCAATTTAAATGCAGAAATTCATGGAACCGTGACGTTTTGGAAATGATCATGTAGCAACTATCATGGGTTATGGAGATCTACCTTTGGAAATTATTTGATCACTCGGGTTTACTATGTCGAAGGGTTGGGACACAATTTGTTTCGATCGGGAAGTTCGTGATGCGATTTAGAGGTTGCTTTTAGGAAAAATGCTTGCTTCGTTAGAAACTTGGATGGCACTCGATCTCTTAACCGGGAATCGTGATACAAACTTGTATGCTATCGATATCATCAAATGGCCTCTTCATCACCAATATGTCTTATGACACGAGCATCGGAACACAGATCTGGTTGTGGCATAGAAGGTTATCCCATCTCAATTTTGACACCATCAAAATCTTGCCAAAGACAACATCGTCAACGGACTTCCAAAGTTCAAATACACCAAGGATCACCTATGTCCATCATGCGAACGAGGAAAAAGCAAAAGAGCATCATATAAACCCAAATCCGTACCTAGTTTGGAAGCAAAGTTGCATATGTTGCACATGGACTTATGTGGCCCAATGAGAGTTGAAAGCATTAATGGGAAAAAGTATATTCTTGTTATCGTCGATGATTATTCGAGATATACATGGGTTAAGTTTCTAAGATCAAAAGACGAAGCACCAGGCATCATCATCACCTTTTTGAAACGTATTCAAGTACTTCTTCAAACTCCGGTGGGGTTGTAAGAATGACAACGCATGTAATTCACAAATCGGGAGTTAAGAGCTTATTTTGAAGATGTTGGAATTACTCATCGACATCATTGTTAGAACTCCACAATGAGAATGGGGTAGTTGAAAGAAGAAATCGTACTCTTATGGGCTTGCTCGCACAATGCTAATCTATTCTAGTGCACCGTTATTTCTATGGGTCGATCTTTGTTGCACGCTTGTTTCACTCGAACCGATCTCTAATCCATCCAAGATTCAATAAAACCCCATATGAGATTGTGAACAACGAAACCGGATATCTCTTACTTTCACGTGTTTGGCGCTTTGTGCTATCCTACGAATGACGAGAGAAGATCTTGGAAAACGAAAGCAAAAGGTGATATTGGAATCTTCATTGGATATTCGAGATAACTCGAGGGCATTCGGTGGTGTATAACAGAGAACTAGGAGGATCATGGAGACGATGAATGTGAATTTTGATGAACTTTCACAAATGGCTTCGAGAGACTCGCTCTAGAACCCGCACTAAACCAAAGAGACTTACGGACACATCGATTCGGGACTCGTACCTCAAAGAGCTCAATCTACTTCGCTTTGACAATCCTAAAGAACAAGAATGGGAGAATTTCTTGAGTTAATGTTCGATGAATACTATGGTGGAACTTCGATAAATGCATCAAACCATCATTCCACCGCACCCGCTCAAAATCATCCTCCACCACCAATGAAGATGCATCTACAACGGTCGAAACCAATGCACCAACTCCATCTACATCATCTACATCTACTACGTTATTGCACCCGTTCTACCAAAGGTTGATTAGCAAAACCGAAACCAAAACGATGCAACGTTAGATGAAGACTTATTTGAAAACCCGTTTGCTACGGAATCGGTGAATCATCTTCATGCTTACGAGAACCATCTAACTCGCATACGTTTAACCAACGGTATCCTCTACTACGAAGTGGACAAAAGACCACCCAATTGAACAAGTTATTGGTGAACCTTCAAGGCGATTCAGACGAGGCGTCAACTTGCCACCGATTGCGACTTGTGCATTTACCTTTGCTCAATTAGCAATATTGAACCAAAGAACATTCGCGAGGCAATGGCAGAACCCGCATGGATAGAAGCGATGCAGGAGGAACTTCTCCAATACCATCTTCATGACTCTTGGGAAATGGTTCCAAGACCAATTGACGTTGGCGTCATTGATCTCAAGTGGTTATGGAAAAACAAGGGATGAAGAAATGAGCGTAATTCAGAATAAAGTTCATCTTGTGGCCAAAGGATACGAGACAAGAGGAAGGATAGACTTTGAAGAGTCATTCGCGGTAGCTAGACTTGAGGCGATCAGGATTTTCTTAGCCTATGCACTCATAAAAACATCACGGTTTATCGGATGGACATTAAGACCGCGTTCTTGAATGGAACTCGAAAGAAGAAGTGTACGTGAGTCGACGGAAGGCTTCATCGACTTGGAACATCCAGACTATGTCTACAAACTTAAAAAGGCAATCTATGGTTTGAAACAAGCTCGAGAGTGTGGTATGACGAACTGTCCTCTTTCCTTATCCAAAACAATTTCACCAAAGGAACAGTTGATCCTACCTTGTTTACACAAAAATGCTAAAATGACATTTTGATTGTTCGATTTACGTGGGCGACATCATCTTTGGGTCCACTAATCCGAATCTTTCAAAACATTTTGAAAATCTCATGAAAAGCAAATTTGAAATGTCCATGATGGGGAACTAAAATTCTTTCTTGGTTTAAAAATACATCATCCCTCGTGGAATTTTTATAAATCAAGCTAAATACACAAGCGAGATTTTGAAAATCATGGTATGGATAATTGTGATTCGGTTGAACACCAATGGTATCTTCACCAAAAATTGGAGCCGATTTGTTTGGGAAACCTATTGATCCGAAGAAATATCGAGCATGATTGGTTCTCTCATGTACCTCACTTTGCTAGTCGACCAAATATTCATTTTGCTGTTTGCTTATTAGCACGGTTTCGTGCAAAGCCTACTGAATCGCACCTCAAAGAGGTTAAACGGATCTTCGTTACTGAAGACATCCATTCACATGGGACTTTGGTATCAGAAGGAATCGGATTTGATCTAATTGCCTTTTCGGATGCGGACCACGCGGTGATCAAGTTCAACAAAATTACATCGGAGGAGCACAATTTTGGGTGAAAAGTTAGTAAGTCGGTCTTCAAAGAAACAAGATTGCCTTGCACTTTCAACCGGAAGGCGAGTATGTGTCTCTATATGCGTGTTGTGCTCAAGTTCTATGGATGAGAACACAACTCACAGATTATGGCTTTACTTTCGATAAAATACCTATGTATTGTGACTCGAAAAGTGCCATAGCCATATCATGCAATCTGTTCATCACTCAAAGACTAAGCATATCCGTGTCCGCTACCACTTCATCAAAGAGTACGTCAAAATGGTACTTTTGAATTATTCTTCGTGAAATCGATTACCAACTCGCGATCTATTAACTAAAGCCCTTCCAAAAGAAAGGTTTGAATATTTAGTTCGATTTAATTGAATGCGAAGCCTAACCCCGAGGAGTTAGAACGTCTTCTCGAATCTTCTTGAAAATGATTTTCCAAAAGCTTCGATGTAAATATTTTGAAAAACAAAATACAAAATTTGAAAACCAACAAAAGCAAAATATAAAAATATAAAACTTTCAAATATACAAAAACATTAAAATTCAAAATCCAAAATATTCTTCTCACGACATGTCTCTTGTATAATCGATATTACATGCGTTTCTAGAAATGTCATTCAACAATGATACGGGCATGTATAGATGCTTGAGCGAGAGTTCTATAATTGTTTTCTAAAACATGTCGTTTCTCAAAATTTCTTCAATAATGGCTTTCGTATACATCGATGCGAAACCCGCATCGAAATGATGACTTTTGATTATTTACAAATCAAAACTCGTGTTTTTAATGAAAAATCAAGTGTACGCTTGATTGCACTACATTTAAAAATGGTGAGAAATCATCATCATCTTGAGCACCTTTTCAAGATTGTTCAAAAGATTTTCAAAATCTTTCAAAATATTTTGTGCTCAAGATAACTCCTCTAAAACCCTTTAATTGATTATGCTTTATTAAAGGGGATTATAAAACTAAAATGTTCCAAATTCATGCTTAATTCAAATCCGTTTGTCTCCCAAAAGATTCTAAAATGTTGTTTAATCCGTTGATATAAAAGTATCACGAATATGCTATTTTGAGGGGAGGAGACGTGATTAAAATGTGATCAAAAGTTTAATGATCGTGGTTTGATTCTAAAATGAGCTCGACTCGATGAAACCAATGAATTGACGAGGAATCATGTACCATCTCGAGAAACTTTCTATGACTTGACCAAGACGGTAATAATTTCAAGCTAGTTCTCTAGTGATGTAAGCGTGTCTCGAATCGGTCTTGTTCATTTAAAGACGATCAATTCAAAAGTGCGAACTCTACCCTCTCTATGCGATTTACATCAAAACTTATAAGCACATGTGAAGGGGAGTGTTTACGAAAATATAAAACTCACTGAGTGTTTCAAACATGTTTTCTATCATAAACACTCGAGAGATTTTCAAGAAAAATGGTTTTATGGCAACAATAGGACAGTCATGGAGTTATAAGGTGACTAAGGATAGGAAATTGTCCTATGATCCGCCAGAGCGGAGGGATCTACCAAGGACATCATAAATAGTTAGTATTAGAAGTCCTTAGGTATGATTGAAAAAGGAGTAATGTGAGATAAGGAGAAAGAAGGGTTGAAGAATTAAAAGAAAAGTAATGAGAAAGGGTGAAAAGAAATAGCCTCCATAATCAACCTTAGGGCGAAACCGGGTTCAATACATATGCTCTTGGTTGTCACTAGATGACACCGGTATTGAAGACAAAGACGTCATGGACCCAAAGGCGCCTGCACTAAACCTTCTAGCCACTCATTTCCTCTTAAAAGGATTTGTTTCATTCTCACCGAAACCCTACATAATCTATCGACATTCTCTTAGAGATTGTTGATATTGAAGAAGGAGACCTCTCCCTAGCCTCCGCCAGAAAACCAAAATGCACTTATTGAGTCTAGAGCCACGAGATTCATCAAAAGATCTCATAGGAACACTTGACATGACATCGCTTGTTGTTCATCAATAAGGACACAAGTGATATAATATAGAGTCCCACGCAGATCTTAGCAATCTGCCGAACATTTATGAGAAGTTTCACATCCGTGATCTTGATGATTGAATGGAAACTCTGCCGTGGTCAACATCAAGCGACCCGACAGCAGTCACTTTAACTCCCGTGGATTACGCTTAGTGTGTCTCAAACGGTCTACAATCGTGGGGTGATGCTTGTGTACCTCGACTCATCCGAGCTGTAGATGTATTTTGCACAACGCGTTATCTCACTTGGGACTCCGGTTCAGAGCGGCCTCAGTGAGAATTAGAGACGTGTTT
This sequence comes from Chrysanthemum lavandulifolium, assembly GCA_022545495.1. NCBI lineage: Eukaryota > Viridiplantae > Streptophyta > Magnoliopsida > Asterales > Asteraceae > Chrysanthemum > Chrysanthemum lavandulifolium. The sequence goes on from CM040242.1 coordinate 133,242,218, forward strand.
TCACACTATCTTTAACACCCTCAAAATTCAAACTTGTAAGTGCTTAGGAATCCGCTTATTACTAACCTGCTTTTATGTTTTCTTCTTATGGAAGCTCCGGAGCGGATTGATCGTGCGATTCTCCACATGCTCATACCAACAACACATGATAGTTCTCATCAAAATCAAAGGCAACACAAAGTTAAAGATGATTCTTCGTCAATGTCAAAGAATCAACAAAGTTTAAAGACTCGAGGACTACATCATTGGTAACTAAAAGTCAAATATAAGTGTGAGCATGGTGGAGAAAGACGTGGAGACACCTAACCAATGAAGTTGACAACGGCAGACAACCACATTATCTGATCACAAAGCATGAAGGAACAAAGAATCAAGACTATTCTATATCTACACGCAAAGTTCAAGCTCAAGGAAAGTAAAGAACCAATCAAGTGGAGAATCTTTTGAATGACCACCCCTTAGGGGGAGATTGTTAGCCTTAATAGTTTTTATTAGAAGTGATGGTCATTCACGATTAGGAACTTTGTAAAGTGTGTTAGAGATCGTGATAGAATAGTCAACGGGCTCGTGGATTGGGCTAATCTAATTGGTTAAACTTTAGGTATGTTAGCCGTTTATAAGCTTAAGTACCCCAAGCCCAATCCAAGTTCAACGAGGCCCAAAGGAAAGCCTTTAGGTTTTCATGTATTCCATATACTATAAATACCCTCAAATGGTCATTTGAGGGTGTGCTTGAAAGTGTGTGTCTCCTGTTCTTTTCTTAGAATATACAACTTATTGTTTTCATCTTATATCTTCACATACACGATTCATATATCTTCAAGTCACCATCTTTCTAATCTTATTTCTACGCTTTGTTTGTGTTTGGTTTTAACGTGTTCTACGCGTATAGTGATATACGTGTTGGGTTTGGGATAAGGTTGATAAAAGTAAGGTCCTACATTGTTGACATTTGTTTGACAATATGTTTATCTTTTTAACTTTTAAAATTTTAATGTTGCATGTTATTTTTTATTATTTTTTTTAAAGTTAAAGTAAATTTATAGAGTAAATTGTTTGAAATAAAATTATACCAAAGAAGACCAGTAAATGCATATTTGAAAGTAAATTGACAGAGATAAGATTAAATGCATATTTACATCAGCATCAAATATGTAAAACCGTATAACTACTATACCAGCAAGAACTATATAACACATAGCAAAAACCAGTCTGCATTAACAACAGAAATGATATAACTACTATACCAGCAGGACTTATATACCAGACAACAGAAACCAAAACTAGTACATCAGAAACAAATATGTAAAACCGTATAACTACTTTACCAGCAAGAACTATGTACATGTCTGCAATAACAGCAGAAACAAAAACTACTACATTAGCAACAATGTACTATTACAATTCAATGATTCCTAACAATCCTCCAATAAACTTGAATTTGACGTGCTTAACTTCAAATTTCTATATAGCAGCAACAACGAAAAGACACCAGCAGCGACATAAGTTGTAACCAGCAGGAGAAGGAGTAGATTTGATAAGCCTTTAGCATCTAACTACTCACTCTTCGTCGAGCTAGTCCTTTTGGTGGAATCATTGTTGAGTTGGAAAACATTAATTTTGTTTTTTCACAAGTGAAAATAAATATACAGTAATAGTAATTGCCTCAAGAAACCACTGTTTATAAAACTTTAAAAAATCATTCATATAATATCTTTATTAATTCTCAAATATATACATTGACTATAGAGTAATAGTAATTGCCTCAAGAAACCACTGTTTATAAAACTTTAAAAATCATTCATATAATATCTTTATTAATTCTCAAATCTATACATTGACATCAGATCTTCAAAGTATCATATTAAAATGTAAAAAACAATGTACTAACATATCCATTTCCTAATGTCGTAATCTGCAAATCATTTTATTATCAATCAACGTGCAATTGTTGAATCACTATCTCATCACAACTTCATTCTCTTTTCTTTGCGCTCCTACCGCCATGCCTTCTCATCTTTTGACATTTTCTACAAAATCTTCTCCCCTTCTTCATATATTCTCTTACTCTCTCCAAATCACCCTTCATTCTTTGTCTAGCTGGAGCATCTCCTTTGTTTTTACATTTTGTTGGATTCTGAACATCATTGGTTGCTGGCTTTTCTACTCCAAGCTGAATGTTAAACATTTCCTTCATAGTCAACGTTTTAGCATTTGGATTTGCTTCATCAACTTCACTATTCAGAATTTTGATTCTTTCCACATATTCAGTCAGCTTTGGTATATCTTTTGCCAAAATATTAAGGCAGTAGTCTACTGCAGAATAAGCTATAGTTGAAAGATCCATAATTTTTTCAGCATCTGAACCCCACAAATTTTTCCTTTTCCGAATATCTGGTGGCAATATGTCTCTCTTCCATCGCCTTTATATGTATTTATCAGGAATAACTTCAATTCCTTTTCCTTTCATTACACAAAATACATGCCTGCACAAGAATCCAAATCTTGTAAAGTTCATGCATGAACATACCGTCGTCCCATCTGACATATCAGTTGACACCTACATAATCATAAAATAGATTAAAAAATTAGGTGTTTATAGAATTTTCACATGTGAAAAATATAATTTATTAACTAAATCAAATTATTTATATACAAAACTCAAATCAATATCATCAGCAAATATAATCAAAATCAACAATTAGTTATTCAAACTAAGCAAGCTATAACCTACTAAACAACTAATAATATTTGTTGATAGATTTTTCACATGTGAAACATATCATTAAATTATGTGCAGAAATCAAACATATCACAAAATAAAGTAAATTTATAGACCAATCAATAATTATCCAATGCACAAACAATAACTCAATATTTTTTAATTCATAGAACTTTCACCTGTGAAAAATATTATTTATTAACTCTATTTATAAATTAGAATTTTTAAGAAGAGAAAATACCTTGAAACGTAGCTCTTTTTTTGTCATATCCCTTCTGTTTTGAACTTCAGTTTCTTCAAAATTATATTTCTTCTTTGATTTTCTAGGCATTATTTCTCTAATTTCTGACACTTGATGACAATCATAAACAGCAGAGTTTATTTCATCTTGAATCAACAAGAAAATTGTCCTTGTGTAGATCTTGGCAGCATGACGTTCTATTGCCAATTTAGTCTTGTATCTTGGAACTTTTTGAATTGTTTGATCATCTAAAACTTCTTGTTTATGCCTTTGTCTTTCCATAGCAGATTCAAAGCCCATCATGAAGTTTAACAATGTTGATCCACTGCTTGTAAAGTTTGAGAAAAACGAATTCTCACTCTCTGATCTCTATGTAGTTCTCATAAGCCCACACAATTCAACATCTTTGAAGTAAGCTGGAATCCATCTGTCTCTTATTTCAAACATATATGATAACCATTTTTTTTCTTGCAGGTTAAATTCATTAATGAATGCCAACCATTTTTCCACAAATTCTTCTGGATCTATATACAGACTCCAAACTAAGCGGTGCAACCTTCTTCTAAAAGTACCATTGTCTAGAATGGTTTTGCAAATCTGAAAATTATAGTTTTTTTATAACCTATGTTAAAAACAAAGCACAATAATCTATAAAATATAAATTTTATTTTGTGATAACCAAAACAAAAATCGTCTAATTGTATCAAAATATCATTCTTAAATGAATTTTTTCACATGTGAAAATACTTTATATTTTTATAAATTATTGTGAAAATATCATTCAAAAATATTTTCACATGTGAAAATTGCATTTTTTTCACATGTGAAAATTCCATAATCAATAAATTCCTAAATAATTATAACCAGTCTTATTTCACTTATAACTTTAAAAATATTTTTCACATTTGAATTTAATGTCTTACCTTAAATGGAAGCTTGTTTGTTATGTGCCACATACAAAGCCTGTGTTTTGACTCTTTAAACACCGCAACAACAGCTTTTCTCATAGCAGGATCTTGATCAGTTACTACTAATCTTGGTTGCTTTGAAAAGGCCTTTAGAAAACATCTGAGCAACCAAATGTATGACTTTGTCGTTTCGTTAGATAGCATTCCAGCACCAAATGTGACACACTTTCTGTGGTTGTCAATGCCCGTAAAAGGTACAAATACCATTTTATATCTACAAAAATAAATTTATCAGTACTTTTTTCACTTGTGAAAATATGCTATATAAATTTTATTAATTTTTCCAACACATGTGAATATTATCTACTACAAACTAAAATCGAACAAAAACTTGAATTAGATACTTATATTTTTCACATGTGAAAATTACTTTAGTTTCTGCTACTAAAGCCATTTAAACATATTTTTCACATGTGAAAATTTCATAAAAAAGAATTAATAAATTAAACTGAAAGAGAACATACTTATTTGTTCTGAAAGTTGTGTCAAAAGATATAGTGTCTCCAAATTCTCTGTAATTATACTTTGCCATCTCATCCGCCCAAAAGCAGTCAACTCGCCGTCTTCAACAACATATTCAAAAGAGAAATTTGCAACATGTTTTTTCCTGTTTTCCATCTTTGTAATCAACATCAGTGCATCACTATCACCAATATGACTGTTCAAATCCCTTTTATTATTCCTAAACTCGGTCTCTGTTGCATCATCTGAATCGTATCCTCCATTTGTAGTCGCATAAAGATGATGAGCTCTTGTTGCACCTATATTTGTTCCTCCAAGTTGTTGCATATATATTTGTTGTTTGTGACTCATTTTTTTCCTCTTCTTTGACAGATTTCTATAGACTACGGGAATGAATGTATGATGATGGTTTTCTTCAAAATCGTACAGTTCATATTTTGTATGATTCGCATTGAGCTTGAATTTAACCCTTGCCATACATCCAGTCCTTGATATACTTGACGTTCTCTAATCTGCATTTTACTTGTCTCTTCACCAAATACTTCCTTTCTACAATACCGCTTTTCAGAGTATTTTGTGTTGACAGCCTAACACTGAATCATGCTTTCTCAGCATAGTTTTCATACATTTTTATACACTCTTCAATTGTTGTATACTCTCTTCCTATTTTCGGTTTCTCAGATTCATCAACAATTGGCTTGTAATGAAAATCTCCTCCTTCTACTTCAATTTCTTCACATATATCTGAATCGTCTTATTTTATATAATGTATACCTTAAAAAAAAATCAATTTCATATAATAAACAGCTTTTCAACATATTTCGAAACAATAAATTAATTATTACCAAACATAATAAAAATGATTTTTTTTCACGTGTATATTTTATAACTATACTTAATTGCATCAAAACTTCATTCATAAATGATAATTTTCACAAGTGCAAAAATTGTAATCAAAGCTTTTAAATTACCAAATTAATGAAGATGAATTAGTCCAGATTTCAAGAAACCATATAAAAATACTACATACTTGTCGTGAGAACTATATACTGACGGAACCAAAATCCTAATATAATCAAAAGATTGAATCACCTAATTGAATTTATAACTAATAACTAGACTTATTTTTACTTTTAAACTCAAAATGCTAATGTAATCAAAGATTAAATCGCTAATTGCATAAAATAAATGATTATATTCACATGTGAAGATTCTAATAACTAGAATTATTAGAACTTATAAACTCAATAATCCTAATCTAATGAAAGCATATACCTCGTAGAAACCATATATCTGTCATACCTGAGAGCAGCAAACATCCTACATCAGCAGCAAAAACTACTACATACCTGTGAGCAGGAACTATATACCTTACAGCAGGAACCAAAACTACTAAATCAACAGCAAAAATCCTATATTAGCAGCAAAACTACTACATCAAACTACTAATGTAATCAAAGCTTAAATCACCTAATTGCAACAAAAACTGATTGCTAAATGCTTATCTTCACATGTGAAGATTCTAATAACTAGACTTATTTTTACTTATAAACTCAAAAATGCTAATGTAATCAAAGCTTAAATCGCCTAATTGCATAAAATAAATGATTATATTCACATGTAAAGATTCTACTAACTAGAATTATTAGAACTTATAAACTCAATAATCCTAATCTAATGAAAGCATAAATCGCGTAATTGCATAAAAAATGATTATCTTCACATATGAAGATACTAAACATAGATGTGTTTCAGTATTACTATAACTCGTAGAAACCATATACCTTACAGCAACTACTAATCTAATCAAAGCATAAATCACCTAATTTTAACAAAAACTTATTGATAAATGCTTATATTCACAAGATAGGATACTAATAACTAGACTTATTTGAAATTATAACCTTTAAAATTACTAATGTTATCAAAGCTTAAATCGCCTAATTTCATAAAATAAATGATTATCTTCACATGTGAAAATTTTAATAACTTGACTTATTTTTACTTATAAACTCAAAAAGGCTAATGTAATCAAAGCTTAAATCGCCTAAATTTGCATTAAAAACTAATTCCTAAATGATTATCTTCACATGTGAAGATTCTAATAACTATACTTATTAGAAATTATAAAGTCAATAATCCTAATATAATAAAAGCTTAAATCGCCTAATTGAATAAATCAAATGATTACTATAACTCGTAAAAACAAAACTAACAGCATAAATAAAATGATTACTATATACCTGTCATACCTGACAACAGCAAAAATACTACATCAACAACAAAAACTACTAAATACCTGTCAGCAGGAACTATATACCTTACAGCAGGAACCAAAACTACTACATCAACTGCAAAACTAGTACATCAACTACTAATCTAATCAATGCTTAAATCATCTAAATGAAATTATAACTAATAACCTCCAAATTCATAATGTAATCAAAGCTTTTAAATCTCCTAATTGCATCGAAAACTTATTCCTAAAAATAAATGATTATCTTCACATGTGAAGATACTAATAACTAGACTTATATGAATTTATAACCTCAAAATTGCAAATCTAATGAAAGCTTAAATCGCCTAATTGCATCAAAAACTCATTCCTAAATGATTATCTTCACATGTGAAGATACTAACAACTGGACTTATTTGAACTTATAACCTCAAAACTGCTAATCTAATCAAAGCTTAAATCGCCTAATTGCATCAAAACTTATTCCTAAAATAAAGGATTATCTTCACATGTGAAGATACTAATAACTAGACTTATATGAATTTATAACATCAAAATACTAATCTAATCAAAGCTTAAATCGCCTAATTTCATCAAAAACTCATTCCTAAATGATTATCTTCACATGTGAAGATACTAACAACTGGACTTATTTGAACTTATAATCACAAAACTGCTAATCTAATCAAAGCTTAAATCACCTAATTGCATCAAAAACTCATTCCTAAATGATTATCTTCACATGTGAAGATACTAACAACTGGACTTATTTGAACTTATAACCTCAAAACTGCTAATCTAATCAAAGCTTAAATGATTATCTTCACATGTGAAGATTCTAATAACTAGACTTATTTTGCACTGAAGTCATCTAAATGATTATCTTCACATGTGAAGATAATTTATCTAAAATTAATTACACTAATAAACTCTTAATATTAAATAAGCTAATAATATTAACAATTCTAAACAATTATTAATACAAATTAATTAAATTATAATAAAATATGAATTTTACTTGATATCTCGAGTTTTCGGTGATGTTCCGTAATATCGGTAATTTCATCTCCGTCGATTCGATTGATTCAATTACATTCCGTTGATTGCTTTAATTGAAAGACGGTGTCATTGAGCGTGTTAACGGCGGTGGCATAATGTCTTGAACGGCGGTTTAACGGAGACTTAACGGCGATGTGGAAAACTAGAAGAGGGGTTGAATAGTTTGCCAATTAAAATTCCTTTTAAACTATTTAGATCGACTTATGTCAATCTATTTGACGTGTGTGTTGGATGTTGATAAACAAGCATATAAATGTATGTAATGAAAAGATAAGAGTAAGAAGCACAAACCACAACGCAGTATTTATAGTGGTTCGGCTACAAGGACACCTTCCTTGCCCTACTCCACTCACCGAGTCACCTACTTGAGAGTTCATAATCACTACACCAATCTCCTTCGGCATAGAAGCCTTCACAACGTCGCCTACCCTTTTTCCTAGGCTAACCACCGGTTCTTTCACTCCAAGGTGAACCACACCTACACAACGTCGCCTACCCTTTATAAGGTACTAGGCTAAGTACCTAGTTCTTTCACACCAAAGTGAACCACACCTACACAACGTCGCCTACCCTTTATAAGGTACTAGGCTAAGTACCTAGTTCTTTCACACCAAGGTGAACCACACCTACACAACGTCGCTTACCCTTTATTAGGTACTAGGCTAAGCACCTAGTTCCATTGCAATGGAGGAACTACTACCCAACACTACACCAACAACTAATCCCAAAGGAGATCAACTCCTTTCTACAACATCATCAAGGATATCAATATCCTTGGATCTAGTACTAATCTATCTTGCACATCGAAACACACCATATCGATTGTACATCTAAGGCACCATTCACTAATGCCTTTAACTAGATCTTCAAGACACCCTTCACTAATGTCTTGTGTCTTGACTTATAAGCACCTTTCACTAATGCTTCTCGTCTTGACTTCTAAGCACCTACCATAAGTGCTAATGATGTGGACGATAGATACCCTTCACTAATATCTTCGTCTTGACACTTGAGACACCTTTCACAAATGTCTACAACACTTCTTAGGAAAAGATAAACAAGCGTCAACAAGAAGACTTCAGTAGTCTTGATGATGAGGAAGCATGGCAACTCATGGACTTGAGCTTGCTCGACTTCAAAGGTGGTGATCTCGCCTTTAAGAGGAACCTAGAAGATTACACAAAAACAAAACTACAAACATAGATCTCTTGGATCTGAGTTTAGAGAGTTTTCAACTCTAGGGGAAAGTATGTTAGAAAGGGGTGAGAAACAATGAAGAAATGGCTCACTATTTATAGAGGTAAAATGTAACACCCCCAAATCTCGGTACATCGGAAGACTTAATCAAGTTTTCGGGGCGTTACTATTGGATTGGTATCGCACACAAGTATAGCAAAAAGATAGTCATTTAATATTCAAAACCAATCCCAAATTTAGTCATTCAAAATATTTAATCCAAAAGAGTAAATATTAGGCCCAAAACATGGTTTAATCAAATAGGTCCCCATAGTTTATCAGAGTCAGAAACGATCCTTGAACCCCACCTTCTTGCCAAGCTTCCACCGATCACGTATTCCAAACATCTCTCAAATACCGAGAAATCATGCTAAAAGGTCACCACTTGGTGAGTTCATAGGTTTAAGTTCAACAAAATCATAGTGGACCTGTAAGAGTTGATTTGCTATGCAAGACCTAAGATAGGTAAATACCGTTCATACATGATCATACTCGGATCTCCAATCAAATCCCACATCCAGGGATTACTCGGGCCCCGCGACTCTAGTCCAGCACTGTTGTGGCAAAATCTAGAACAATTGCCAACCCCAAACTAGGTCGATGTAGAAGTCTATTCTTAGCTAGGCACGGTTAAACCTAGACTAAGGCAACAACTACCGCATATCTATCTATCTGATTAAGCACATAAGCAAATCCAAATAGTTTTCATTGTCCAAAACAAGTAGTATGATTCTCACCCAAAATAGTTCAAAACGTGGTTAAAGCGTATATAAAAGTGGGGCTATGAAACTCACCTCAAGCAATCAACGCACAATCAACGCAAGCAAATAAACACTAGCAGAAGATAACGGTATCACAGCGCAGCAACTATCGACTCGGCACAACCTATTAATGTAGACCAAACTTAATATATACATTCCTCAAAATCAACGTTATCTACCCCAATGTATTCCGTTTCGTTATTTTCAAAATGTCTCGTTTCGCCATTTAATCCTAGTGTTTGGTATTCCTCATGTGGGTGTATCGATTCAATATGATGCCATGAGTGCACTCAAACCACCAATATGTTATGCTCTGCTACACAATATACAACTCCATTCAACACAATATGTGACTCAATGCGACACAATGAGACGTCTAAGCGATAAGCTCCATAGTCCAATAAGTTTCGGAATAAACAGTAGACCTTATCGAATTCGTCAACTCGATAAACTCAATTATTGATTCGTATCGCTTATTGTTAATACAAATAAGCCGTAAAACGTTTATTTATATTTTATGATCTTCTAATGTTTTGTCGATAACAAACGTAAAATCATATTAACGAAACAAATAAAATACGTAAATGGTTTGAACTAATAGTTTCTAACATATTCACATTTTCACATAAAACACTAAAACAGGTATAAGTGATTTTATGATTTAAGTAATACATATGTACAACAACTAGTGTTTACATATTAGGATAGAATATACACATAACTAGTATGTAGTATGTTGGGTAATATAAATGGGTAGAAACTTAAGTATCACAACCCATTGGGCAAATACATTGAATGTAGTTGGGTACAACCCAAAGCCCATAACCCATGGATCTTGACCCATAACCCATTGCATGACATCATGCTTATATCATACATGGATAATATCCATAAACTCATGGATCAACCCATACCCAAGTGACTAAGTGCATTGCACTCAAAGATACATTGTATCTAGCTAAAGATCCATGGTTCAACCCATGACCCATGACCCATAACCAAAACACCCATGGGCAAAGAGGAGCGTTCCACGGATCCCTAGCTTAATGCTAGACGGATCCCTTATGGAAGGGATCCGTGGGGTCCGGGGAAACAGTAGGATTTTTCCTCTATAAATAGTGAGCCATTTCTTCATTATTTCTAACCCCTTCCTATCACACTTTCTCCCCTGAGTTAAATCTCACTAACCTTAGATCCAAGAGATCTATGTTTGTAGTTTCGTTTTTGTGTGATCTTTTAGGTTCCTCTTAAAGGCAAGATCACCACCTTTGAAGTCGAGCAAGCTCAAGTCCATGAGTTGCCAAGCTTCCTCATCATCAAGGCTATTGAAGTCTTCTTGTTGATGATCTCTTTCTTTCTTCAAAGAAGTGTAGTGTTGAAGACATTAGTGAAAGATGTCTCAAGTGTCAAGACGAAGATATTAGTGAAGGGTATCTATCGTCTATAGGATAAGCACTTGTGGTAGGTGCTTAGAAGTTAAGACAAGAAGCATTAGTGAAAGGTGCTTAGCAGTCAAGACTTGAAGCATTAGTGAAAGGTGCTTCGAAGTAAAGACACAAGACATTAGTGAAAGGTGTCTTGTAGATCTAGTCAAAGGCATTAGTGAAAGGTGCCTTAGATGTACATTCGATATGGTGTGTTTCGATGTACTAGATAGACTAGCATTAGATCCAAGGATATTGATGTCCTTGATGATGTTGTAAAGGAGTAGATCTCCTTTGGGATTAGTCGTTGGTGTAGTGTGGTAGTAGTTCCTCCATTGCAATGGAACTAGGTGCTTAGCCTAGTACCTAATAAAGGGTAGGCGACGTTGTGAAGGTGTAGTTCACCTTGGTGTGAAAGAACTAGGTACTTAGCCTAGTGCCTTATAAAGGGTAGGCGACGTTGTGATAGGATTAGTTCTCCTAAGGTGTGAAAGAACTCGGTGGTTAGCCTAGCATCGTATAAAGGGTAGGCGACGTTGTGAAGGTGTAGTTCGCCTTGGTGTAAAAGAACTCGGTATTTAGCTTTGTACCGGAAAAAGGTTAAGAGACGTTGTGAAGGCTTCTACACCATAAGGAGATTGGTGTAGTGTTTACGAACTCTCGAGTAGGTGACTCGGGGAGTGGAGTAGGGCAAGGAAGGTGTCCTTGTAGCTGAACCACTATAAATACTCGCGTTGTGGTTTTGTGCTTCTTACTCTTATCTTTTCATTACATATCTTAATATGCTTGTTTATCAACATCCAACACACACAACCAAATAGATTGACATAAGTCGATCTAAATAGTTTAAAGGAAGTTTTAATTGGTAAAACTATTCAACCCCTTCTAGTTTTCCACAATTGGTATCGAGCTTCGTTACCAAGTTTCTTGAAGTATATTGTACTTTAAAACTTGATACGATCGATGGTTAATTGAAAACTACAAAGAAAGTTTTCATAAAACAAACACCATGTCTTTTAAAACTATATGTTTGGATGTTGATTTGATAAACAACATTTTTCTTATTTATTTTTTCATTTAATTGCACTAATCTTCTTTGTCATGTTGATTAGTCAAAGCTCATACCCACCAAGCTTTAGGAGTCGCTTGGTAACAAGAATACCTTCCTTAAGAAGGTATCTTAAATAAAGGAGCAGGAATTGTCTAAGTGACATTTGTTGTGTCATTTGTAAAGACATTCCTAAGTGCATTCGAGGTATGACTTTCCACTTATATCTAAACGATATTAGTTTAATAAATAAGTGTAATTTGTTAGGCATTTATTTGAGTAGATTTCGTGTTTACACATTTTACATGTAGCTTCATTAGGAAGCTTTTTCTCACATATCATCACTCCTCCGTCTAGAAATCATGGTTTATAAAATTGTGTTTTATCTCACTTAATCCAAA
>CM040242.1:135875124-136210102 GCA_022545495.1 Chrysanthemum lavandulifolium
CGCTTCCCACAATAAAGTCAAGTCACTGAAGATTGTAAAGACAAGTCGCTAAGTTGACAAGTCGCTAGCCGAAATGGTACAGCCACTACTATGTACTATTTGTCGCTTTGTCTCAAAAGACAAGTCGCTAGTGATCATGCCGCTACCACAACAATGACAAGTCGCTGAATAATATAGATACAAGTTGCTACCAAAGAATAATATAGATACAAGTTGCTACCAAGAATACTATTCCGAGACTCAAGTAGCTAGCTAGAAAAAGTTCAAAAACAACACTTTTCAATCCAAAACTATCCCAACCACACTGATTCAAGCCTTCCAAATCAAAACCAAGCACTTACAATGATTCTAAAGACAAAAGTACACTCAAAATCTAAACTTTAACACAAGAAATGATCCAAATGATGCAAATACCACTAAACTTTTTCAAACCCAAAAACAGTATAAAACCACTAGAAATCCAAGAACATGTAAGAGAGATGATCAAACCATGGCTCTTGATACCATTTGTAACAAATAGGATTTCACAAACACATCAAACCATGATACAAAGATGCGTATAACTATATGTTTTTAGAGAGAGAAAGGTTAGAGGTTTAGGGAACTTAGTGAGAGAAAGTAAAAGTATTATTATGAGCTCCAACCCTCTACCTTGGGAGGTAGAGGGTATTTATAGTATCATACATAAACGCCATCTACGGGCTGTGGATCAGGCATACAGTGGGTAAAGACCCGTCCGTCCTCCACGGTGTTACTTAACTAAATACTACCTAACATTAAATAACTACGAGCTTTCTAACGATTACATATGCTTGAGGTGGCCGACACTTTAATAACTGGATTTACTAAATCCTAACATGGTATGTATCAATATGAGTCAATTTATTTATTTAATATGAATGCAGACACTATAGGTGGTAAACATAACATCACCTTATTACTGGGTATTCGAGTGGCTTGTCACCCGCATCACACCAAAAGCGCCCATCCTTTCTAGTTTCCCCTTTTTTGCATGTTTTATATCCACATGATGGAAAATTCCATCCCTTCCTAGTCTGAACATTTTCAATCCTTACAGAGGAAAGTTACCGACTTTGCAGGAAAAGGTATTTCAATATTATACAAGGGAATGAGTCTAGAGACCTGGAGGATGTAAAAGAATACTTACATCATTTTTTTGATTGCAGGCCCATATGAGGAGATTCTCGATTGTCCTTGGCCTTGGTTCAGAGTTATCTGCACGTGAAACTACTTTTGAAGACTCAACACTGCTAAGAAACAAGTAAACGATGTTGGTAAGTTTCTGCATTCTATGAAATTTTTAGTGATAAACACTAAATTCATACATAACCAACTGACCAAGGCCCTCTTTAATACGATTAGCAAGGATTTTGCTAATGCATTTATATATGACATTACAGCAAGAGATAGGCCTATAATCATTAATCTTAGAAGGGGTAGACACTTTAGGAATCAAAGATATAATGGTATGATTAATCTCCTTGAGAAGCTTACCATTAATGAAAAAGTCACGACAATGACCCTTACCTCGGCTCCACAATATCCCATGCTTTCTTAAAGAAAGCGGTAGTGTAACTCATCGGGACCAGGAGCTTTATCATCCCCCATAGAAAATATAGCATCCTTAATCTCCGCATTCGTAACATGACGAACCATCGAGCCAGCCAATTGATGCGGAAGAACATTAGAGAATATACCATAATCATAAAAAAGAGCACAATTTCCTTCCGTACCAAGAAACTGTTCATAGTGAGCAACAAAAGCACCTGCAACCTGATTACCCTCGTACAAGACATTGTTTGCATCTCTAACCAATTCAATTCGATTACGGGCACATTTGCTTTTAACAATATTGTGAAAATAGGCCGTAGTAGAATCACCTGCATGAAGCCATTGAACTTTAGATTTCTGCTTTAAAAACCGTTCTTCATCTAACGTAGCCTCCTTATATGTAAGAAGATAGTGAGCATGTTCATCACGTAAGTCTGAATTAGACGGATCTGTATCAATAGCCTTTTGGACCTCATCTAACTCCTTCCGAATACTAACCACCCACTCATGCAGATTACCTTGACTTTGCAAAAGCTTACGAAAAGGAGATTTCAGCCCCTTTAAGAGTTGAACCACACGATACATAGCACAACCATGAACATTAAGATTCCATCCCACAATAACCGTATCACTAAACCCCGCTTTATGAACCAAGAAGTTAGAGAATTTGAACGGTTTAGGTTTAGGCTTAGTTACCTGGGGAATACACAGAACACACGGAGAATGATCTGAAATACGATAAGGTTGAAATATAGCAAACGAACACGAAACAAGTCGGTAATTTCGATTGCCCATTATCCGATCAATTTTCTTCAATGTACCAAAAGAGCCTCTTGGTTTCTGATTCCAAGTAAAATGAAGACCAGTACTATTAATATCCTCAACCTCCATTTTCTGAACACACTCTTTGAATTCACGCATCGCAATGTCAGGAGCATAACTACCACATGAATGATCCTCCAATTTGAGTGCCGCATTAAAATCACCCAACAAAACCCACGGCCTAGTACGCATAAATCCAGTATGGCAAACAAGGTTAGACCAAAGGGCACGCCGATGAACATAATAATTATCTGCATATACAAATGAACAAAAAAATGTTTTGCTGTCCGCCCGAGTATTAACCTGAACATGCATGACCTGGTTAGTTTGAGACATAATCATAACATCAACAATATCATCATTCCAACCAAGAATAATACGGGTCCCCTTATCACACAAACTACCATTTGACGTCCACTACCACCGACGACAAACATTACGACATGTATCATACACCACCGAAGCATCTACATGAGATTCCAAGATAGCACATACACTAAGATTATTATCATTAACCACCTGTTTAACCTCTTTTTGTTTAGGGGAATGGTTCAAACCCCTTATATTAGACATCTTTACAAAGAGGTCTATATGGAGCAACCTAAGGGTTTTGTTGATCCTAAATATCCTAATCATGTATGCAAGCTCAAGCATTTCAATCTATGGACTTAAGCAAGCAACTAGGCAATGTAATAAGCGTTTTGATGAAAAGATTAAGAAATTCGGATTTTCTCAAAATCAAGATGAGCCATGTGTATATCAAAAAGCTAGTGGCAGTTATGTCACTTTCCTAATTCTATATGTTGATGACATATTGCTTATGGGAAACAACATTTCAATGTTACAAGATATAAAATCCTATCTTGGAAGATCTTTTGTCATGAAAGATTTAGGAGAAGCTGCATATATTCTTGGAATCAAGATCTATAGAGTCTGATCTAAACGATTGATTGGTTTATGTCAAAGTGCTTACATTGAGAAAATCTTGAAGAGATTTTATATGGAGAATTCCAAACGTGGAGCTATCCCAATGCAAGAGGAGCCTAAGTTGAGTAAGTCACAAGGTGCTGAGACACCTGCTGCGAAAGAGCGCATGCAAAGAGTTCCTTATGCTTCGGCTATAGGATCTATTATGTATGCCGTGAGATGTACTCGTCCTGATGTTGCGTTCGCTCAGAATGTGACAAGAGGATTTCAACAGAATCCAGGTGATCTTCACTGGATTGCAGTTAAGAATATTCTTAATTATTTACGCAATACTAAGGATATGTTTCTGGTTTATGGAGGAGAGACGGAACAAGAGCTCAGGGTTTCTTGCTACACTGATGTTGGATATCTAGCAGATGCTGATGACTTAAAATCTCAGACTGGATAAATGTTTGTTCCAAATGGAGGTGCTGTTGATTGGAAAAGCACAAAGCAAAGTATCTTGGTACTTCATCTACAGAAGCTGAGTATATAGCTGCTTGTGATGCATCTAAAGAGGCTGTATGGGTTCGAAACTTCATTTCTAGGCTTGACATTATTCCCACAATTGACGACCCTATAAATATGTATCGTGATAATACTGGAGTCATTACTATAGCTAATGAAAGCGGAATCACCAAGGGTGCTAGACATTATTACGCAAAAGTTCATTATCTTTGAGAGACCATTGAGATGGGTGATGTGAAGATATCAAAGGTTCACAGATATGACAACCTAACTGATCCATTTACGAAAGCTTTAGCGTATCCTAAGCATTCTAAATTGATTAGAGGTATAGGTTTAATACCAGCTAGTAGTGTCATGTAAATCTGTTTGTTAATTAGTATTTGGATAATTTTGGAATTGTAAGACAGTTATTACTTTCTGATAAATAAAGATACGAGGTATTTGTTATTTTTTTTTGGGTAAAAGGGCCTTAAAACCCCGGTAAATATATCCAAAAAACAATGAAGTACAATTGACATGGGTGAATCCCATGCCCTCAACCCGTTACATAGGTGATATGACTCAACAAATGTAACTAAGCATCATACAACTGCTAAACGCAAAAACAACACTAAACTGCTAAAAACAGAATAGAAACCAAATTACATTTAAACAAACAATCTAAATGTAAATAGACCAGGTTCATAGAACCACTTCTATAGTGAGCGACTCTATCTTCAATGTTCTTCATTGCTTAACCCACGAGTCCATCACCAACTTCCAAGCTGCAATAGCAGCAAACACGTCAAAAGTCACATCGCCAACCTACCCTACCAACACGTAAATGGCAAAAGGTCCAGGCCCAACCAACAAAACTCTTCGACATGGATGAATCTTCCCTAGCAACTGAACCGATGGCCAAAGGTCCAAATCCACCCCCAACTGGCTAAAATAAGCCACAAACCACGGCAAAAAGCCCTAGCCGCATAACAAGAAATAGGGTTTAACAAACCCTAATATCCAATTAGCCACCACAAATGACCAACACTTTAGCATACCACCTATAATTATATAGGAGTGTTGCACTACAGCAGATTGGACCATAATAAAAACGCAAATTAGGGTTCAGCAAACCAACCCTAACGTCCCAAAAGCAATTCACAAGATCCACCAAGTTAGAATGACGAGCAAACTTACAGATCTGAGAACATGCCATCAATGGTTTTAAACAAGAACCCAAAGAAACTTGACTTCCAACTCTCCATACCCACGTACAACGAATGTAAGACCGCAACAAGACACGGTCATACAAACTAACCTAGACCGATTTAACAAGCATCATCATGAACCGAAATAGATGAGTAGTATCCCCACTCAAATCAACATCCATGTATATGATCAACAAGAGATAAAACAAAACCCTAAATAGTTAGGGTTTCGTTGAGACAGTTAAGCGTAACAACCAAACATGATAGAGAGTTAAAACCAAACAGGTTTTATATGCATTAAGGGCAGATCCAAAACATCCCAAAAAAGATAATCAATAAGCGCATAAGCCTCTAATCGAACCAGCTAAAAGAAAAACGGATGAACCAGCCGCCATAAGATATAGAACCTGGTCGATAAGATGAAATCGAAACCCTAAAAAGAGACGGAATAACGATTATCCTAACGAATAGGAAATCGATTAGAATAAATATAGATTTTAGGGTTTCAATTGTGAATAAAAAAGGAGAAATCCGATCAGATATATAATGAAGAGACGTTGCCAACCACCCTCAAAAGAATATCCATGCCCAAATCGTATTACATACCCTTCAAAGAAAGATAGAGAGGACGGATTGGGTAGATATTTTGGCCGGAAAAAACTGGAGGGTGGCGGCCGGATTTCTCCTCAAGGGACAGAGAATTTTAGGGTTAGGTATTTGTTATTTTATTCACATAATCTGTTATTCCATATTTGAATGTTTAATCCACGAAATGATTTATCATTCTACATATGTCCATTGTCTGTTAACAATATGGGAATATTGTTATGTAAGGCAAATGTGAGTGTTGGTTATATTCTAATGAGAATGTGGATTGTTCCTGCCAAACTCATGTATATTCACAAGAGATACATATTGGATACCTTAACTTTCAAACATTTACTTTTGGATCCTTGTCATAAGTAAAATTTTGATAATGGTTTGTTAAAGTCTTCCTTAGACTTGAGATACGAGCAAGTTCTATTATGTGTGGATATCACTTTTGTAAGTATAAGCCAAACGCTATCCTGAATATGGTAGTTATAAAAGCTATATTTCGGAGTGATGTGAAGCAGCATCCACAACACTTGTAGTCAATAAAGGATTTGTTACTCCACTTGATATGTGCAGAAAGATACCATGGCACCTCTCCAGATTTAATCAGATAATTGTTTGGCCAAACCCAACGGGTAATGCAAGATGATTCTTGACTACATTTGGTATATCTGAATTGAAATCTATAATGAGATTCTAAATGGTTAAACTATATGGAATGATTTCGGATCCATATCCATGGTTAAACGGTATCTATAACAAAGGATGATTAAAGCAAGACATTGAATAACCATGCTACTGAGAAGATTTTATGAAACTAGTTAAATAGCGAGTGAGAGCGTTGCTAGGCGTTTCCGACGTTGGTTTTTGTGTTATTCGTTACTCCAACTCCTAAGTGGGAGCTGTTGGTTTGTGGGAGCTGATACACACGAAAACGACTAGAAAAACATGTGTTTATGTTAATTTGAGTGAGTTTTGCAGCCGCCACCTCTTCATCCCTTTTTCCAGCCAAAAATCACCTCTAAAATCGCCTCTCTACTTCTAAATGTTCTCTGATTCATTTAGTTAGTATGCAATCGATTTTAGGGTTGGGTTATATCAAAGAGGTGGTGGGTATTCCTGCAAAGTTTGGTTGAAACCCTAATTATTCTTTTGCTTCAATCGAATCACTTTCTTAGGTTTTCGAATTTGATGTCTTTTCATAGATCGTATCCTGGGTACTGCTTCTCATGTCGGTTTAATTATCGATTCCTTATGGTACGATCTGATTGGTTGGCCTGCACGTTACGATTATTCATGAATTTGGTTTATGTAATCGTTTTAATGATTAAATGACCTTTTGGTTTCTATGTCTGGTCGACTTTGGTGAGGGATGTGATTCTTAACGCTAAACTGAACCCTAAGTTTGTAGGGTTTAGTTTATTTTTCATCTTGTAAGTAAACACCATGTAGGGTTTTCTCGATATTGGTGACGGTGTATCTTCTCATGATGCTGCAAGTTAACCCATTTTAGGATTTGATTGGTTACTGTATGTTCTACGTCAGATACAAGTGGTTTTGTTCGTGGGTTAGAGAGATGAAAGTAAAGTTTTTAGGTACTCTTGTTCAAAAACCTTAATCATATGCTCACAGGAAGATTGACGATTGGTACATTTTGGTCCTGTGATGGTTATGCCTGGTAGTTAGGGTTTGTTAAACTCTAGTGGTCGGTTACTTAAGTCGTATAATTCCCATACTTGGTTATGTTGGCTGCTCTCCTTTATATTGGTCTGGTATACGATGGTATGGAAGTTAGGGCTATTATACAACCCTAGTATAGTCCTATTTCATCAGGTTCTCCAGTTGCTGCTGTAGGAATGCAATTTGGGTGTGTGGAATTCCTGTTCCTAACGTTTGGTTAGGATTGTTTGTTTGAAACCCTATTACCATGGTCGTTGACAGGGTGACTATTTTAAGCTGTTGATGGGGTTTTAATTTGAGTAGTGATTCTGGTGCAAGCTGATTGGATGAACAAAAAGTTTTGTTCATATACGTTTTTGTTTAATATTGTAGCTTGTACACGCTGTGGAAGTTGTATATTGGAGCTGTGATTTAATGTGGATTATTCGATATTTTGGTTTCGGATCATGTTCTATTCCGTATACATTTGTGCTGACCAGGTCGTTCTAGGTGCTGGTCTTTTATCACATGTTTGTTTGTGGGAATGTTGGTCATCTTGATGCATATGTTTGTAGGGAATTTTTTTCCTGCATTTGGTGATTATATGCTCGTGTACGTGTGTATTGGGATGCATTGTGTTGGTACAAGTCTTTGTATGTACATGCTTGATGGATGGATACTTGGACTTGTGGTAAGTTGGAGGATTATTATGATATGGGTTTGTGGATTTGAGTGTTCATTCATGACATATTATACGTGGATTCTTCATGGAAGTTAAGGTGGACCGCCATAGTGACTTAGAAGGCTCAAGTGCATTTACTTGAGTAGTATTGTAATGTATTATATACTTTTGTCCTTATTGGTAGGTTCATTTTATTAAGTTATAGGAATGGTGTGTCATTCTTATATTAGAGTCTATAAGTGTCCTAAGGGACTGAGATGAGGGAGACCACCCTCATCCTTTGTACCTCAACGTTTTTTGGAGTAATGAATTTTACCAGGGTGAATTAACCCTTTTACCCAAAAAAAAACGACTAGAAGTTTGTGATCCTATGGGGGCACACACGTTAAACACGAGAGTACGTTATAACACGTTTACTACTTGTACTTTTATTGACCCGTACTTGACCCGATTACATGTTGGATCAAAGCCCACTTGCCGGCCAATTGAAGGGGTGTTTGGATCGGTTACAACATGGAACTAGGATTGTGATTGGATTAGGAAAGTGGAAAAACTTGGAGCTCAAGTTTGAGCCCAAGTGATGCAAGTTCTTGAGCTATATATACACATACATAGCTCAAAAACTTCATGCGTTTGACTGTCCCTAATACACGATTCAATCCCTAATACTCACAGAAAATAACAATCGATCTATCCCCAAGAATACCTAAGGCTCGATCGTTTCATACAAAAGATTAGGGTTTCGTTTGGTTCTTTCCAAACCCTAAACTTCCATCACTTTGATCCAAGAGTAGTTTGGTGTTTTGGTTTATTGGTGTTTTTGCTTATTCCCAGTCGAATAGAAAGCAAGGAAGCGGTTTTCTGTTTTGGTTTTTATCGGACAAAGGGGCAGAATTCGTCGGACAACACTTGTCCGATATCGAACATTATTGTTTCCAGGTTCTCGGGTAGTGTAGATCTCGGACAGAAGTAGAAGACAAGTTTCTTGGTTTCTTTGTTCGTGATCGGTTCAAGTATTCAAAGGTTGATTGGGTAAACGTTCTCGACTAGCTTTATCGAACGTATTCATGGTTAAGAGTTTGTGTGTGGACTCGTAGAGGTATTCGTTTTGAATACTTGGTTTCTTGTTCGTTTATTACTTGCGGGTGACTAGGAGGGTTAGTTTTCTTTATCCCTTTTATTTATTATTGTTTATTAATTATGTGTTAACCTAATTGCATAAACTAGATCCAAATTGCGTTGCGTACTCGTTGCGTTACTTGGTTAACTAAATCTAAAATCCCAACATATATCCCGCAACCCGGTTAGTCTCTCGTCATTTCTGGAACAAACCCGATCAAGAGAGCGAACCCACAACCCCTTCAACGAACCTTGGGCTCTGGTACTAAATGAAGGAACGAGTCCCTCTTCGACGAAACCCCAATCAAAATAGCAAGGAAATATTGATACAATGGTTTCTGGTGTTCAATGATTTATGTATATTAAAAGAGGAAAAAACTTATCCATGACCCATAACCGGGTCAAACTGTGGACTACCCACTGACCCGTGACATACTAAACCGAACCATGACGTGACCCATCAAGATTACCTAACACGCGTGTAGGTCCTATAACACATTAACAAGAATACTCCACAGACTCAAAAGGAAAAACCAACAATGCCCGTGAATGGGCCCGCAAAGAGACGCACGGCAAGGTAAAGGTGGTGGATGGGGTGCAGAACAGCGGCACCATTGGAGGTAAAGATGGGCAATGACGTATTGTTGGGTGCCATGCACTCTTCTGGTCAATAATTGATGATGCATGTTAGTATACTGGTTGTTACGGTCCTGGCCTCCTGGGTCCGTTTGACTGTTTAATATTTGACTACGTATCCACGTTCATTTCAAACGAAGATAAATAATGTTCACATACATACGCTTCTTCTATACGATATGTATGTTTGTGTTTTTAAAGTCTTTTATTCATTTGTTTGTATTTGAGTACATTTTTTTTTAACAAATTTTTGAGTACATAAAGAAATGTATTAAACAGACTAACAGGAATGAGTAGTAGAATAATGGACAAATGTTTTTAAAATTTATTATACTTGCCATTATTTGCTTTTCTGTGTAGCGAACAAAAATGTTTACTTTTGTGGGTACTTTTCTTTCAAATTCATCATTTTTTGGGTATTTTGTGAAATTTTGAACATTTTTACTCCTCTTAGCTAATAGAATTTTTTTTTCTTTGAAGGGCAAAAATGTCACACAACACCTTAAAAATGATGAATTTGAAATAAAAGTACCCATAAAAGCAAAAAAATGTGTTCGCTACTCACAAAAGCAAATGCTTCCGTCAGCGACAGTTTGTTACTAGTAATTAACAACCATCGCTGGTAGAAATTCGGGAGATTGACTGATCACGGATATTTTAGTACCGTTTTTTCTATCACAAAAAAATTATTGGCGAACCAAAAATTAGAAAACAACAACTAGATACGTACACTTAGTGAATTTACAGCGGTTTAACTTAGTAGAATACGAATTCCCTCAATGCCGAAGTGACTTAAAAAAATCTTGCCGTATTGTCGTGATCGAAAGGGTAAAAAGACAAGATTATTTAATGTTGTGAAAGTGAACAAGATATGTAAGGCTTAATTTTTCTTTTGATATCAGTTTTTTTTCATGCGACCTACATCCGACTTTTTAGACACAGTAAGACGACATACATTACAAAACACATATTTCAAAAAAATACATTTTAAATAATTAAAACACGCACACAAACTAGCCCAAAACCCTTCCGTCCAAAAAGTCGACCGACAACCCTCAACGACATTTGAGCCACAATAGCGGCGACCCCACTTCGACCGACGACCCTCAAGGTCGACCCTATATTGTGGGTAGCCTAAGAAATCTGATATATGTTTCGCAAGCTCCTATTTCACTTGGGGTGTTTTCAACTAGAAAATGATTTGGGCCCAAAACGAAACTAATTATATACTTAAAAGGATGTGTGATAAGTTATTGGTTTGTGAAGAAGCGGGTCCTCTCAAGTTACCAATAGGATATTGACACATAAATTTAGCATGTAATTAAAGACACTATTTGGCGTGTCAATCAACGCTTTTAACTAACATGTGATCTTATTAGTTTATATAATTTCCATTTGTATTTTCCAAGCTCATATTGGCTTATTTTTTGGGTATGAACTATTTATAACCAACATAAATAAGTTCATGAACTGGAATATAAGGTAAAAGTAAGCTAAAAGATTAATATTGACTAAATAAATAAATAAATAAACAAATAAATAATCTTCTAATATTTAGTGTTAAAAAAATCCTTTAATTATGAAAAAAAGAATGTCAAAAAAAAAAAAAGGTTTCCAGAAACTATTTAGAACGTACTGATCTCACAAAAGTGTGATTTCATATAAAATGAACGTAAATATGATATTCTCACAAGATTTTAGAAAGACTAGCTAGCTACATATATAAAGTTGGAAACTTTAGAAGCTAGCACACTACAGGTTAGAAAAATTATAAAGTGAAATGTAAACTTGAAATTTTCATGAAACAAAGTCATAATAGTTGTCTTTAACTCGAAATTCATCAACAACTCTTGCTAACTATCTATTACGTGTCTTCACCTTTTGTAAGATTTTTGTACCATCCTTGTTATGCAAAAGTGTGGTGTATTTGGAGGTTTCGAAACGGAGTGGTGTTCAAAGATTCAACCATAAAAAAAAGTCTTATTCTCGAGTCCATTGTTATTAACTCTTTTCAATGGTTTTCGAGTAGATGTAAAAACATAACATCTCATGGACATTGTGGCTTCAAAATCCAATGTTGCATTCCTTCGTATAAGTTGCTACCTTTTTTCTAGCTTGTTTTATCTCACTTTGCCATTTGAATAAAATAAAAAAATAATGGAACCATCTCGTTTTCTCAGTTCTTCTTTGTTCTTGTATAGAAACAAAACATAACTAAAATGACTTATCATATCAATTCTAACTATTAACATCATGGTATATAGATGTTTTATCGAACTAAGATCCTGACTTGCACCATTGAAGATCAAACTATTAAACCTTAGTTCCGACTAGGGGCGCTAAGTTAATACGTGTGCTGCTAGTGATCATTTTATCTTCATTCATTATAGTCAATAAATGATAAATATAATGGATATGATGCACTACGTGCAATTTGGCAATGACTACAATATATGTCTAACTTGTTACTTGTCATACTTGTCACCCCATTTTAAATCAAGGGTATAGATTCACCCACACATTTCACAACCCTAATAAAATACCAACATAAACACACACAACTCAAAGTTTTTCTTTCACCTCTCTCTTAACACCAACACGCTGCTACCACCATTATTGCCGCTACCATTATTATCGCCGTAACTGAGATCGCCACATTGTTTCTCTTGTAGGTGGTTTCAATTGGCTTGGTGGTTTTGTTGGATGATTATATTAAAGAAATCTTGGTGGTTTATGTGTATTAGTTGGTTGTTTAAGTGGTTCTAACAAAGAAAACGAAGTGGCTACGGATCTCAATGATCTTATATGATCTTATTGTTTTGGTTCCTGGTGAGATTTTGTTGGTTGTGTGTCATGTGTATGTTTTAATGGTCACATGATGTTGGTTGTTTGTGTATGAGATTGTAGATAGTTATGGTGTATGCCATATCTTGAAAGTAGTTACGCGTGTTAACACAAAACTTGAAAATGAAATATTTGATGCTTTGTTTTTTACTTGAAAATGAACTTGTATCTAGAAAAAACTAACGCGAAAACCCTAAAAGCGACCCTATGGCGATTTTCCGTCCCCTATTCCTACGATCGATTCTTGGCTTCTGATTGATTCTAACCTCCGTTAATTCTATTGTTATTGATTGTCTATTACCTATAGTGCATCTTTAACAAGTTTCTTCTCGGATTGAAGGGTCTTTTGTAAGTTAGGGTTTCGTTCTTTTTTTAGGGTTTCGCTGTTGATGCAGGTTTTACTGACCAGGTTTTAATATTTATATTGTCTCGTTATACCTATGGTCTACCCTAATGCACTAACGGGCAGTGTACCCAGTCGTGTGTAGTGTAGTATTCGGTAAAACCGAGATCGTCCCAAGAGCTATGTGTGTGGATTTTAACTAAGTCTAGGTGTCACAGATTTTAATTGGTTTGAAGATTGAATTGATTAGTTAACTACTAAAACAAGAAAATAAAAGATAGCAAGTAAAGGCGAGGGTTGTGATCAATAGAGGTGAAGTGCGCTAACCTAGTTACTCATCCTATCAAGTTAAGTTCACGTTTAACTACTTTCAATTGCTTCAAGTGGGGGTTTAAGTCGCTAGGACAACATTTGGTCAGTTCGTCCTAACCTATCAGCAAAGGTTTCCACCGGAGATCAATGGGTGACCCCTTGAAAGTTGAGTTGTTTTTAGTCCCCTAAGCCAAGTCATTAAATGCCGCTACATGCAAGATTCATAACAATGAGTGCCCGGGTGCTAGCATCTTAAACACTCATCCCTAACTTCTTAAGTTCATCCAAACGGTAGGTGATCAGTTGGTCAAATCGCATAAGCGAAGAAGGGTCGTCAGTTGGTCAATTCTTACCCTTCCCACTCAGTCTACCTACTTAGGGTCAGTTGGTCATATCTCCTAAGTAACTAGCCACTACCGCCATTCAAAACTACCGAAACAAGGGTAGCTACCAACAAACTATGCATGCATATACTAGAAACAATTATATGGAAGCAATGTAAACATAAATAAAACAATTAAGGAATCATAACTAGGCTAGCACCAGAGGTGCTTAGCCGCTCATATTAACTAAAACAATCGATTCAATGTTTAACATATCGAAATACATGAATTGAAAGTAAAGAAATGATAAATTGCTAATGCTTATCGTAGGGGGGTGATTTCTCCCTTGGAGATGGCTCCGTATGCTCCTCAAGATCTGCCTTCAACCTTCTACCCATGTTCTCTGACTTGGTGTGTGGAGTGAATGAATAGAAATTTTGGAATTTGGGCGGTATTTATAGGCCAGATCAGGTTACGGCGTAACTTAAGTTGAGAGTTACGCCTTAACATCCAATTCTTCGTATTTTGCTCTGGAAAAGCTGGTTACGGTGTAACATCATGAATGAGTTACGCCGTATCTTCAATAAATCATGGTTACACCGTATTTGTGGAATGAGTTACGGCGTAGCTTGCAGCGGCGCGGAACATCATTTGACCTAATTAGTTACGACGTAATCCTATGAGGGAGTTACGCCGTAATCTTCAGTTTAGTTGGTTTTCTGAGCCACGCTTCTGTTACGGCGTAATGTGAGAGGAGAGTTACGCCGTAACATCTTCAAAATGGGCATACTATCATATATCTTCAATAAACTCTCCAAATCCGGTCTCATTAGCTCCAATACTGTAATTTACCCGAAGTGAAATATAGAGGAAAACAAGCGTAAATCCATATAAATGATATAAAATACGAGCATTATCGGGGGAAATTGACACTTAATATTCAGTATTATTTGATGTTATCAAATATCCCCCCACTTGAACTCTACTTGGCCTCAAGTAGACCTTATTAGATAGATTCCTAAAAATGTATCTCCCATTACCTGGAAAATATAAATTTACAAATCCCTTATGCTAGAATAAAACAAAGCCGAACACCTCACGAAAAGGGAACAAAACACTCAAATCTCTCAATTATTCTAAGTGTCAATTTCGGGGTGATCACTCAACGCACAGTCATAGCATGTATTCTATCATAAGCTTGGCGGTTACACAAATCTCCACCACTAGAGCTAAGGACTAAACAATTCTCAAAGGCAATATGGGTAGACACGACAAAGGTTAAGGGTGAGTCGTCATTACTAATATGTCACGGTGAAGTGGACAAAATCAATGATACATGACCAAATCTATGACCTAGACACCAAAGATTGCTCGATGCATCACCTAGACACGCTTCATGACTAAATGGTAGGATAAGACATGAGATAAAATTGGTGTAAAATAAAATCAAGCAAATAGTCTAAATCTATAACCAAGTCATCACCACTTACCTTTCATCCAAAGTTCAAGTTTCAAAGTCAAGAAACCGGATCATGATAATACCAGATAGATGTGCCATTAGAGGACGTCATGATGAGCACATTACCAATGTAAGCTCCCGGAAAATTTCATTGTACTTAAGACTTTAATCAGAAATTAAAGCACGATTTATATCATCATGAAATTTTCTAATTATCACATTCGCATATCATTTGGCATATGCATGATCAACGCAACTTGAGCGTTCATAAATATATTTTTTTTGGGTAAAACGCCATTCGCCCGGTAAAATTCATTTACACCAAAAAACCATTGAAGTACAAAGGATGAGGGTGAATCCCCCATCTCAGCCCGATCAGGGCGACAAAAAAAGCACAAACATGTGCAACTTACAATCATAACTAGCTAAACAAAGCTACCTAACAATTACATTTAAAAAATAATCCAAATGTAATAAAAACAAGGTTCAAAGAACCATATCCATGGTAAGCGACTCTATCTTCAGAAATCTTCATTGAATAACCATTCAGTGCACCACCAACTTCCACACAAAAAACCACATATTGATAAACAATGTAAAATGAGTCACAAGAAAGACCCTCTACATCGCTTACCCAACGTACCCATTCGCACTCCACTGCAACCTCAATTGTCATTATTACGAATGAGTCGAATAATAATAACCAATCATACGAATGATACTCCATGCATCCAGAAAAGAGTGAACATGAAATATAAAGAACTGGTATACCCTGTAGCAAGGTCATCAATCAACATGCGCAAAGAACAAAATGAACCCAGCAGGAAGAAGAACATAGGGTTAAAACCAACCCTAAACGACCTCACCAAATCAGATGTGTGGAAAACTAGAAGGGGTGTTGAATAGTTTTACCAATTAAAACTTCCTTTTAAACTATTTAGATCGACTTTTGTCAATCTATTTGGTTGTGTGTGTTGGATGTTGATAAACAAGCATATAAAGATATGTAATGAAAAGATAAGAGTAAGAAGCACAAAACCACAACGCGAGTATTTATAGTGGTTCGGCTACAAGGACACCTTCCTTGCCCTACTCCACTCCCCGAGTCACCTTCTCGAGAGTTCGTAAACACTACACCAATCTCCTTATGGCGGAGAAGCCTTCACAACGTCGCTTAATCTTTTTCCGGTACAAAGCTAAATACCTAGTTCTTTTACTCCAAGGTGAATTACACATTCACAACGTCGCCTACCCTTTATTAGGTACTAGGCTAAGCACCTAGTTCCATTGCAATGGAAGAACTACTACCACACTACACCAACGACTAATCCCAAAGGAGATCTACTCCTTTACAACATCATCAAGGATATCAATATCCTTGGATCTAATACTAGTCTATCTTGTACATCGAAACACACCATATCGAATGTACATCTAAGGCACCTTTCACTAATGCCTTTGACTAGATCTACAAGACACCTTTCACTAATGTCTTGTGTCTTCAATTCTAAGCACCTTTCACTAATGCTTCTTTGTCTTGACTTCTAAGCACCTACCACAAGCTGCTTGATCCTATAGACCTATAGACGATAGATACCCTTCACTAATATCTTCGCCTTGACACTTGAGACATCTTTCACTAATGTCTTCAACACTACACTTCTTTCAAGAAATAAAGGAATCATCAACAAGAAGACTTCAGTAGCCTTGATGATGAGGAAGCATGGCAACTCATGGACTTGAGCTTGCTCGACTTCAAAGGTGGTAATCTTGCCTTTAAGAGGAACCTAAAAGATCACACAAAAACAAAACTACAAACATAGATCTCTTGGATCTAAGGTTAGTAAGATTTAACTCAGGGGAGAAAGTGTGTTGGAAAGGGGTTGGAAATAATGAAGAAATGGCTCAGTATTTATAGAGGAAAAATCCTACTGTTCCCCGGATCCCACGGATCCCTACCACAAGGGATCCGGCTAGCACAAAGCTAGGGATCCGTGGAACGCTCCTCTTTACCCATGGGTATTTTGGTTATGGGTCATGGGTTGAACCATGGATCTTTGGCTAGATACAATGTATCTTTGAGTGCAATTCACTTAGTCACTTGGGTATGGGTTGATCCATGGGTTATGGATATTATCCATGTATGATATAAGCATGATGTCATGCAATGGGTTATGGGTCAAGATCCATGGGTTATGGGCTTTGGGTTGTACCCAACTACATTCAATGTATTTGCCCAATGGGTTGTGATACTTAAGTTTCTACCCATTTATATTGCCCAATATACTACATACAAGTTATGTGTATATTTTACCCAAATATGTAAACACTAGTTGTTGTACATATGTATTACTTAAATCATAAAATCACTTATACTTGTTTTAGTGTTTTATGTGAAAATGTGAATATGTTAGAAACTATTAGTTCAAACCATTTACGTATTTTATTTGTTTCGTTAATATGATTTTACGTTTATTATCGACAAAACATTAGAAGATCGTAAAATATAAATAAATGTTTTACGGCTTATTTTATTAACAATCTCCCTTTTTGTTGATGACAAAACATAAAATTAATTTAAGGAAAAGCTAAAATTGTAAAAGTTTTGAATTTGTAGTTTTACTTTCTTCTCCCCTTTTGTCGAAACAAAAGTGTTCGAGGAAAGTAACACATCGCTTTTAAGAAAACATGTGAAAGAAGAAAAGTAAAAAGAAGTAGAGAGCAAGTAACGGAAAGGATCTCGTCTTTACTCCCCTTGACGAGTCCATCCCTATGCAAGGCGTCAAGTAAGTGATACTAATCTAGTTTGTTTGCAAATAAGTTTGCAAAAGATTTCGCCTAAGAGACGTGTGCTCCCCTTTATGATTGCAATTTTGCAAGGGATGTCACGAATGTAAACCTAGTATTGCAAGTAATTTGCAATGTATTGCTTTGATAAAAAGCTCCCCTAGCTTTAGGATGTCAAAGTCTTCATGTGTAAATTAAATAACTATAAAACAAAGGTTAGAAAGCAAGTATAATTCACAATTTCCTGCAAATGTGGTCCAAGTTAGTAGAAAATAGCTTTACATCTCACGGATCCCACGGTTCCCTCCTAGTAGAGATCCGTCTAGGCAATTCGAGGATCCGTAGTAGTCGACATTAATTTCGAGAATGGTGATATAACAAGTAATGTTATCACAAAAATGAGATATGAATACAAGGTAATCATATGCTCATAAAAATAACAAGTAGCATGTAATTCGATTTAATAAAACTAGAGTTATGATATACATGACTCTAAAAACTAAGAAAATAAGAAAATACATGACTAGGAATTTCTAAACCAACTATCGCTTGATGCTAGGACACCACTAAAATCTTCTAGCTCAAGTTTTTTTTAGGTTTAATCTCGTCGAAACGTTCGAGGAGATGATAGAACATGAAACGTTGGTCTTCTCGTGATCAAAAGGGTAATAAGACAAGATTATTTAATGTTGTGAAAGTGAACAAGATATGTAAGGCTTAATTTTTCTTTTGATATCAGTTTTTTTTTTCATGCGACCTACATCCGACTTTTTAGACACAGTAAGACGACATACATTACAAAACACATATTTCAAAAAAATACATTTTAAATAATTAAAACACGCACACAAACTAGCCCAAGACCCTTCCGTCCAAAAAGTCGACCGACAACCCTCAACGACATTTGAGCCACAATAGCGGCGACCCCACTTCGACCGACGACCCTCAAGGTCGACCCCTATATTGTGGGTAGCCTAAGAAATACGAAGTATATGTTTAGCAAGCTCCTATTTCACTTGGGGGTGTTTTCAACTAGGAAAATGATTTGGAGGCCTAAAAATGAGACTAATTATATGCCTAAAAGGATGTGGCAATAAGTTATTGGTTTGTGAAGAAGCGGTTCCTCTCAAGTTACCGTAGGATACTGACACATAAATTTAGGCATGTAATTAGGCACACTATTTAGGCATGCCAATCAATGCTCTTTTAACTAACATGTGATCTTATTAGTTTATATAATTTCCATTTGTATTTTCCAAGCTCATATTGGCTTATTTTATGGGTATGAACTATTTATAACCAACATAAATAAGTTCATGAACTGGAATATAAGGTAAAAGTAAGCTAAAAGATTAATATTAACTAAATAAATAAATAAATAAACAAATAAATAATCTTCTAATATTTAGTGTTAAAAAAATCCTTTAATTATGAAAAAAAGAATGTAAAAAAAAGGTTTCGAAACTATTTAGAACGTCTTGATCTCACAAAAGTGTGATTTCATATAAAATGAACGTAAATATGATATTCTCACAAGATTTTAGAAAGACTAGCTAGCTACATATATAAAGTTGGAAACTTTAGAAGCTAGCACACTCTGAGTTAGAAAAATTATAAAGTGAAATGTAAACTTGAAATTTTCATGAAACAAAGTCATAATAGTTGTCTTTAACTCGAAATTCATCAACAACTCTTGCTAACTATCTATTACGTGTCTTCACCTTTTGTAAGATTTTGTACCATCCTTGTTATGCAAAAGTGTGGTGTATTTGGAGGTTTCAAATGGAGTGGTGTTCAAAGATTCAACCATAAAAAAAAGTCTTATTCTCGAGTCCATTGTTATTAACTCTTTTCAATGGTTTTCGAGTAGATGTAAAAAACATAACATCTCATGGACATTGTGGCTTCAAAATCCAATGTTGCATTCCTTCGTATAAGTTGCTACCTTTTTTCTAGCTTGTTTTATCTCACTTTGCCATTTGAATAAAATAAAAAAATAATGGAACCATCTCGTTTTCTCAGTTCTTCTTTGTTCTTGTATAGAAACAAAACATAACTAAAATGACTTATCATATCAATTCTAACTATTAACATCATGGTATATAGATGTTTTATCGAACTAAGATCCTGACTTGCACCATTGAAGATCAAACTATTAAACCTTAGTTCCGACTAGGGCCTAAGTTAATACGTGTGCTGCTAGTGATCATTTTATCTTCATTCATTATAGTCAATAAATGATAAATATAATGGATATGATGCACTACGTGCAATTTGGCAATGACTAAAATATATGTCTAACTTGTTACTTGTCGTACTTGTCACCCCATTTTAAATCAAGGGTATAGATTCACCCACACATTTCACAACCCTAACAAAATACCAACATAAACACACACAACTCAAAGTTTTTCTTTCACCTCTCTCTTAACACCAACACGCTGCAACCACCATTATAGCCGCTACCATTATTATCGCCGTAACTGAGATCGCCACATTGTTTCTCTTGTAGGTGGTTTCAATTGGCTTGGTGGTTTTGTTGGATGATTATATTAAAGAAATCTTGGTGGTTTATGTGTATTAGTTGGTTGTTTAGATGGTTCTAACAAAGAAAACGAAGTGGCTACGGATCTCAATGATCTTATATGATCTTATTGTTTTGGTTCCTCGTGAGATTTTGTTGGTTGTGTGTCATGTGTATGTTTCAATGATCACATGATGTTGGTTGTTTGGTATGAGATTGTAGATAGTTATGGTGTATGCCATATCTTGAAAGTAGTTACACGTGTTAACACAAAACTTGAAAATGAAATATTTGATGCTTTGTTTTTTACTTGAAAATGAACTTGTATCTGGAAAAAACTAACGCGAAAACCCTAAAAGCGACCCTATGGCGATTTTCTGTCCCCTATTCCTACGATCGATTCTTGGCTTCTGATTGATTCTAACCTCCGTTAATTCTATTGTTATTGATTGTCTATTACCTATAGTGCATCTTTAACAAGTTTCTTCTCGGATTGAAGGGTCTTTTTTAAGTTAGGGTTTCGTTCTTTTTTTAGGGTTTCGCTGTTGATGCGTGTTTCTTGACTGTGTTTTAATATTTATATTGTCTCGTTATACCTATGGTCTACCCTAATGCACTAAAGGGCAGTGTACCCAGTCGTGTGTAGTGTAGTATTCGGTAAAACCGAGATCGTCCCAAGAGCTATGTGTGTGGATTTTAACTAAGTCTAGGTGTCACAGATTTTAATTGGTTTGAAGATTGAATTGATTAGTTAACTACTAAAACAAGAAAATAAAAGATAGCAAGTAAAGGCGAGGGTTGTGATCAATAGAGGTGAAGTGCGTTAACCTAGTTACTCATCCTATCAAGTTAAGTTCACGTTTAACTACTTTCAATTACTTCAAGTGGGGGTTTAAGTCGCTAGGACAACATTTGGTCAGTTCGTCCTAACCTATCAGCAAAGGTTTCCACCGGAGATCAATGGGTAACCCCTTGAA
This sequence comes from Chrysanthemum lavandulifolium, assembly GCA_022545495.1. Classification (NCBI taxonomy): domain Eukaryota; kingdom Viridiplantae; phylum Streptophyta; class Magnoliopsida; order Asterales; family Asteraceae; genus Chrysanthemum; species Chrysanthemum lavandulifolium. The sequence continues at coordinate 135,896,399 of CM040242.1, forward strand.
AGTCGAGTTGTTTTTAGTCCCCTAAGCCAAGTCATTAAATGCCGCTACATGCAAGATTCATAACAATGAGTGCCCGGGTGCTAGCATCTTAAACACTCATCCCTAACTTCTTAAGTTCATCCAAACGGTAGGTGATCAGTTGGTCAAATCACACAAGCGAAGAAGGGTCGTCAGTTGGTCAATTCTTACCCTTCCCACTCAGTCTACCTACTTAGGGTCAGTTGGTCATATCTCCTAAGTAACTAGCCACTACCGCCATTCAAAACTACCGAAACAAGGGTAGCTACCAACAAACTATGCATGCATATACTAGAAACAATTATATGGAAGCAATGTAAACATAAATAAAACAATTAAGGAATCATAACTAGGCTAGCACTAGAGGTGCTTAGCCGCTCATATTAACTAAAACAATCGATTCAATGTTTAACATATCGAAATACATGAATTGAAAGTAAAGAAATGATAAATTGCTAATGCTTATCGTAGGGGTGATTTCTCCTTGGAGATGGCTCAGTATGCTCCTCAAGATCCGCCTTCAACCTTCTACCCACGCTCGATTTGGTGTGTGGGTGAATGAATAGAAATTTTGGAATTTGGGCGGTATTTATAGGCGGATCGGGTTACTGGCGTAACTTAAGTTGAGAGTTACGCCTTAACATCCAATTCTTCGTATTTTGCTCGAAAAAGGCGGTTACGGTGTAACATCATGAATGAGTTCGCCGTATCTTCAATAAATCATGGTTACACCAGATTTGTGGAATGAGTTACGGCGTAGCTTGCGCGCGCGGAACATCATTTGACCTAATTAGTTACGACGTAATCCTATGAGGGAGTTACGCGTAATCTTCGCTTTAGTTGGTTTTCGAGCCACGCTCATTACGGCGTAATGTGAGAGGAGAGTTACGCCGTAACATCTTCAAAATGGGCATACTATCATATATCTTCAATAAACTCTCCAAATCCGGGTCTCATTAGCTCCAATGCTCGTAATTTACCTGAAAGTGAAATATAGAGGAAAACAAGCGTAAATCTATATAAATGATATAAAATACGAGCATTATCGGGGGAAATTGACACTTAATATTCAGTATTATTTGATGTTATCAAATATCTCCCCACTTGAACTCTACTTGGCCTCAAGTAGACCTTATTAGATAGATTCCTAAAAATATATCTCCCATTACCTAGAAAATATAAATTTAAAAATCCCTTATGCTAGAATAAAACAAAGCCGAACACCTCACGAAAAGGGAACAAAACACTCAAATCTCTCAATTATTCTAAGTGTCAATTTCGGGGTGATCACTCAACGCACAGTCATAGCATGTATTCTATCATAAGCTTGGCGGTTACACAAATCTCCACCACTAGAGCTAAGGACCAAACAATTCTCAAAGGCAATATGGGTAGACACGACAAAGGTTAAGGGTGAGTCGTCATTACTAACATGTCACGGCGAAGTGGACAAAATCAATGATACATGACCAAATCTATGACCTAGACACCAAAGATTGCTCGATGCATCACCTAGACACGCTTCATGACTAAATGGTAGGATAAGACATGGGATAAAATTGGTGTAAAATAAAATCAAGCAAATAGTCTAAATCTATAACCAAGTCATCACCACTTACCTTTCATCCAAAGTTCAAGTTTCGAAGTCAAGAAACCGGATCATGATAATACCAGATAGATGTGCCATTAGAGGACGTCATGATGAGCACATTACCAATGTAAGCTCCCGGAAAATTTCATTGTACTTAAGACTTTAATCAGAAATTAAAGCACGATTTATATCATCATGAAATTTTCTAATTATCACATTTGCATATCATTTGGCATATGCATGATCAACGCAACTTGAGCGTTCATAAATATATTTTTTTTGGGTAAAAGGCCATTCGCCCGGTAAAATTCATTTACACCAAAAAACCATTGAAGTACAAAGGATGAGGGTGAATCCCCCATCTCAGCCCGATCAGGGCGACAAAAAAAGCACAAACATGTGCAACTTACAATCATAACTAGCTAAACAAAGCTACCTAACAATTACATTTAAAAAACAATCCAAATGTAATAAAAACAAGGTTCAAAGAACCATATCCATGGTAAGCGACTCTATCTTCAGAAATCTTCATTGAATAACCATTGAGTGCACCACCAACTTCCACACAAAAAACCACATATTGATAAACAATGTAAAAATGAGTCACAAGAAAGACCCCTCTACACTGTTTACCCAACGTACCCATTCAGACCCACTGCAACCTCAATTGTCATTATTACGAATGAGTCGAATAATAATAACCAATCATACGAATGATACTCCATGCATCCAAAAAAGAGTGAACATGAAATATAAAGAACTGGTATACCCTGTAGCAATGTCATCAATCAACATGCGCAAAGAACAAAATGAACCCAGCAGGAAGAAGAACATAGGGTTAAAACCAACCCTAAACGACCTCACCAAATCAGATGTGTGGAAAACTAGAAGGGGGTTGAATAGTTTTACCAATTAAAACTTCCTTTTAAACTATTTAGATCGACTTATGTCAATCTATTTGGTTGTGTGTGTTGGATGTTGATAAACAAGCATATAAAGATATGTAATGAAAGATAAGAGTAAAAGCACAAAACCACAACGCGAGTATTTATAGTGGTTCGCTACAAGGACACCTTCCTTGCCCTACTCCACTCCCCGAGTCACCTACTCGAGAATTCGTAAACACTACACCAATCTCCTTATGGCGGAGAAGCCTTCACAACGTCGCTTAATCTTTTTCCGGTACAAAGCTAAATACCGAGTTCTTTCACTCCAAGGTGAACCACACCTACACAACGTCGCCTACCCTTTATTAGGTACTAGGCTAAGCACCTAGTTCCATTGCAATTGAGGAACTACTATCACACTACATCAACGACTAATCCCAAAGGAGATCTACTCTTTTACAACATCATCCAGGATATCAATATCCTTGGATCTAATACTAGTCTATCTTGTACATCGAAACACACCATATTGAATGTAGATCTAAGGCACCTTTCACTAATGCCTTTGACTAGATCTACAAGACACATTTCACAAATGTCTTGTGTCTTCACTTCTAAGCACCTTTCACTAATGCTTCTTTGTCTTGACTTCTAAGCACCTTTCACTAATGCTTCTTTGTCTTGACTTCTAAGCACCTACCACAATTGCTTATCCTATAGACGATAGATACCCTTCACTAATATCTTCGTCTTGACACTTGAGACATCTTTCACTAATGTCTTCAACACTACACTTCTTTCAAGAAATAAAGGAATCATCAACAAGAAGACTTCAGTAGCCTTGATGATGAGGAAGCATGGCAACTCATGGACTTGAGCTTGCTCGACTTCAAAGGTGGTAATCTTGCCTTTAAGGTTAGTAAGATTTAACTCAGGGGAGAAAGTGTGTTGGAAAGGGGTTGGAAATAATGAAGAAATGGCTCACTATTTATAGAGGAAAAATCCTACTGTTCCCCGGATCCCACGGATCCCTACCAAAAGGGATCCGGCTAGCACAAAGCTAGGGATCCATGGAACGCTCCTCTTTACCCATGGGTATTTTGGTTATGGGTCATGGGTTGAACCATGGATCTTTGGCTAGATACAATGTATCTTTGAGTGCAATTCATTTAGTCACTTGGGTATGGGTTGATCCATGGGTTATGGATATTATCCATGTATGATATAAGCATGATGTCATGCAATGGGTTATGGGTCAAGATCCATGGGTTATGGGCTTTGGGTTGTACCCAACTACATTCAATGTATTTGCCCAATGGGTTGTGATACTTAAGTTTCTACCCATTTGTATTGCCCAATATACTACATACTAGTTATGTGTATATTTTACCCAAATATGTAAACACTAGTTGTTGTACATATGTATTATTTAAATCATAAAATCACTTATACTTGTTTTAGTGTTTTATGTAAAAATGTGAATATGTTAGAAACTATTATTTCAAACCATTTACGTATTTTATTTGTTTCGTTAATATGATTTTACGTTTGTTATCGACAAAACATTAGAAGATCGTAAAATATAAATAAACGCTTTTACGACTTATTTGTATTAACAATCTCCCTTTTGTTGATGACAAAACATAAAATTATTTTAAGGAAAAGCTAAAATTGTAAAATTTTGAATTTGTAGTTTTACTTTCTTCTCCCCTTTTGTCGAAACAAAAGTGTTCGAAGAAAGTAACACATCATTTTTAAGAAAAACATGTGAAAGAAGAAAAGTAAAAGAAGTAGAGAGCAAGTAACGGGAAAGGATCTCGTCTTTTACTCCCCCTTGACGAGTCCATCCCTATGCAAGGGCGTCAAGTAAGTGATACTAATCTAGTTTGTTTGCAAATAAGTTTGCAAAAGATTTCGTCTAAGAGACGAGTGTGCTCCCCCTTTATGATTGCAATTTTGCAAGGGGATGTCACGAAATGTAAACCTAGTATTGCAAGTAATTTGCAATGTATTGCTTTGATAAAAAGCTCCCCTAGCTTTAGGATGTCAAAGTCTTCATGTGTAAATTGAATAACTATAAAACAAAGGTTAGAAAGCAAGTATAATTCACAATTTCCTGCAAATGTGGTCCAAGTTAGTAGAAAATAGCTTTACGTCTCCACGGATCCCACGGTTCCCTCCTAGTAGGGATCCGTCAGGCAATTCGAGGATCCGTAGTAGTGATTAATTTCAAAGAATGGTGATATAACAAGTAATGTTATCACAAAATGAGATATGAATACAAGGTAATCATATGCTCGGAAAAATAACAAGTAGCATGTAATTCGATTTAATAAAACTAGAGTTATGATATACATGACTCTAAAAACTAAGAAAATAAGAAAATACATGACTAGGAATTTCTAAACCAACTATCGCTGATGCTAGGACACCACTAAAATCTTCTAGCTCAAGTTTTGTTTAGGTTTAATCTCGTCGAAACGTTCGAGGATATGATAGAACATGAAACGTTGGTCTTCTAGTACTTCATGTATCAAACTTTCAACATGTTGACAATGATAGCAATCTTTGTCATGGCTAGAAGAAATGAAATGGCTTCATAAGGATCAAGTGAAGCGATGGAGCTTCAAACGATGGAGGATTGGTGGAGGCGCATTTGAGAATGGTTCGACCAAGAATGAAGGTGGTGGTAGAGAAGTGTCAAATTTCATATGGTCGGGTGGTTGACTTTGATGATTTCTCATAATCCAAATGGGATTATATGATGGAAACGACGAAAAGGAAGCCGGAGCAAGTGTTGACTCAACACCTTGATTTTGAACCATTATTCCTCCTAATGAGGAGAATGTTGTCGGCGGAAGCGGATGAGACGGCCTAGGAGGCAAGTCCTCTAAATTGTAGAGGTGTGGTGATGATAGTGGGGATGTAAATGAAATAGCTCTAGGAACTAATGGTGATGGTTTAGTGGAGATGATATTGTTTGGCCTAGGAGGTATGGTGGTGTTTGGCATTGGTAGTTTTGTGGGTACTATCCTTTTAGGAATTGGTTTGATTAGATGATGAAGGATCCTATCATTTGTTGGCTTGACGGAGATGATTCGATTGAAGAGATTTCGTGTATAACACGCGCCTTTTTCATGGGTGGTTCTTTGGTGGATAAGTTACTACTTGGGGTTTTCCTCATGATGAGATGATTTCAAGAGGTTTGCAAGGGATTCTAAAGTGTTGAAAGTTAGGATGAGAGTGATGACTATGGAGGTCCTAACAAAGTGGTTTATAAACCAAGAGATTTGGCAAGTGCATTTAAGCCTTAAGCCACTAGGATTCATTGGAATGTGATGATTAACATGCACAAGAGTCAACTTCAGAGTTTGCACTGATCTAGGAACTCATTTAAGATGAGATGGAGTGTTTGAGTTAGGAAGATGAGTTGAAATGATTGTTTTAGCAAGATTTGACATAAACGTCATCTCGGTTCCTACGGTTCCTCCTCGTAGGATCCGCCTAGGCTAATCCTAGGGATCCGCAATTCAAAGAGCTATGAAAGAGTGGAAATGATGTTTCTAAGATCTAAGACCTATAAAATCTTGAGTGTTTCAGTCTTCCTAAATGTCTTAAATGAAGTGGTGCTTAAGTACTTGAAGGTAATGAGTGATGTAGCTAATGATTGTCTTTTATGGAAGGATTTGGAACTTTCAAAGAGTACCAATGGATGAGCAAGGATGACACTAAAGATTAGAGTGTCAATTGAAGCTAAATGATCCTAGAGATCAGGTTGTGACTTAGGATAGTGTTTTGAAAAATATCCTAGAGGCTTTGAGATGAGAAAATTAGAATTTGATCAACTTTGATCAATTTTGAGGTGGGATGATTTATGATCATTTTTGCCATAATCGAAAGATTTTAAAGACCAAGTAGAAAATGAAGTGTGAGTTTTAGAGCGGAAGAGTAATGGATTAAAATGAAATGGTAGATCTACAAGCGTTTTAGAGTGTGATCTAGGTGTGTGAGTAGGAAGGATCAACCTATCTTGATAAAGACTTAATTTGCCTTAAGACACTATGTTTAGCTTAGTGTGAGGTGTTCTAAGGATATGTTTGAAATATAATGCTTGCAATTGCATTTTCTGTTTGCCGGATCCCACGGTTCCCTAAGTGAAGGGATCCGTCTAGCACAAACTTTGGGATCCGTCCATCTGCTTAGTAGAACCTTTAATAAAGGTATGCAATGATCTTGACAATGCATCATATTCCAAGGTTGGTTTAGAGGGGTTCTAACACTAAGATATCAAATGTAATATGTTTTTATTTCATGAAGGAAATAGGATTACATTGATAAAGCACGAGTACAAGAGATTTGATCCTATTTTGAAATACTACTAGGTTTCTTGAGTGTTTTCGCTAGGAGGATCATTACGTGATTGATGAGTGTTGGTGGAATCAAGAATGAAGAAAGTCTTCATGAGAGATATGTTTAGCGGTTCCATCATCTTGTTCACAAGTACGTACAACGGACTTTGAAATTGAGGATGGAAGTGCATAACATTATGATAGAGGCGTGTCAAGAACATTCCATAAGGGATGAGTTTATTCTTGGAGCCTTGAAGATTAGCTATTCGCCTTGCGAAGAAGTACGCGAGATTGTATGGTTGTTGTGTTAGCAAACAGTACAACATGTGAGCACAACAAGCGAGAAGAATTTCTCGATTTCCGCTAAGGCTCCAAACATTTTCATGTAGGATGAGTGCAAGAGGCTTGTACTCTTCACGGATATCCCTTGTAAAGATAATGTTTGGATCGGAGTAATATGGTCGAGGTTTGCATATTATGCGATTTAAATCTTCCGGAGAGGGTATGTGTGAACAATATGGACTATTTTCTTCACGAAAGTTGAAGAGAGAATCAAGAGACCAATCTTCGGTGAAGGCACATTGTCCATGATTAGAATCCGGAGGATGTGAGCAAAATGCCCAAGGGTTAGAGTAAACTTTTGGTTTTGATATAAAACCAAAGAGATGAGAGCGATCCTCGTTACGAACGAGTTCGACTTGACGGAAGAATTCCATTATGAACCTTAGACATATCTTCTCGTTGATTTCAAGAAGACATTCTAGTCCTATTGCTCGGAAGGAGGTATTGATACCTTCTTCGAATTGGAGGTGTCTACAATGCGTCCTTCATAGAAGTAACGGGTTTCGAGATTGTTGAACCCACGGACATGATTGCCAGGTGTGTTCGGCTCAAGAGAGATGTTAGGAGTGTAGACGCTAGTGAGTGAAAAATCAAACTCGTATTCATGCGTCATAGTTGAACCTATAGAAGTGATGGGTTAATAAGAAGTGATGTTTATGGTCAACCTATAATTATCTAACGTTTTTATTTAGATTTTTATTAACAATGGTTTTAGACAAGAAAGACACTTGACTCACTTATGGTTTTGACATTCTAGTGGAGTATATTTTTAGAAGAAAATGGTTTTAATTTGCATGAAAACTGTTCTCCAAAGAGGACGGATCCCACGGTTCCTTTTCAAAAGGGATCCGCTAGTATAACTTCCGGGATCCGTGGATCCGTAGTAATGTAAATGATTTGATAAAAACATAGGTTTTATATTTTTATACCACGAGAAGTGTTTTATCCTACATTTTCTTTTAGCATGCATACATGATTTCTAATGTATCACGAAGGAATATGAAACATATAAATCACAAGAAAATAAATAATAACAAAGATAACAAGATTATTAGTAATATTGCATTTCAATGCTAAGGATGATAACAAGGATTGGGTATATGATCCCAATGTAGATTAACAACACAAAGTAAATGTCTCCATATGTGAACTTCATCATAGGGAACACAAGTGCGATGAGTGTTAAGGCGATGAGCACGAGTGCGATGTAAACCATGTTGATGACGGATCTTCTTGGTTTCGGTTGAGATGGAATGAGGAGGAAGATGAAGTTTATGAGTGAGAGGATATTTTTGAAATTAGAAGATTTGAAAAAGTGAGGGTTTGATAGATTGGTCGACGGTGGGAGTTTTTATAGGGAAGGAGGAATTTTTGAAATTCTTGTTTTGTTTTATTATTGGATTAAAAGAAAACAAAACATAAGTTTTATATATCATGACTTTAGACGAGAAATAAGACACGTATGAAAGAAAAAGGCTTCCTAATGAAGCTTCATGTAAAACATGTAATTTGCACAAAAGATAATCATATAAATACCTAAATAGGTATACTTAATTATCAAGCAAAGTAAAAAGAAAATCATACCTCTAGCGCACTTAGGAATGTCTTTAAAAATGACACAGCAAATGTCACTTAGACAATTCCCGCTCCTTTGCGTTTAAGATACCTTCTAAAGGAAGGTATTCTTGTTACCAAGCGACTCCTAAAGCTTGGTGGATATGAGTTTTGACTAATCAACATGACAAAGAAGATTAGTGAAATTAAATGAAAAAATAAATAAGAAAAATGTTGTTATCAAATCAACATCCAAACATATAGTTTTAAAAGACATGGTGTTTGTTTTATGAAAACCTTCTTTGTAGTTTTCAATTAACCATGGATCGTATCAAGTTTTTAAAGTACAATATACTTCAAGAAACTTGGTAACGAAGCTCTGATACCAATTGTGGAAAACTAGAAGGGGGGGTTGAATAGTTTTACCAATTAAAACTTCCTTTTAAACTATTTAGATCAACTTATGTCAATCTATTTGGTTGTGTGTGTTGGATGTTGATAAACAAGCATATAAAGATATGTAATGAAAAGATAAGAGTAAGAAGCACAAAACCACAACGCGAGTATTTATAGTGGTTCGACTACAAGGACACCTTCCTTGCCCTACTCCCCTCCCCGAGTCACCTACTCGAGAGTTCGTAAACACTACACCAATCTCCTTATGGCGGAGAAGCCTTCACAACGTCGCTTAATCTTTTTCCGGTACAAAGCTAAATACCGAGTTCTTTCACTCCAAGGTGAACCACACCTACACAACGTCGCCTACCCTTTATAAGGTACTAGGCTAAGTACCTAGTTCTTTCACTCCAAGGTGAACTACACCTTCACAACGTCGCCTACCCTTTATTAGGTACTAGGCTAAGCACCTAGTTCCATTGTAATGGAAGAACTACTACCACACTACACCAACGACTAATCCCATAGGAGATCTACTCCTTTACAACATCATCAAGTATATCAATATCCTTGGATCTAATACTAGTCTATCTTATACATCGAAACACACCATATCGAATGTACATCTAAGGCACCTTTCACTAATGCCTTTGACTAGATCTACAAGACACCTTTCACTAATGTCTTGTGTCTTCACTTCTAAGCACCTTTCACTAATGCTTCTTTGTCTTGACTTCTAAGCACCTTTCACTAATGCTTCTTTGTCTTGACTTCTAAGCACCTACCACAAGTGCTTATCCTATAGACGATTGATACCCTTAACTAATATCTTCGTCTTGAAACTTGAGACATCTTTCGCTAATGTCTTCAACACTACACTTCTTTCAAGAAATAAAGGAATCATCAACAAGAAGACTTCAGTAACCTTGATGATGAGGAAGCATGGCAACTCATGGACTTGAGCTTGCTCGACTTCAAAGGTGGTGATCTTGCCTTTAAGAGGAACCTAAAAGATCACACAAAAACAAAACTACAAACATAGATCTCTTGGATCTAAGGTTAGTAAGATTTAACTCAGGGGAGAAAGTGTGTTGGAAAGGGGTTGGAAATAATGAAGAAATGGCTCACTATTTATAGAGGAAAATCCCACTGCTCCTCGGATCCCACGGATCCCTACCACAAGGGATCCGCTAGCACAAAGCTAGGGATCCGTGGAACGCCTCTTACCCATGGGTATTTTGGTTATGGGTCATGGGACATGGGTTGAACCATGGATCTTTGGCTAGATACAATGTATCTTTGAGTGCAATGCACTTAGTCACTTGGGTATGGGTTGATCCATGGGTTATGGATATTATCCATGTATGATATAAGCATGATGTCATGCAATGGGTTATGGGTCAAGATCCATGGGTTATGGGCTTTGGGTTGTACCCAACTACATTCAATGTATTTGCCCAATGGGTTGTGATACTTAAGTTTCTACCCATTTGTATTGCCCAATATACTACATACTAGTTATGTGTATATTTTACCCAAATATGTAAGCACTAGTTGTTGTACATATGTATTACTTAAATCATAAAATCACTTATACTTGTTTCAGTGTTTTATGTGAAAATGTGAATATGTTAGAAGCTATTAGTTCAAACCATTTACGTATTTTATTTGTTTCGTTAATATGATTTTACGTTTGTTATCGACAAAACATTAGAAGATCGTAAAATATAAATAAACGTTTTTACGGCTTATTTGTATTAATAAGATGTACAATAATTGCCCAAATAACCAGTCGATGAAGTCACGAAAGAGTTTTTGAACAAGAACCCTAACTAAAAACTTGACTTATATCCCTCTAAAAAACCCTGAATAAAACTTACATTAGAAACGAATGTACATGTCTCGACCAACCAACAGGTTGACTTGCAGGCTGACTATCAATACAGGTTAGCATCGAAACCCTAAAAAATTAGGGTATCGATGAACAGTGCGAGCAGCAGATCCTGACAAAACGATCAAGAGGATAGAACGAAACCCTAAAAGTTAGGGTAACATAAGCATCAAAGAACATCCATCCCATAGATCAATCAAATAGATCACTTGTAAAGAGATCCATGGGAAAACAAACATGTTGTTGCCGTCACCTCCAAAAGAAACCCTAAAAAACTAGGGTTACGTCCAGAATGTCACTCAGATGACGGCCAAAAAACATCACTAACACCCCGCCACACACCAAATAACCAATAACAACACCCTCAGAAGAGGGGATAGGCTGACGAAAGTGAACCCAAATAAAAGACGATCATAGACCAGAATATAACACAAAAATCTCGCCGCCTCAATGACACACAACCTTCATGACCAATTGCATACCTAATGATAGGTAGAGAGGCGGTGATAAAGGCTGATTTGGCCGGAAAATAGGTGTAGGAGGCGGCGGCTGTTATCGCCCCTAGCGTTCATAAATATACCGTTGTGCTCGGAATGAAATTCCCCACGATCTCGATATTCTTAAAATACATAATATATATGTAAAAATTTATAAAAATACGAAATAAATAAAAATAAATATATATTAAATTCGGATTGGGCCTAGAAACTTATTGGGCCTCACACTACCACACGACCCAACCAACTCCTTTGGGCCTCGCGTTAAACTTGAGCCCAACTTATCATTTCATTGGGCCTCGCTACCAATTCAAGCCCAACACCATTTTTCACCTTTGGGCCTTGTCTCTTCTACCAAGCCCAACACCACACCTTAGTAGTATTTGCTTCCCATTTGTCTTGTGAAACCGATCGAGAAACAAAGCCCAAAGCACAAAGAATGACTTTGTCAAAAACCAAATGTCACACATGTTTCTTCTCATTTGTAATCGGTCGAACAAATACAAAAATATGTCAAGAACCAAGTCAAAGTTAATCCCCTTTTTGTTGTCTCTAATCATGCGTGTATAGGTGAAAAAGAAGGAGACAAGACACACATTAGCCACTCTAACACTATTATTAAATTGCCTAAAACTTTGACTACCCATTTGACTTAGGAAACTATTGGATAATAACACATATTGATGTCGACTAAACCATACATGTCCATGAATTCTCGCTGCCACTCATTGCATGCCCATATAGCAAATTCACACATGTTTTATACAGTCTTGGAACTTGAAATAGTTGGTATAAACTAATGAAAATGCCATGCTCATCTTTCCTTTAAAATCCTACCTCAAGACTTGACACAAACTCACAAATATATTCACACTCAGCTCTCAAAAAAAAAACTCACTCTCACTCACTAGCATAAATCGTCCACTGTGGTACTTGAAGGAAAAAGGGGAGAAAAGAAAATCATAACCAACAAGGTTTAGAGAAAACTTTGGGAAAATGTTAGCTCGTGTGGTATTATAAGGAGAACAAGGGGTCGAATAGTTCACAAACCATTCTAACCTCACGTTTCTTCACCACTCTAAACGAGTGTAGTAAGTATTTACCTAAACTCATTTCATGTTAACTTTGGGTTAAAACCGTAACCTTTTAAAAGTCTAAGGGTTGATCTAAACGTAAAAATACATGCATGAAAGGTTGAGGGACCAAACGTGCGCTATTTGAAAGTATAAGGGATAAAGAGACGTTTGCATGTACACGTATAAAATCTACAAGGACTAACCTCGCCATATTTCGAAACTAGTTATAAATATAAGTTTGGGTGGAAAATGTAAATTTATAAACCTTAAGGTTCAAACGCGTCAAAAACATATCTTGGAGGACAGTTCCGTAAAAACAGTTTCACTCAGGGGTTGAAACTGCCAATTTCCAAGAAGTTTTGATATAAAATAATTTCGGTTAGAAAGTGTAAATTGCTTAAACTTGAGGGACTAAACTTGTACTTTTCGTAACTTGAGGGTAAAAAGTGAAAATTCAGGAAAAGTTTAGAAAAACTTATAAACTTAACGTAACTTCGTAAGAAAGAGTATTTTGATCATATAAGTACTTTATTATCGGATAACGTTAAATATATTACGTATATATATATTTATAAGATTATAATTATATATATATAATCCGATAAAATGCACGTGGGATCTAAACAAACTAAAATACTCAACAACACTATCATATTACGAGATCACAACAGGGGAACATTTCACTAATGCATAAGTGAGGATCATTCATTAAGGCAATGTAGCAAGTAAAATTTACTTAAAACGTTAAGCACGCACACACACTATTGAATTGGACAATTCAATGATCTATTGAATAAAAATATTCAATGCACTATTATTTTGGTCGCGAACCAAAATGTTTATCATATCTGAGACTCGCCATCTCATCATTTTTAGGTTTCGGTTTGGAACCTCCGCTACATTGTGCTTGATCTGTTTGTGCTTGTTCATTATCATCAAGGTGAGGTCATAGCCTCGCTTTTACTTTATTTTGCAAACCCTGCGAGGGAGATACATGCTCTAAACTAGAACACAAGGTTTTTCATAAATGTTCGCTTCTTGATTATTGGTACTGCCTAAGTATTTAGCCATAAGTCCCCTGTATCATGAACCATTAGTCACCGCGAGTGAACGCAGATATCGTGAATAGTACTATGGGGAGTAATGACCCCGTCTTGGTTATAGAGAAATAACCGGGCGCACCATATTTGAATTGCATTATGTAATTGGCTATTACTTCCTTTGGGGCAAAAACTTACGTACACCAGTAATTCGGTGTATGCAGTTGAGTCTTGGTTGCATGAACTTAGCGCATAATAATCTGTGATTTTCTTTATGATATTGTTAGTTTACAATGATCATGCTCATATTTTTGTGTTCAACTGTTATTTTTTTTACCTTTTATTTTGGGTAAAAGGTCTTCACCCTGGTAAAATATATTAATCACAAACAAATGAAGTATACTGGAATGTGGCTGAGATGCCACATTAACCTCAAGCAAAAGCTTGAACAACCACTACATACTAAACGCTTGTGACATGCCACAAAGCGAAACTAAACATCAACATACAAAAACTAAATCACCGATAGGAAACAACCACCGCATGAAACATGAATCGCCACAACTGTCCATCAGCCGCTTCGAAGGAGATTGATGGACCAAAAGAGACCGCCTCCTTAAAAACCTCTCCAGGTAAAAACCCAGTGGGAAAACCCTAGAGGAGTGAAAAAAGAGTACAACTCTCAAATAGATCTCCAACGAACAATCCAAACAACCAAAAGCAACTTCCAAAGAAAACACATCTTCCATCCGACACCAGCACTCAGAATACCACATCATGAATGCATAAGAGATAAAGGCAAATGCCACACACGCAACAGATCTTCCACTTTCGCCGTCTTCTTAAATCTGCACGAGAGAAGCTTCAGACGAACCGTGGACTTGATAAGATCGACAACTTGGGCTTGAGATCTCTTTTGCGCCTTGAATATCCTGTTGTTTCTTTCTAGCCAAATAATGTAAGTAGCAGCCGCAAAAAGAAGCTTCGAAACAACACTCCTAGCAGACCTAGATTTCGCCGTAATAATAAGAAAAGTAACGATAGCATGCAGCGAAGAAGGCATAGAACCAACACCAGCAAACACCTTCAACGAATCCCAGACCTGAGAAGAAAACAAACAATCAAAGAAAAGGTGATCATGAGAATCCGGTTGCAAGTCACAAAGCGGACATTGCAACATAATGTCATCCCGCTGTCTCAACATATCCTGCATCTTTAGCCTTCTCTTAATAACCAACCAAAGGTGAAAAGCATGTCTAGGAATCCTCTGAGAAAACCAAACCACATGAAACCAATTAACAATAGAGCCCCGAGGTCTAATACAATCCCAAACCGTAGAGACCGAGAAATGCTTAAAGGAACCATCACTAGTATGCCAAGACAATCTATCCTCCGTATGATTAACCAAATGAGGAACCGGGATCGAAGCAAGAGAAGGATAGCGACTCAACCACTGAATGGGCCAAGCCCACCCTTCGTCAGAAATAATATCACTAACCGAATCCCCAAGAGAAAAACCAGCTGATAAATATCACGAGAAGAAACAATAGACGCCAAGGGACTCGCATCACACCAAGAATCGAACTAAGCAGAAGCCTTCACACCGTTACCTATAGTATACCAAATAAATCTACGAATAAGAGGCCGAATCTGCAATATCTTCCGCCAACTCCATGTCATATTGCCACGACACGAAATATCCCAAAAATTGCGATCTCAAAGTTTATAGACATGAATCCATTTAACCCAAAGAGATTCCTTCCCCGTAAGAATGCTCCAAATATGAGAAGAAATCAAAGCAGAATTAAAAGAATCCAACCTTCTAATACCAAGACCCATTTCTTGCCTAGGAACACACACAACTTCCCAAGCAACTTTCGACTTACCTTTACGCGGCTCACCGTTACACCACAAAAACCCTCTCATAAGTTGTTCAAGATCATGAACAATACGAGCACGAAGAATAAAAACTGATGCCCAATAAATATGCATAGAAGAAAGCACCGATTGAATTAATTGTAACTGACCAGCAAAAAAAAGCGATTTGTTCCTCCAAATCCTTGATCCGATTAGACAGTCTTTCCACCAATTCCTTACAATCTCTAAAAATCAGCCTAGTAGTCACAAGAGGCAGACCAAGATATTTCACGGGAAGAGACCCATCATCAAATGGAAGGACCTGAAGAATAGCAATCTTGATATGATTAAGCACATTACAGAAATAGGCAGTACTTTTAGGCAAACTTGGCGTAAGACCAGAACCAAGCTTAAAATCTTCCAAAGCATCCATGATCACTTGGGCCGAATGGACATCACCATGGGCAAACAAAAACAAATCATCAGCAAAACACAAATTAATAATCTTCAATTTAGAACATTTGTGATGAAAAGTAAATGAATCCGATAAACGAACCCGACGATGTAACATGAGAGTGAGAATCTCCATAACAAGGGTAAAGAGATAAGGAGACAAGGGATCGCCTTGCCTCAAACCCCACTTACACTTAAAATAACCATGTAAATCACCATTAATACTGATAGAAAAAGACGTTAGGTTATGTTTTCATATTTTTCTATGGAAGTTAGGGTGTCTCACATGCCCTATGTCATTGTTTATTCAGATCCATATTGCTTGGTACTTTCCTGACTATCTAGGTTATTATTTTTGCGTTTGTGTGTGATAATAGCAGGAGCAATGGATCGTTTGTTGGCTGGGGCAATTTAGTATTCTTTATTCTTGTTTTTTTTGGGTAAAAGGGTTAGTTCACCCCGGTAAAATTCATTATCCAAAAAACGTTGACGTACAAAGGATGAGGGTGATTTCCCTCATCTGAGTCCCTTAGGACACTTACAGACTTTCATATAAGAATGACACACCATTCTTATAACTTACAAAATGAACCTACCAATAATGACAAAAGTAAATAAAACATTACAATACTACTCAAGGAATGTACTTGAGCCTTCTAAATCACTATGGCGCTCCACCTACTTCCATGAAGAATCCTCCAACTTACACTCTAATGGATCATCAAATTCGCATTTCAGTTCACAAATTCCACACAACGGTTGGTGAGAGACTCTTTTTTTGGTGAGAGACTCTAAAACCACGGATAAAGCAGCAAGCACAAACTCGCTCCAACAGTGCATGTTTAGATGCAAAACCGACCACAAATAGGAATCACCAAGACAAACTTTCATGATGAAATCATAATCAATATGCCCAGAAATATCGAACCTGGTTCCAGCGGCAGATCGAAACACTTCACCAACAAACCACACGTCATAAATCAAAGAAAGACGAAATCAGTCCACACCACCAGGTCTAAGTAAATACGAATCAAATAACCAAAACGATAGGGTTAAAACCCTAACTTCAAGTAATAATGATCACTAGACAAGCATGCCGAACGAATCGAGTAGTACCAAGTGGTATGACATCAGTAGCAAACCAAACACCTGTGCAATCAGCATACACCAATCATAACGACCAAAACAACACCAGGTCGTAAACATACGTATCAAATCAGTCCATCCATAAGCATACATACTACTTGACCCATAACAGCGAATTATGCCCACAAGAGTGCAAACATACCGATAATCAGCAAACACCAGGTTGAAGCAAGAAGAGAAAAAACCCTAACTATTCTCTCTAGGGGCGATTTTTATTCCCTAACTATCCTAAATTGTTTTTTCACTTTCTTTGCCCTAAAACCATTAATTCTGATCACGAATTTGATTCTGCTATTGATAGATCTTTGTGTTTATCATTGTTGTTATCGAATTGGTGATTATATCTCTTGATAAGGGGCAATTATTGTTGAATTGTTTTTTAGGGTTTACTAACCGCGTTGGGTGTTTTTTGTTTCCTTATTATCCTGCTCTCAAATTCGATTATGATTATTTAGCATATATAAGGAACGATCTTTTCATCATATTTCGCATTGATTTAATCAAGCTTTTGGTTAAACGGTTTGAAGGTATACGATCCTTAGGGTTTCACTTTTTATGCGTATATAAGCTTATTTTCTGGTGCTTCACGATAATCTAAACTCGTTAGGGTTTGGAACCTTCTTTTTGCAAGTAACCTGTTCTAGGTTTGTTTTGAATACACGTGTGATCTTTGTTATTGCTGCAAGTCGAAGAAACTAAAAGTGGGTTTAGATAGAGATGGAATCTGGATTTCTTAATAGGAAGAAGTCTTCTTCTAATTCTGGTTTGGCTTCTAAGATTAAGAATATTGATGGCAATGTTATTGTAAACATGGAAAAACCTTTGAAGTCAATCCTTAAGCGTACAGGTCTGATGGGTAAAATAGGAAGTTTTTCGCTTCCTAATGAGGTGGGTTCTGGTTCCTTGGGGTCTGCTGGTGCGTCTTCAGGTCCTAATTCAGGTGGTACGCTGGATATAGAAGGGTGTAACATAAGTAGCAGGTCTCTTGCTGCTGATGTGATCTCGGATGGTGGTGTGGAATTGGTAGGGCAATCTGGTTATGGTAGAACACCTAGTGCTACACCTAAACGACATGATGGTGAAAGTTTTGTTGATTTAGATTTTGGTTCACCTTTTGAGGACACTTCGAATATTACTAATAATCCTAAGGTACAAGAATCTTTTTCAACAAATGTGAGTAATAATCCTGGTGCTAAAGTCGTTATCCCAATTACCATTGTTGATGATATGTGTAAAAAATTCTCTAATATGTTATACGGTTATTTTACTGATCAACGATTAGCGTTTCCGTTGGTGGAAGACTTCATCACAGGAGGGTTTTCTTAAGGTGCTAGAAGGGGGTCCTTGGTTCATTCGATCAAAACCCATCTTCTTACATAATTGGGTGGCTAATACTAAATTGGTTAAGGAGGCTATCTTGAAGGTACCGGTGTGGATGCGTTTACATAATTTACCTGCGGTTGTATACTCTAAAGCTAGTATTAGTTTGATTGTTGAATGACTTGGACGACTCATGAGATTGGATGAGGGTACTTATGCTATGTGTAATAACCCTTGGGGTCGCTATTCTTATGCATGATGTCTTATTGAGTTATCTGCTGTTCATGATGTTTTGGAATCAATTGAAGTTGCTATACCTATGCATAATGGTAAGGGCCATTATATGGAATACATTGATGTTGAGTATGAATGGTGGCCTCCTCGTTGTTCACATTGCAAAATTTTTGGTCATGAGGTAAAGGCATGTCAAGTTTTGAAACTAAAAGTTGTTTCGAGGTCAGAAGTTAACGTTAAGGAGAAAGTTCACAGTCAAGGTCGGGAAAAAGGTTGCTATTTCGCAACACGGGTCTAGGTTCTTTAAACCTAAGTCTACATTTATCTATAGGCCTGTTTCTAAGCCGAGTTCCAATAAGGTCACTAATGTGGAAAAGCCGAATGTTCCATTGGTTTCTGATCCCCCTTTGGTGAATACTAATGACTTATCTCAGCCCTATAATGAGCATGGTTATTTTAATGATAACATTAATATTGGTGATCTCAAGTGTGATTTGGAGAAATGGATGGATGCGGATAAGGTTATTGATCTTCCTTCTTCTTCTGGATAACGTGGAGGATGTTGGAGATGTTGCAATTTCTAACAGCCCGCTCTTCGAATCGTTGGAGGAGGTAAGGTTTCTACTACTATTGAAAATTCGGTTGGTAATACAAGCACGAGTGCAAGTTTGTGGGAGCGCTTTTCTTTGTCCCAAAGGCTCTTTCAAGTGATAGTAAATCTCCATTACCATGTTCGAAAGACTCGGATGAAGATGAAGTTTTAATGCCGAGGTTCTACCGGTGGAGGCTTCCTTGATGATATGGAAGATTATTACGACGGCTATGAAAATCAGGTGGTCCTACCTGATAAATTGCAAGCAATCTGTGATCAATTTGATATCCGCTTGAATACTCGTCGTAGGTAGTTTGTTTTTTAGTTATTAGTTATAAGAATGGCATGTCATTCTTATATAGTGGTTTTGTTGGTTGTTTATGCATGTAAGTATCCTGTGGGACTGAGATGAGGAACTCACTCTCATCCTTTGTACTTCAATATTTTGGTTAATATAATTTACCAGGGTGCAGGATTACTCCCCTTTACCCAAAAAAAAAAAAAAAACACCAGGTTGAAGCAAACATCAGCATACCAATGATGATACATCAATCAGTAACCAATAATAGGGTATAATAGCCCTAACTTACATATCCCTCGTATCACGAACCAAAGATTGAATCCCAACGCACCAGGTTTGCTATGATACGAATCAAATAAGCTTTAATCAGACCCAAACGTCCAGAAAAACCATTCATGACCAGAAAATAAAAAATAAACTCGCCCAGGTCATTGCAATCAGATTAGGGTTTTTGAATAAGATTACCCAAAAACTTAACTTAATTCTCTCCAACCCCATGTACATAACCACCTACATCAGATCATGAACATTCAAGCAACAATAAACCCAATAGGTTAAGGTGCTGAACCAATAGCAGCGATATATATAAGGAGTCGATTTAGAAAACTAAACCGACATGAGTGATTCACAATCGCCCTAGAACAGATTAACGAAACCCTAATCTGAAATGAATCACCAATAAAGGCAGTCGATTGAACAAAAAGTGATTTTAGGGTTTCGAAAAATCAAACAACCCACCAACCGCCACTTCTAAGATATTAAACACAAACCACAAATCGTATTGCTTGTTGCTCCATGGTTGTTTACATTTCTAAATGGTATGGTAAGTTATGGTACAGGTATCGAGGTTTCATTTTCATGTTACACGTACTGTATCTTGTACCCATATTTGGATATGTTACGAGTCGTAGAAGCTTTATTATTTGGTTTGGAAGTTATTCAGTTTTTTTCTGATCGGAGTATATTAGCATATGGAGCGTTTTCCTACCATTTTTGTATGAGGCTTCTTCGTGGAAGTTTATTTTTTCATGTCAGACTTTGTTGGGTCTAATGATGCTCATGTATACATACGGGCATCTCATAGGCTAAAGGCTGCAATGGATGGTATGGAAGATAAGTTAGAGGGCTATGACGACTATGAAGGCTTAGTTTTGAGTTGGACATACATTGGTTTTTATAATATAGTCGTTGTAGTTTATTTATTTATTTTTTAAGTTATAAGAATGGCCTGTCATTCTTATATTGCGGTTGTATGTAAGTTGCACATGTTGTGCATTTTTTTTTGGGTAAAGGGTTTTACCCCGGTAAATATATAACCAAAAAATATTGTGAAGTACAAATGGAATGTGGCTGAAGTACCACATTAACCTCAAGCAAAAGTTTGATAGACTAGTGTTTATGACATGCCATAAACACAAAGGACCTAGCTATATTACATCAACTAACTAGGCATAAACAAGTAAAAGAACTTGTAGCAAGCGAGCATCCCACATCCAGCCAATCCACAAAGGGAGCAAGTTAACCCAGGAAGTCTGCCTCCTTAAAAACCCTTTCCAAGAAAAACCCAAGGAAAAACCTTGAGTAGGAAAAGAGTACAACCCTTACCAAAGACTCCTTCGTGAGAAATACAAATACTTGGAATCTTCCATTTATCAAGGATCAAACGAGATCGCGAGGTTAGCTTCTTGAACTTGAAGATAACCAGCTTCAACCGAATACATTGGTTTTTGGTGTAATGCATTTTACCAGGGTGAAAAATCCCTTTTACCCAAAAAAAAGACATAGACGTAACGCATTCCATAATCCAATCAACCATACGCATGTGAAAACCAAAACCAATCAGCACTTTCTTTAAGAATCTCCAGTCAACCGTGTCATAAGCCTTTTGAATATCTAACTTAAAAGCACAACGAGAAGGCCCTCGATCTAAATGATAATTATGCATCAGCTCCTGAGTAAGCAAGATATTATCTGAAATTCTTCTACCAGGAACGAACGCCGATTGGTTTAAACTAACCAAAGATGTTAAACTCTCCTTGATACGGTTAGCAATAATCTTGCTAATACATTTATACATAACATTGCAGCACGAAATAGGCCTGAAGTCATTAATCCGGGAAGGAGTATTGACTTTAGGAAGGAGAGCGATAGTAGTATGATTAACTTCTTTAAGAAGCTTACCATTAATAAAAAACTCCTGAACCGCCTTAATAACATCCTCAGAAATAATATCCCATGCACCTTTGAAAAAAGCCACTGAAAACCCATCCGGACCTGGAGATTTATCATCACCCATCGAAAAAATACAATCCTTAACCTCTTGAGCGGTAACACCTCGAACCATATGATTAGCAATAACGGGATCAAGGGTAGTGTTAAAGAGATCATTATCGTCAAATGGAATAGAATGCCCCTCTTGACCAAGAAATGACGTGAAATGACTAACAAACGAATTAGGAACCTGATCATGATCAAACCGGACCCCCTCATTACTAAAAACAGAATCAATCCTGCTCCTAGCTTTACGACCTTTAACCACCTTATGGAAATAAGCCGAATTAGCATCCCCAACACGAAGCCACTCTATTTTAGCTTTTTGCTTAAGAAAACTCTCCTCCAAAAGAATGGCTTCATTATATGCATTAAGATACGAAGATTCCTCTTCTCTAATCTCCACATTAAAGGGATCCGAATCTAACGCCCGATGAACCGTATCCAATTCATGACGAAGTTTAATAACTTTCTCATGAATATTACCCTCATTATACAGCAAAGAACGCAACGGCCTCTTCAATAACTTGAGCTTGCGAACAACACGATACATGTGGAAACCACTCACATTTTTCTCCCAACACTCCTTAACGTGCATTTTAAACCTAGGATTCTGCACAATAATGTTAGAAAACTTAAACGGACGAGGTTTAAAAGAAAGGGAGGAAGGAATAGAAAGAATAGCCGGGGAGTGGTCAGAAATACGATATGGCTGAAAAAGAGCATGAGCACCAACAAAAACATCCGAAATACCAAGAGTAAATTGAAGCCCCGAACGGTTAACATTAGCAACCTTAATTTCATCAACACACTCTTTAAATTCCCGCATAGCGATATCAATAATGGACGAACCCTCCAATTTATCTTCAAGATTAAGGGCAGAACTAAAGTCACCAAGAATACACCAAGGGCGAGATTGAACATACAGCTTATGCAACTTAAGATTATCCCAAAGAGGACGCCTATGAATATATCGGTTATGAGCATAAATAAACGGAGCAAACAACTCTTTCTTATCAGCCTTGAACTGAATACATGTGTGAATAACTTGATCATCCATGAAAACCACGTTCAAATCAACATCCTCTTGATTCCAACCCAAAACAATCCATTAGAAGTCCAATCCCAATTACGAAAGACTTAGCACACAAAACATCAAGCCGCGACCTAGCAATATGAGATTCAAGAACCGCACAAACCGAGAGCTTATTTTCACTAATCACCTGTCAAACCTCATTTTGTTTAGGGGATAGATTCATTCCCCTTATGTTCCATGAGGCTATGCTATACATGGGAAACTGTGGTCGAGGAAGTGCTTGCTTCCTTTTTGTTAATGTGGTTATCTTTAAAAGTCCCCGAGTCACCCTTCAAATCAATAATCTCATCAACCTCACTATCACTATCAATAACCCCTTTACTATCACTCAAATGAGTTAACACAACCCCTTCAGTCGAACTAAAAATATCATCCTCATTCGATAATGCATCAAAAGAATTCCTCAAATCGACCAAGTTATCACTAATGTATGTCTTTTTAACTTGGGCCTCCACACTAGGAATATTATCTTGAGTAGTAGTGACCTTATTATCATTATGAGCTAAATGATGAGTTTTACCCTTATCTACCTCATTAATAGACGCATTTGGGACAAAATTATTACCTTGAACAGAAGTACCTAGAGTCGTTTGAGACGATGAAGCACCACTCGAATTATTCTTTGCAACCGGTCTATAGAAAAAAGACACCTTGGGCTTTTGCAGCCACACACCATCCACATGTTTATTACCAGATTTCTTACCTTTACCTTTACCTTTACCTCTATTCACATGGATAAAACCATCATCATTCACCACCGGTTCAGCACCGTTTCAACCATTTTAGGACAGCCTAAGTCATTGTGATCAAAAATCTTACACGTTGCACATCTAGGAGGCTTCCATTCATACTCTATATCAAGCGTTTCCATTGAGTGTCCAGAGCCATTCGGATAAGGAATAGCAACCACCATTGAGTCAAGTAAATCAGTCAATGAAGAAACCTCAATAAGAACCCTCGCATACGAATTCCGGCCCCAAGATTTAAGACACATAGCACTTGTATAAGCATCTAACATAATTGGATGACCAAGTTTTGTGGAAATAAGACTAAGACCTTTTTCAGAATAAGCCACCAAAGGAACATTATGGATCTTAACCCACACCGGTACAGAAGTAATCTCGTCTCTTTTGATTTTAGAATTAGGAGTCCAAATATTCAACATGATAGGAACAAGACGTATCAGCCATGGACCCTCCTCTAAAACCCTTTCCATCCCCTCTTTTGTCGCAAATTGAAACATAAAGAAACCATTGTGAAGCATTACCCGTTGCAAACCAAATTTCGCCCACGTATTCTTTACATAATTTTCAACAATGGGGAACGCGAGCCTCTTACCAATAAAGTAACCATAAAGAGAATTCTCAAACCGAGAGCTAACCTCATCAACAACTTCCAAAGGAATAGTCACGTTAGCACCAGCCACGCATTCGCTATTTCTCATCTCCGAGACCCTCACTACCTTTTTATTGCTTTTATCTTTTAGCATATCTGCAAATGACAAAGAATTAGAACCTGATGGAGCACTTTTATTAGGTATACCAGCAGCAAGATTCACACTCCCATTCCTCATTTTGTTAACATTAGCATTATCATGAGAAGAGCCAAAACTAGACGATTCATGCATAATCTTAGGTATATCATCACAAGGGGAAGAAGGCTTACAAGCATCAAAATTAGTCCCATTATTATTCATATCACATGTATTAGTAACACATGCATCCCCTTCCGTATGCACATGGCCAACTACCACAGGATCAGCAGGACACTTCACTTGTGTCGTTTCACTAATTTCAACAGTAGGTGCAATCACAGGAGTGGAATTAGCAACATCAGATGCCGTACGTTTTAAAGGGTTAACGTTAGTAGGAGGAAAACGATGCGCTTTTTTCAGAATGGACTTGAGGATTGGCGCTTCCCCAACAAACTCGACCCTCTAATACCATCAACAGCCTTTTGAGAACCAGAAGTACCCATGTTATCCACTTTATCCATTAACTTAGACGACTCCATAATACAAAACCCAAGCAAATTGAAAAAATTCCTAACTCAATAACCCACGCGCAGCAGCAGCAAAACCACAAATAGCCCAAAAAAACAAAACCCTAATTGAACAACTATAACCCTAAAAACGATTTTCTCTCTCAACTAGGGGCGATTTCAGCCCCCACCCTAACCCTATCAAATCCGGCCATAATTCTTCCTATTCGATTGGTTTTTTCTTTAATCTCTTTTGGGATTACTGAATTAACAACTAAGAATCTGGTTTGTTAGGGTGGTGGGTGGGTTTTCTATCTGTTTATACCTTTAAATCGTCCCTTTTCTTATGATTGAAACCCTAAATTTGTTCTTTAATGACTATAACGATTTACATTTTTTTAAATTGTTGATTGCTTAGGGTTTTCTTTGTTGGGTTGCCTGATCGCATTGGGATTCTATTGTTTAGGTCGGTTTAGTATTCCCTATTTATTTAGGGATGTATTCAAATCGATTCTATACTCTTTTATTTTTGCGATTAGGGTTTTTTGTTTCTGGTTGATCGTATGGATTATATGGGTTTATTTTTCTACGATCTTCTTAATGGTGATGTTACTGATGCTTAACGACATAATGGATTCCTTTTATTAGGGATTCATTTATTATCTTCATTATGCAAGTAACCCTTCTTCGAGGGTTTTGGTCCTGTGTATGTTCTGTTTGGATTGATTGTTGATGCTTGCATGTCCTCATCGTGTTCACGCTCATTGTGCAAGTGGGTTTGAGAGAATGTGTTAAGTTTGAGGGTATACTTATTCAAAACCCTACATGGATCCTACCGCTACTTTAAGCTTCACTTTGATTGGATTGACGGTCTTTATGGTGTTAATGTATGTTAGGGTTTTCTAAAACCCTATTAATCATTATAATTGGTCTTTCTTTGCTGGTCGTATTGTCATTATTGATGTTGCTTGGGATCGATTATATCCGGTTATGGTTTTAGGGTGTTGTTATGCCCTATTAATTGCTTCATATCACAAGATGTCTTTGCTCGTTTATTATATGATCTTGTGGTTGGTATTTTGTCGCAAGGTAGGGTTCTTAATAACCCTATGATCATCACACACCGGTCCTTATGCTTTCGTTGTTGGATTGTGATGTGTTTGTTGTTCAGATTCCGCCCATATCATTACCATTATTCCGATCATTACGTGGATCCGATTAGATATGATTATTTGTTCGACCGCTTGGGATGCTTGTTGCTTCGCCTCAGACACTCATATTTTGATGCAACAATATGTTATCTTTTGGAAGTGGTGTTCGTGGTAAGTGCAGTTTTGATGCATTATGTTGAAGAATGCTTGGATGTTCATACTTTGATTGTTCATGGAAGTTAAAGTGGACCACATTAGTGACATAGAAGGCTCAAGTATTTTTATTGAGTAGTATTGTAAATCTTTATGTACTTTTGTCATTATTAGTTGGTTCATTTTAGTGTAAGTTATAAGAATGGTTTGTCATTCTTATATTCGAGTCTGTAAGTGTCCTAAGGGACTGAGATGAGGGAATCACCCTCATCCTTTGTACCTCAACGTTTTTTGGAGTAATGCATTTTACCGGGGTGAATTAACCCTTTTACCCAAAAAAAACAAAACCCTAATAGGGTTTTGTTACACCATAACAGCTAATAATAATCACATGATTGAATATGATCAACAATAAATGCAATAATGAAGTAATTATGAGGAAAAGACTACAAAAAACGTTTTACTAAACCCTAATAATTGATAACACCAAAACCAGAAAAAAAATGCGAATTAAGCAACAAGAATGGTCAACTTAATGAATAACACGAATGCTAATCAATGAATCTAAACAAATCGTTGCAAAAAACATAAGAATTAGATTGATTATGGTGAAAAACGATTAGAGGCAGCTAGGGAATAGAAAATCGCCAAGGGAGAGAGTTTTTAGGGTTTCATTTTTAATGGCTTCCATTCTTGCAACTTTTTGTTGACCTTTTAAGCATGTCATCTCAGGTAATCAGTGAAGATTATGACCAAGGCATGGAGTGGGGCATGTCAAGGCTTTTCTTGTGGTGTAAACTAAAGTTGTCATTTATTTCAAACTCATGATCTTTATTTTGGGAAAACGCTTGAACAATTTGTTTTGTAACAACTATGAGTTTTCGATGAATGATAACTACTTTTAATAAAACGCCTCTTCCGAGTCGTTTTCTATAATTGTTGACTATGATCTCCATTCGTGTAACACCCTGATTAGTCTTCTGCTGTCATTAAGATTTCGGGGGGTATTACAGATTGGCATCAGAGCCAAGGTTATAGAGAACCAAAGAGTTTTTCAAAAATAATTGGACTATAACCGTACTTTTAAAACGGGACTATTTTACACCACTGCCCTATGCCCTTCCGTGACCGCTCTATGCATTAGGATTGATGCATCACTAGATCATAAGTAAATTGCATTCATTTTAGTTAGGCATGGAGATTTTCTTGGCAAATGTGCGCAACTAACTAAAATCTTGTTAGTCATACTATTTGGCATATTACTTACATGATTATTTTATTTTATGGGTTGTTACAGTACCATGTCTGCTTCCCACCTGGTTGTTCTGTCCTCAGACGCTGAGATGAAAGATACTATGTCCTCTACGACTATCAATATGCCAGTTCATCCCAGTCCAGTCATACCAGCCACTGGTTAGGACGAGAATGAACCTTTCGAGGAAGGCGAGGTTGCCCGAACTCCTACCATTCCAGCTATGATTGCTCGCTCTCAAGAGCATAATGCTTTTGCTACTATGACACTAGATCAGTATTATGATTCGCAGCAATGGCTACCTGCTTCAGATGTCGCAGTGGATGAAGGATCATCCAAGTCATCCAAGAGCACTAATTCTGCTTCATCAGACTCTTCTGTATCATCTTCCTTACCGATCCGTCGACGCCGACGTAGGATCCGTGTCCTGAAGCCCTATGAGCCTGAGCCATTTGGAGTGCCTTACAAACCGCGTCGTAAGAGTGCTATTATCATGCATACGGCTAGGAAGCGTGTGCGATACATCGCTATGACTCATGTGACACCATCACCGATCACCATCACCACGACCACCGCTTTCGGTCATCACCGCCACCCACTGTTCCACCTATTGCTACTTCACCACCAACGCCACCTACTGTATTCTACAATCAGACCACTACTGTTCCTGTTTCATCACCGCCTACAACATAACCACCATTGGACACTTTCAGTGAGCCACCATTGCTACTTAGCATTAAATGCTATCCACCATCACTATCTGATCCTTACATGCCTATTCAAGTGGACGTCGAGACTGGACCTAGGAAAAAGGTTGACGCTAGAAGATGGTCATTCTTAATACCTATACTTTGTCATTGGAGAGAAGAGGAGGGAACACCTAGTTCTTTCGAGCTTGGAGAGAGCTTAACAATTGCACCACTCGATTACGCGATTCTGGTGAGCCCAGACACCACACCATTCCTCTGTTGGCGACTAGTCTCGTTAGACACGAGGACCAGCTGAGTGAGCTCCTAGCACATTATGATGAGATTTCGTTAGTTAGGATAGAGAGCTTGGAGGAAGAGGTCTAAAACCTCGTGATAGGTCGCTACTCCATTGAGATTGTATTTGACATGATGAGCGCCCAGATTGTGGAGGCGAGAGATGTCGTGACGGATCGACCTGAGGCTTGAGACTACTGCTCGAGATGCCGTGCTTTGAGAGACACCGCCTTAGGCCGAGAGAGAGCCTTGCATCACGAGCTTGCATCCGCTCATGCTCACACTGCTATACTAGAGCAGAGGATTAATGGCCTCGAGGAGAGAGATCGAGCACGTGAGCAACATATCCAAGAGTTGACAGCCTTGGTTGAGGAGATTCGCCATCATCATGATGACGTGATGCGCTCCCAAACAGTCAAGTTTTCTCACTCAAGCTGGCCACTTGTGAATGGCCGACCGTAAGAAACTTAAAACGGTTCAGGAACGAACTCAATGAAGATCTGGGAGTATAGTGTTTCCCGGTCGTTATGTCCCAAATGAGCTATGCAATGGATCACCAAACGATAGTGATCGAGGAATTTGAATGGGAAAGAGATTTGAGATTATTATAACTACGTAAAAAGCCAACAAATTACAACGGCTTAAATGCAAATTAAAGGAAATTAAAAGATAAAAATATTAAATAAACGCTATCACTATTTTTAAAATGATGTTTTTGTTGATTTTATAAAACAAAATATCTTAAATAAACTATTTTAACTAAAATGTAAACTTAAAATATCTAAAACGTGGCCTAAAATGAAAACGTCGTTATGTACGAAAATTACTGTTGGGCGCAAGATAAAACGTAAAATTTGTGAAATAAAAGTCCTGCGAATGTAAAAATAATTTTCTCACGTACTACATGACAAAAGAAAATTTTAAGAAAAAGCCGGGTATTTTTTCGACTCTTAAATTATTTATTACGAATTAAATACTATTTTAAACTAATTAATTAATTAAAAATATTAAACTAATTGGGAAAAATCAAAAATCACAAAAGTACCTTGAGTTATGCTTAATCTAGGAAAAATAAGAAAACACTACGTTGTATGGGAGAATAAGCTGCAAATAAGCCAAAGAGTGCTTATATTAAAAACTAAGTACAAGTCTTTAAAGGATTTGTTTGTGCAAAACTTGTGAGACAAGTCCCAAGGGCGCAGATGGTAGAGGAGTGGTGTATGTGGTCGTGGGAGGCTAGAGGTCACAGGTTCGAATCCTGGCCTCTATCCTTTTGCTTCTTTCATTTTTTTTTTAGATTTTTCTTTTGAAACTTGAAGATGCAATCAAAATAAGAAGTTTTGTGAAGACTTGCTTTTGCTAAACTCCCAATAAGTCGGAACAATTTTATTAGGTACCCAAGTTTGGACAGAACCTCACAAACACACCATCGGGATGCTTATGTAAGCACAATAGGGACAAAGTAAAAGCGCTTGACTAGCACTACATAAACAGGATTCGATTAACCATACCTATCAAATCCTAATTAAGCTATAAATAATCAAACAACTCTAAATACAAGGGAAAACAGTTGGCAATAAATTATGCTAGGGGATCCTAAAGAGCTATTGTGATAAACAAGAAGTAAGCATGAGAAGGTGCGATAAGCATTAAATGGTCAAGCTACACTAAGCCTAAGCAACTATAAACCTAAATAAGCTAACAGAAATCTTAATAAGCATAGAAAAAGTGGCTCGAGACCTGCGATGGGTTGCGCAGCAGACAGTGTTGGGATGTAACAGCCCAAGGGTGTTTTCTCGGCTTATTTTGAATAAGCTCCAAGGAAATGAGCTCCGAGCTTGTTGGGACTTGAAATCAACCCACCGGCTCCTTTTGCCCCACAACACCGCCCTTAATAAGTCGTATGCGACTTATTATTGTCGAGAAAACCCCCGCACGTGATGGATAAAAATCCCAAGCTACCCACTTTGAACCAATGGCAGACCTATCAAACTATTTTTTTGATTTTTTTTTTTTTACCCAAGCTAAACAAGCTGGTTAACTTGAGATTTTTTATTTTTTTAATTTTCAATCTTAAACTAAACTTGCTTAAATTGTTATGCCAAAGACTGAGGAAACTACAAATTTTTCTTTCTTTTCTTAGAACCAGTTAAATCTCAAAATTTGTAAATCCTTGCAAAACTCTTTTCCAACTCTAAACATTTGCACAATTGCTTGTACTAAACTGATTTTCAACCCAAAGATGGGTCAAAACTCTCTTTTGACCCATTCTAACCCATAAACCAAACACCCCTTTAGAGTAACTAATTGCATTTTTATCAAAAGAATTAACTGAACTTGACTAATATGACTTAAAAACCAACTGAATTCCACCTATAAACAGTTTTAAAACAGCATTAAGCTAAAATCTTCCTTGACTTTTGCAAGTTGACTACTTTGACTTTTGTCACTTTTGTACTTTTTGTAAACCGAAAACCGAGATAATGGAAAACAATAAACAAGCTTATAAAACCATAACAAGCCTCTATGAGCTTGTATTAACAACACTTGAGCTTAGTGAAACAAGAGAAACAACAATATCGGTTTTGAGAGAAAATGACAATAATGAAAATTAAGTTTAAAGGAATCTGAGATTACAGCTTATAAAATTGAAATTACAATTAAGAACACTAATTAACTACAAGAAACAGTAAATGACAATGAAAAAAAACTGGTAACAATCTTCTAATAGCATGAAAATTGGACCAATAATAAAAATCTAAAAAAACGAACTCCTCCTTATAACTTGGCTACCAGCTATTTTTGCTAAGCTCAAGGTCTTCATTTAGCTTCTCTTTCTTGTTGTCTTGTGTCTGTGAGGTGAAAGTGAGCTGGGGAGACAAGCCTGCTGCCCGACAGTGATGGGGAGGGGACAAGGCGTGCCAGTGGATTTTTTATTTGTTGTGTTGGGTGGTTTTTGGTGACAGGGATGATTAGAAAAGAGAAAAAGGCTTTATTGTGTTTTGTGTTTCGTGTTGTGTGTTTGGGCGGAAACGAAGAAGAAGAAAGGGTAAAGGGTGATTAAACCGTAATTGTTGACCGGTATAGGAGTTGACTTGGGCCTTGGGTAGTTATTGGACTAGGATTAGTTTAGAACCCAAATGAGACTCTAGGGACTAAAGCGCCAAAATGAAAATTCAGGACCAAGGTCGCCAACGATTTTGAGGAGCCAATCATACACATTCTGAAAAAGATGATCCAAGGGTTGGTTTTGCCAGTCTTTAATAATCCAGGGACTGAGTGTGCTAATTTTGAAACTTGAGGGACCAAAACTGAAATTTTCCAAAAATTATTGTAAGGACCAAAAATGACAAGTTGG
Organism: Chrysanthemum lavandulifolium; assembly: GCA_022545495.1. Taxonomy (NCBI): domain Eukaryota; kingdom Viridiplantae; phylum Streptophyta; class Magnoliopsida; order Asterales; family Asteraceae; genus Chrysanthemum; species Chrysanthemum lavandulifolium. The sequence continues at coordinate 135,928,187 of CM040242.1, forward strand.
AATTACCAAAGGACAAAAAAATGTTAATTTTCCAAATTTTAGAATGTCCAGGGGTAAATTCTGTCAATCTTTGAAATTTGAGGGACTAAAGTTGCTATTTTTGAAAGTTGGGGGACTGAAACTGCCAATTATGCAAATTTTGTTCGTTTTTCATTTGTTTTCAATATTTTTGCATCTGAAACATATAAAACACTTATTTGTGATATTTCTATTATTTTGATGCATTTAAGAGTGTTTTCGGATGTTTCGCAGCTTAAATGGTACAAAAATGATGAGTATTTAGACACTCATCAATCCCCACACTAAGATATTGCTAGTCCCTAGCAATGTTTTGAGAAAAATTAATGGATTTCATCTCTTTACCAAAAGCCATTACTCGAGTAGCCAAATGTTTTAGTTCAAGTAAGAACCATGGTACAAATAACCATGTGATTTTGAGCAAACCACCGACTTCCAACGGATTTGATTTGTCTTTACCGAAGCCGCTTGCTCGGACTAGCCAACTCTTAGATAAATTATCAATATTATCTTTGGTGAGTGATTACCAATTTTGGTTTTTCCATCGCCTTTACCACAAGCCATAAACTTGCGGGCTAGCCAACTCTTCACTTTTTAGGATATGGTGAATAATACCATACAATTTTGGGCAAATTGCAAGCGTCAACGGATTTGAGATATCTTTACCAAGAGCCGTTTGCTCTGGATTAGCCAATCCTTTTGTTTATTAGACAAGGCGGATCGATAACCAATTGAGTAAGTGCAAAACACTTACTCCAAAAAAATTTTGGCCAAAACGGGGAATTAGGCGGTATAATTACATGATAAAATTCGTGAGAATTCCCCACACTTAGAAATGAATATTGCCCTCAATATTCAAAGTACCTACTGTTATGCCAAAACCGAGAACGTAAAAGGGAAATACTACGGCCATTATTAAAAGATTTTTTTTTTTTTTTTTTTTTTTTTTTTTTAAACTTATATATATATATATAACATGTGGGGCAACTCCCCCACACTAGGGTGGAACACATGGGTGAAAACCCATGTTTAGCTACTGTTTTTGATTACCGAGTCGCTAGCTTGACTCGACCCCGAATTAATTTGTTCATGGGGAAGTAAGTGGAAGAGACAATCTCCATCAGACTTTCATTCAAGATGTTTGTACAAACATTTGAAGCACGTGAAAGTTCCACACCGATGAGATATACATAGAACCGGCTCAAAAATGGTAAGTGAAAATGCCGGGGTCAAAGATAGTGTCTTCATTCCCGAAGGAGTGAAGATGAATAGAAATCACAAGATATTTGAGGAAAGGAAGAAAGATTTTGATAACAATCAAGATCCATTCTTCATCCTCAAATGTAGACATATCGGGAGGAAGGGTGAGGGTAGTATCATTAATAAGCAAACTCGTATGATAGAGTACACCTTCCTCCGAGCCAATATCATTCTCAAGATCAAAATAGAAATGATCATGTTCCGGAGGAGATATGTCATGAGAGAGTTCACCGGAGAACTCTTTATGAAGAGAATCATTCACATGAGGTGAAATTGTGAACTCTTGTTCCATTGTGGGCTCATCACTATCCTCAATCTGAGTATCAAAGAGTGGATTCTCGAAATTGAAGTGAATTCGAGTCGAATTCAAATAGAGGATTAGTGAAAGTAGCTTTGAATGTTTCGGAACAAAGTGATCAACATTCTCTATTGGATTGTTGGGATAAGAAGTGAGTGAACGATCATTATCAATTAGACTTCGCCTCCTAGATCGGCTTCAAATCAAAGAGTGGATTGATGTGAGTGAGTTCACGGAGAACTCCTCAAGAAGATGATCGAAATCGATTGTGGAAGTGATGCCTCAACATACCGATGTTTCCATAAGAAGCACAATCGTCGCTAAAATCGGAGAAAGTTTCCAAATGATCATTTGAACACTCAAGAGGGAAGAAGAATCACACATGTGATCGGTACCACCGTGACTCTCTCGGGATTGGGACAAGGTTCTCAACACTAGACTTTATGAATTCGTCCGATTCCTTTTCGTGAACAAGGTCAAGATGCTCGTCCCCATGTTCGGAGAGTGAGTGGGAGCTTGGTGTGATAGCGATTGTTTGAGAATGAATCTCAACTGCCGGGATATCAACCGATGAACTTGATGAATCTTTATACAATTGAAGGATATCAAGGGTAACTTCATCATCATCATCCTCATCGAGAAGAGCGACATTGCAAAATATAGCACGTGTTTTAGCCGCTTGTTCTTGACAAGTAATTCCTCCATACTCTTTTCGCTTTCTAGCATCTTGTTCTTTTGCAAGTAATTACGCCATAGATTCCTCACGAGAGTTTTGAAACGACATAGCCGACTCCTCCTTAAGTTCTTTTAATAACTCCGGACTCTTGATAGAAGGTCCGTCGTAGTTTCATGAGGAGTTTCTTGAATCATTTGATCTTGTAGAGGTTGGTCTTGAAATGATGTGTCAAAATTGTCACAAGGAAATGTATTCCCGTTTGACAATCCGAAATGACGTGAGGACCTCCACAATACTCACAACAAGAAACTGATGTGGTGTGAGTTATATGTGTGGTAGTCATAATTGTTATCGGGAACACGCTCATAGACAAGCGTGTTTCCCAATGGACGGTCGAATCGGAGTGTGAACCACCACAAGACTCACAACAAGAAATCTGCCGAGTCTCACAAAGTGTGGTAGTCGATGGAATAAATCGGTTGTGTTATGGTAAGAATAGGGATCTTGGTTATAGATGCACCCGCTTCCCGACTCCACCATGCCACAACCGGGGCAATTGCCACCATTATAAGGACCACCACACCATTGACAACCAAGAGGGTGAGGATAAGACATAGAAAGAATCAAATGTTTTCAGAGGGGTAGGGATGAAGAATCAAAGATGTAAGAGGGTAAAGATGAATATTTTTGGTATTTTTGAAAAACATTTTGCAAAAACAAAGAATGAAAATCTTTTTGGGTTTTTGATATTTATAAGAAAATATAAATACATACAGATGGATGGTATGAACAAAGAGTGAATATCCAAATCACTAATCTGCTAAGCGGAAGATAATCAAGATGACCCAAGACTCCCGTGGCGCCAAAATTTGATGCGCCCCAACAACAAGTTTTCTCACTCAAGCCGGCCACTTGTGAATGGCCGACCGTAAGAAACTTAAAACGGTTCAGGAACGAACTCAATGAAGATCTGGGGAGTATAGTGTTTCCCCGGGTCGTTATGTCCCAGCGAGCTATGCAATGGATCACCAAACGTATAGTGATCGAGGAATTTGAATGGGAAAGAGATTTGAGATTATTATAACTACAGAAAAAGCCAACAAATTACAACGGCTTAAATGCAAATTAAAGGAAATTAAAAAGATAAAAAATATTAAATAAACGCTATCACTATTTTTAAAATGATGTTTTTGTTGATTTTATAAAACAAAATATCTTAAATAAACTATTTTAACTAAAACGTAAACTTAAAATATCTAAAAACGTGGCCTAAAATGAAAACGACGTTATGTACAATTCTGTTGGGCGCAAGATAAAACGTAAAATTTGTGAAATAAAAGTCCTACGAATGTAAAAATAATTTTCTCACGTGCTACATGACAAAAGAAAATTTTAGGAAAAAGCCGTATTTTTTCGACTCTTAAATTATTTATTACTTAATTAAATACTATTTTACACTAATTAATTAATTAAAAATATTAAACTAATTGGGAAAAATCTGAAAAAATCACAAAAAGTACCTTGAGTTATGCTTAATCTAGGAAAAATAAGAAAACACTACGTTGTATGGGAGAATAAGCTGCAAATAAGCCAAAGAGTGCTTATATTAAAAACCAAGTACAAGTCTTTAAAGGATTTGTTTGTGCAAAACTTGTGAGACAAGTCCCAAGGGCGCAGATGGTAGAGGAATGGTGTATGTGGTCGTGGGAGGCTAGAGGTCACAGGTTCGAATCCTGGCCTCTATCCTTTTGCTTCTTTCATTTTTTTTTTTAGATTTTTCTTTTGAAACTTGAAGATGCAATCAAAATAAGAAGTTTTTGTGAAGACTTGCTTTTGCTAAACTCCCAATAAGCTGGAAACAGCTTATTAGGTACCCAAGTTTGGACAGAACCTCATAAACACACCACTGGACAGTTATGTAAGCACAATAGGGACAAAGTAAAAAGCAGTTGACTAGCGCTACATAAACAGGATTCAGTTAACCATACCTATCAAATCCTAATTAAGCTATAAATAATCAAACAACTCTAAATACAAGGGGAAAAACAGTTGGCAATAAATTGTGCTAGGGGATCCTAAAGAGCTATTGTGATAAACAAGAAGTAAGCATGAGAAGGGTACGATAAGCATTAAATGGCTGAAGCTACACTAAGCCTAAGCAACTATAAACCTAAATAAGCTAACAGGAAATCTTAATAAGCATAGAAAAAGTGGCTCAGACCTGCTGATGGGTTGCAGCAGCAGACAGGTTGGGGACAGAACAGGCCCAAGGGGGTGTTTTCTCAGCTTATTTTGAATAAGCTCCAAGGGAAATGAGCTCCTGAGCTTGTTGGGACTTGAAATCAACCCAGCTGGCTCCCTTTTGCCCCACAACACTGCCCTTAATAAGCTGTGTGCAGCTTATTATTAAGCTGAGAAAAACCCCTGCACAGGACAGATAAAAAATCCCAAGCTACCCACTTTGAACCAATGGCAGACCTATCAAACTATTTTTTTGATTTTTTTTTCTTTTTACCCAAGCTAAACAAGCTGGTTAACTTGAGATTTTTAATTTTTTTAATTTTCAATCTTAAACTAAACTTGCTTAAATTGTTATGCCAAAGACTGAGGAAACTACAAATTTTTCTTTCTTTTCTTTGAACAAGTTAAATCTCAAAATTTGTAAATCCTTGCAAAACTCTTTTCCAACTCTAAACATTTGCACAATTGCTTGTACTAAACTGATTTTCAACCCAAAGATGGGTCAAAACTCTCTTTTGACCCATTCTAACCCATAAACCAAACACCCCTTTAGAGTAACTAATTGCATTTTTATCAAAAGAATTAACTGAACTTGACTAATATGACTTAAAAACCAACTGAATTCCACCTATAAACAGTTTTAAAACAGCATTAAGCTAAAATCTTCCTTGACTTTTGCAAGTTGACTACTTTGACTTTTGTCACTTTTGTACTTTTTTGTAAAACTGAAAACTGAGATAATGGAAAAACAATAAACAAGCTTATAAAAACCATAACAAGCCTCTATGAGCTTGTATTAACAACACTTGAGCTTAGTGAAACAGTAGAAACAACAATATCAGTTTTGAGAGAAAATGACAATAATGAAAATTAAGTTTAAAGGAATCTGAGATTACAGCTTATAAAATTGAAATTACAATTAAGAACACTAATTAACTACAAGAAACAGTAAATGACAATGAAAAAAAACTGGTAACAATCTTCTAATAGCATGAAAATTGGACCAATAATAAAAATCTAAAAAAACGAACTCCTCCTTATAACTTGGCTACCAGCTATTTTTGCTAAGCTCAGGGTCTTCATTTAGCTTCTCTTTCTTGTTGTCTTGTGTCTGTGAGGTGAAAGTGAGCTGGGGAGACAAGCCTGCTGCCCGACAGTGATGGGGAGGGGACAAGGCGTGCCAGTGGATTTTTTATTTGTTGTGTTGGGTGGTTTTTGGTGACAGGGGACAGATTAGAAAAGAGAAAAAAGGCTTTATTGTGTTTTGTGTTTCTGTGTTGTGTGTTTGGGCGGGAAACGAAGAAGAAGAAAGGGTAAAGGGTGATTAAACCGGGTAATTGTTGACCGGGTATAGGAGTTGACTTGGGCCTTGGGTAGTTATTGGACTAGGATTAGTTTAGAACCCAAATGAGACTCTAGGGACTAAAACTGCCAAAATGAAAATTCAGGGACCAAGGCTGCCAAATCTGATTTTTGAGGAGCCAATCATACACATTCTGAAAAAGATGATCCAAGGGTTGGTTTTGCCAGTCTTTAATAATCCAGGGACTGAGTGTGCCAATTTTGAAACTTGAGGGACCAAAACTGAAATTTTCCAAAAATTATTGTAAGGACCAAAAATGACAAGTTGGAATTACCAAAGGACAAAAAATGTTAATTTTCCAAATTTTAGAATGTCCAGGTAAATTCAGTCAATCTTTGAAATTTGAGGACTAAAGTTGCTATTTTTAAAAGTTGGGGGACTGAAACTGCCAATTATGCAAATTTTGTTCGTTTTTCATTTGTTTTCAATATTTTTGCATCTGAAACATATAAAACACTTATTTGTGATATTTCTATTATTTTGATGCATTTCTGAGTGTTTTCAGATGTTTTCGCAGTTTAAATGGTACAAAAATGATGAGTATTTAGACACTCATCATGACGCATTATGAGATTTATAATATGTAATCACTTTTATTATCATCAATGATTCTTAATATTGGTGTTTATTTCTTGGTAATTTTAGAAAATGGTCAAGAAGAAAGCTACCTCATCCACTATCACTCCAAAGAATTGTTCAAAATGGTCATTTGAAAGCGTTAACGCCGCTATAGCTCGACATGCCACTCACATTGCTAGAGCCGGTCGAGCGCATTCTTTGGTGAACGAATTGCCCAAGAGGCACGTGAAGTGAAGTTGCCGCAAGAGAAGCCGAGATTGCAAGAGAGGTCGAGATTACGGAGAGTCGAAATCATGCGAGAGAGGTGAGATTGCCCGAAGCGGAGATCACTCGAGAAGTCGAATCGAGCGTCTTTGCTCAAGCGAAGCCGCTGCCGAGGTCGCTCGTCTTGTCAAGCAACTCGTGTCGCATCAGCAGCACGAATTGTTGAAATGGCAAACTCAAATGAAACCAACACTCCAACAAATCAAAGTGAGTCTTCTGTAGCTCGTAAGTGTAGCTACAAAGAGTTCATGAACTGCAAGCCAACATTCTTCAAGGGCACATAAGGTGCTATTCGTCTACTTCATTGGTTTGAGAGAACCGAGAATGTGTTTCTACTAAGTGACTGCACAGATGATTGCAAGGTCAAGTTTGCACCTGGAACTTTGCTGAAAGATGCGTTATCTTGGTGGAAAGCCCATGCGCAACCAATCGAAATGGAAGAAGCTTGTAGAATTTCATGGTCAGATCCGAAACAACTTTTGATGAAACAATACTGCACGAGAAATGAGATAAAGAAGCTAGAAGATGAGTATTACCATTTGGCTGCTAAAGGTAATGATCTCAAGACATACTTCAAAAGATTCCACGAGATGAGAGCTCTGTGTCCTCATTTGTTCCCTACCAATGAAAAGTTTTTGGAAGCTTTGATCGGAGGTTTACCTCAGGGCATTGAAGGAGATGTCATCGCTTCTAATCCAAAGACTGTTGAGGAAGTTGTCATTGTATCCCACTTCCTTATGGAGCCGATATTGAAGCTTGCAAATGCACAAGGCTCAAGTGACAACAAAAGAAAGCTTGATGATCGGAAAAGCTCAAATTCCAACCACCATGAGTCCAACAACAACAATCAGAACAACAACAACCAGTATCACCGCAACAGAAACCAACATCACAATCAGCAAAACCGAACACAAGAAGCCGCAAGGGCTTATGCTGCACCCACTACCGGAACAGGATATGCTGGACCACATCCCTAGTGCAATAGATGTTTGATGCACCATTCTGGACCGTGCACTGTGAAGTATGACAAGTGCAACAAGGTAGGTCATCAAGGTAAGCATTGTCGAAACCCTAGAGGTGGAAACACTATGGCAAATATGAGTTGTTATGTATGTGGAGAGAAGGGTCATTTCAAGAGTCAATGCCCAAAGATGAATGCAGCCTAACCGAACAATGCGTGTGCAAGTGCGTGCTAGGAGATAGAGACGTGTCGTTGAACCCTGATGTTCTGACGGGTACGTATTCTCTTAAAAATTATTCTGCAAAAATCTTATTTGACTCTGGAGCCGCTAAGAGTTTTGTATCTACTACCTTTGCACCATTACTTGAAATATCCCCAATTGCCTTAGATACAACGTATGAGATAGAACTAGCCGATGGAAAGATAATAGGAACCAGCATCGTAATCGTAATTGCCTTATTCAGTTACAAGATCACTCGTTCCTTATAGATCTTTTGCCAATCAAACTTGGTAGTTTTGACGTCGTAATTGGCATGGATTGGTTGTCTAAACACCGTGCTAGGATTGTTTGCAATGAGAAAACCATTCATATCCCAATCAACGGTGAAAATTTAGTTATCCAAGGAGATCAAAGTAGAAAGTACTTAAACATCATATCTTGTGTGAAGTCGATAAAGTACATGGAAAAAGGATGTTATGCCTTCTTAGCTCAGGTAACGGAAAAGAAGTCGGAAGAGAAACGACTAGAGGATGTACACATAGTTAGAGAATTTCTGAGGTGTTTCGAAGATTTCCTGGACTCCCACCTCCGAAAAGTCAATTTCTAATCGATCTTATTCCAGGAGCTACTCCCGTAGCACGAGCACCATACCGTTTAGCACCCTCGGAAATGCAAGAATTGTCTAAACAACTAGAAGAGCTATCTACAAAGGATTCATTAGACCAAGTTCCTCTCCCTGGGGAGCACCAATTTTATTCGTTAAGAAGAAAGATGGATCGTTTCGGATGTGTATCGATTACGGAGAATTGAACAAGCTCACAATCAAGAACCGCTATCCCTTACCAAGAATCGAGTGTATACTCGAAGATTGATTTAAGATCTAGATACCATCAGTTCAGGGTAAAAGAGGAAGATATACCCAAGACCGCATTTAGAACTCTATATGGCCATTATGAATTCCAAGTAATGCCATTTGGTTTAACTAATGCACCCGCTGTATTTATGGACCTCATGAATAGAGTCTGTAAACCATACCTGGATAATTTCGTCATTGTTTTCATTGACGATATTCTTATCTACTCTCGTGATAAAGAAGAACATGCAGAACATCTGAGAACTGTCCTGAAGTTACTCAAGGATGAAGAATTGTACGCAAAGTTTTCCCAAATGCGATTTTTGGATTGAGACAGTCCAATTTCTTGGTCATGTGATCGACAGTAAAGGAATCCATGTGGATCCCGCAAAGATCGAATCCGTAAAGAATTGGTCAGTACCAACCAACCCCACTGAAATTCGTCAATTCTTAGGACTTGCTGGTTATTACCGGAGATTCATCGAAGGTTTTTCAAAGATAGCTAAACCATTGACCGAGTTAACCCAGAAAACGAAGAAATTCGAATGGGGAGACGATCAAGAATCAACTTTTCAACTCCTTAAGAGCAAGCTTTGCGAAGCACCCATCTTGGTACTACCTGAAGGAGTAGAAGATTTTGTAGTATATTGCGATGCTTCACATATGGGTAAAAGGGTTAATTCACCCCGGTAAAATTCATTATACCAAAAATCATTGAAGTACAAATGGCATGGGTGAATCCCATGCCTTCAGCCCGATCAGGGCGACAAACAAATGCACACCACGTGCAACATACATGAACCTCTAGATAAGAATGACATGCCATTCTTATCACTTACAAATACAATGACTATACAAAGAGATATACAAAAAATATGAATTAAACGCTAACATCTAAGCTATAGTCATTATATTACTTCCATTGAGCATTAAAGCGATCCAGAAATCTCAAAAAATGACATGAAGCACGTCTGGAATCCACACTGAATATAGAACCAAAAGAAGAAATCCAAACAAACCGAGCATCTTCACTTAGACGCGAAACCATTGTTACGAGAAACATGATACTAAGTACCAAACTTCCAAGAATGAATAGTCAAGCAAACCTCACAAATCCAATGTAAACTAGAGTATTATGCAATAAACATAATAGCCACCATATAAGAATGAAATACGAAGTAGCAAGGATCTCCAAACAGGTCGCAAAGGCATAACATGTACACGAAAAGTAGCATAAATCCGTACATGACTACCCCTCGTCTTATGCCAACACAAAAGACGACCACCATTTTAGCACAAGCCACGAACCAACAACTGCTATTATTGAAGAATGAAGACCACACCTCAACACTACATGAACCTCTAGGCTGCTAACCCAAAACAGTCTTGTATAGCAGATCAGATAAAACATCAAACATAGGGTGACGAAAACCCTAACTTCCACATATCAGCACTAATTAATTCAGCCAAGATCTGATGTATAAATATCAGTAAACCAGATCTGATATAGAACGATAATAGGGATAATAACCCTAACATACAATATCGACCTTATATGACCAGCAGATACAAATGACAGCGACAAGTCGATCCCACACCATCTCTCTCAAAACCCACATACACATTGTAACCACCCGCATTTTTAGGTTACTTTTTATTTTCGAGAATTTACTATTCACTTTTACTATTCAAATTCACTATTCATTTCGTAAAATTTTTAATCCACATTCTCGTAAGATAAATTATTTTAGTAATAACCCGAGAGTTCGACCATCGTTAGATCATTTTCGCAAAAATTATTAAGTAAACATCGTTTTAAAGTTTCGCTTTAGACGGTCCACCGCTTAAACATCACGCGCTTAACGAAAATCAACCCCGATAATTTTCCTCGCATCGATAAATTTTAGATCCTTCATGATTAATTTGAGAATTTTAAGAATTATTATTTTTAATATTACCAAATAAGCCCAAATAATGAACAAAACTAAACTTATGTTTTAAACAATTCTACTTACATCCGGACTTAACGATTCCTGTGACCGTGTTTTCTAATATGTTTTGACACTTTTACATTTTTGGAAAAGTCAAACATATTTCCTCCTCCTCTGTGACCGTAAAGGAATTAACCTTGTACGCTCTACATTTACGCATAAATCGCGTAACTTTTAAACTTCCCAAATAATCATTAAGTTATCCAGCGTTTGAAGAAAACCAAATTTTGACATCTCATATCACTTTTAGACTAATTTTAGTCTACTCTAAATAAATTCACGGTCGTTTCCACGAAATTTCGTTCTTTTCTCGATAAACTGCGAATTACGCGTTTTTGACCCGTATTTCCGACTTTAAGCAAGATTTTGCACCCAATGAGACTTATCACCCATTTTATATTTTATATGGAGTATAATGATGAGTTTCATCATTCCTACAAATTTCGTATTTTTACGATACCCGATTTTACGCTTTATGGCTTTCGGTTAGCGATTAACTAACCAAAACTCACTCCGTAATCAAGATAATACCAAAACTAACCACATAAGTCATCCTACCTTATCATGAACGAAATTTGGGAGGAGTCATCACCTTGGTGTCAAAATCCTAAGCATGCTACCTTTAGATCATTTACATGTGTAATTTAACCATGGTTAGTTTTAACCCAATATATAGTTAACCTAAATCTCTAGCCTATAAATACCAAGCTAAATCACTTCATTTCTCTTGCACCACCCTTCTTAACATCTAAAGTCCTAAACCTAAAGGCATTTCTTATAGATCTTGTAAGAACATTCATGTGTTCTTGAAGAAAACTAGCGTTTGATCTTCGTTCTTGGAAGTTTTCAAGAAAGAGTCGTTATAATCTTCAAATAACTTCAAGTCTCCAAAAGACGTTGTTATAATCTTCTATTATACTTTGAGCTTTCAAGAAGGCGTTGTTATAATCTTCTAATAGCCGTGGGTTTTCAAGATTGCAAATTCTACGTCGAAGCTCCGTTAATATTTTATTTTTCCATAATACTCCAAGATTCTATATTAAGGTAAGTCTTTATAAGACTCAAACTTATTTAAATACTTATAAACTTGTTAGTTTATTTATTGAATTTATAAACTCTTAATATATAATATAATCAAGTAATCAAAATACATGTTTTACGTATTGAGCACTACAACACTAGGGAACTTCATGTGAGGGGTTCATTTGAGGAAAACGTTTGACGAGTTCTTTGGATTTACGATTTAAAGTGTCCTAGCTCCTCGAGCCATCGCATGACCTCCGAATTATGATGGCCCGAACGGTAGTACGAGATATACAAAATAAAACCATTTCTATAAACAAACATACAAATACTACATCATGATGACATATATAGGATGGTTTATGTTTTCCTAAACATTATTCCAAACCTAAGTCGCAACATTCTATTTTAGGTTGCTCGTAGAAGTTCACACGGCACATCCATCATCCTCATTATACATTTGATATCATTTACTCTAAGGTGAGTCATAGCCCTACTCTTTTAATACTTGTTTTACAAACTCTTTGGGGAGATACATGCTCAACTATTTTCATTTACTTTTATAATTACTCTAAACTTTTACCGATTACCGTGAGTTCCTAGCCCCACTTTCTATTACTTAATTGTTTTACAAACCCTTGGGGAGATACATGCTTTATTTTAAATCGAACACATTGCTTTCAAACTGTATGCTTATCTCGAATGTATTATTTGCACTAAGTACCACTATTGCCAAATCCTAAGTCCCTACTATCATGAACCATTAATCACTTGCAAGTGAACGCGAATATTGTGGATAGGCCTATTGGGATTGATTTAATCCCGCTTTGTGTTGACCGGGTAGGCAAACAAACGCACTATATTTGAATATCTATAGGTTAATTGGCAAATTACCTATTAGGGCAACGATTACTATTATATATCATCATTAACGCTTTCGGTATCATGAGCTTAGTGCAATAATAACTCTTTTGGTTGTCAAACCATTGGTGTGAATTTATAACTCACACTACAAACATTATGGGTGTATAACAACGTAACCCACACAAACATTATGTGTTCAAATGATTTCCAAAACTCTATGAATTTCACTCAACCTTTGTGTTGACAGTTTTAAGCATGTATTTCAGGTCCATAATGTCGGAAGCTGGCACGGAAGAGCAAGGATACTGAAGAAGGCTATAAATTTTATTATCATTTGAAAACCTATTTACTATATTTTGTAAACAATGGAACCAATTGGGACCTCATTTTTGTAAACTCTGATATTTATATGAATCGAATGATAAATCTTTTGAAACGACTCCATTAGAGTACGTTTTCTATTGTTATGATTGTTGTGCCATGAAGTAACACCCAGTTTGAATTCCGCTGCGTATCACGAAATTGGGGGTGTTACACACATCATCACCCATAAACTTACCGTAGCGCCTAACCCTAATAAGGATTAACATAAAAGTCGAGAAGATGAAACGTTTAGGAGCAGAACATTAACAGGTCGCACAATAAACTAGGAAATCGATTCAAGAAACCAATTTTGTGCGAGTATCAGGTATGATCGCTAAAGTAAAACACACCATCGAAACCCTAATAATTAAATGAGACAAGTAACGAATCTTTAGGGTTTCGGGTACCTCATAGAGATTAATTATTGGAATATATAAGAAGAAAACAATCACAGCCGCCACTGCAAAGGGTAAAAACACAACCCTAAAACGTGTTGCATACCCAAAAGGAGGATAGAGATGACGTTTAGATAAGATTTTATGATCGGAAAAAGGGAAGGCAGTGGCGGCCGGATTTCTCCATGAGGGAAAGAGAAAAACTAGGGTTTCACATATGGGTTTAGGCGTTGTTCTCATCCAAAGGAAAAAAGTGATTGCCTACGCATCACGTCAACTAAAAACTCATGAGAAGAATTATACTACTCACGATCTAGAACTGGGCGATGTGGTATTTGCACTCAAGTTATGGGGACCTTATTTATACGGAATCAAGTGTATAGTGTACACTGATCACAAAATTCTTCAACACATCTTAGATCAAAAGGAACTGAATATGCGTCAACGCCGCTGGCTAGAATTGCTCAGTGATTATGACTACGAGATTCATTACCATCCCGGAAAGGCGAACGTTGTTGCCGACGCCTTGAGCAGAAAAGATCGCCCTAAGCCACTTAGAGTGAGATCATTGGGAATGATAATCAATTCACCCCTACCATCGAAAAGTCTTGAAGCTCAGATCGAAGCACTTAAAGAAGAAAACAGGCCGAATGAGAAGATTTATGGCATGCCGGAGAATGAAAATGGATTTGTGAAAAGATCGGACGGAACGTTATGTTTCAAAGATCGAAGTTGGATTCCACTCTACGGAGGTATCCGAGAACTCATCATGCATGAATCACATAATTCGAAATATTCCATACATCCTGGTCCCAACAAGATGTATCAAGATCTAAAGCTTTTATACTGGTGGCCAAACATGAAGGCTGATATCGCTGAATATGCCAGTAAATGCTTGACATGTTTGAGAGTCAAAGCAGAGCATCAAAAACCGTCAAGACTGTTAACCCAACCGGAACTTCCCGTATGGAAATGGGAGAGGATCACAATGGATTTCATCACAAATTTACCGAGAACTTCTAATGGTTTTGACACCATTTAGGTCATTGTAGACCGTCTCACGAAATCCGCTCATTTTCTGCCAATCAAATAGAACGACGAGATGATTACACTCGCTAGACTGTACATCAAAGAGATTGTTTCTCGTCGCGGTGTACCGATCTATCTAATCGAGATAGCCGATTCATCTCGAGATTTTGGCAAACACTCCAAAACGCCATGGGTACCAAATTGGATATGAGTACCGCATACCATCCTCAAACAGATGGACAAAGTGAAAGAACGATCCAAACTCTGGAAGACATGCTGAGAGCATGTGTAATCGATTTCGAAAAAGGATGGGATAAGCACTTACCTCTGGCTGAATTCTCCTACAATAACAGTTACCACGCCAGCATTAAAGCCGCTCCTTTTGAAGCGCTTTATGGAAGAAAATGCCGATCGCCTGTTTGCTGGGCAGAAGTTGAAGAAGTACAACTCACAGGCCTTGAGATTGTTCAGGAGACAACTAAAAATATAATGCAAATTAGGCAACGACTACAAGAAGCTCGAGATAGACAAAAGAGCTACGCAGATGTCAGAAGAAAACCGATGGAATTCCAAGTCGGAGATCGAGTAATGCTCAAAGTATCACCCTGGAAGGGAATGGTCAGGTTTGGAAAGAGAGGAAAACTCAAACCTCGATACGTAGGACCGTTCAAAATTCTTCAAAGAATTGGTCCAGTGGCATATAAGCTCGAACTTCACGAAGAGCTTAGTCGAGTACATGACACTTTCTATGTTTTGAATCTTAAGAAGTGTCTATCGGATGAAAATATAGTCGTACACCTCAAGGACATACAACTCAATGACAAACTCAGCTTCGTAGAAGAACCCGTTGAGATCATGGACAGGGAAGTCAAGAGGCTTAAGCAAAGCCGCATTCCTATCGTTAAAGTTCGATGGAATCACAAGAAACGAGGTGCAGAGTTCACCTGGGAGCGCGAGGATGTAGTGCGTTCCATGTATCCCCACCTGTTCATCTAACCACCCATGACAACCTCTGCGAGTTAAACCGCGAGACGCGGTTCTCTTAAGGGATAGGTACTGTAAGCTCCCGGAAAATTTCATTGTACTTAAGACTTTAATCAGAAATTAAAGCACGATTTATATCATCATGAAATTTTCTAATTATCACATTTGCATATCATTTGGCATATGCATGATCAACGCAGCTTGAGCGTTCATAAATATACTGTTGTGATCAGAATGAAATTCCCCACGATCTTGATATTCTTAAAATACCTAATATATATGTAAAAATTTATAAAAATACGAAAAAAATGAAAATAAAAATATATTAAATTCGGATTGGGCCTAGAAACTTATTGGGCCTCATACTACCACACGACCCAACCAACTCCTTTGGGCCTCGCGTTAAACTTGAGCCCAACTTATCATTTCATTGGGCCTCGCTACCAATTCAAGCCAAACACCATTTTTCACCTTTGGGCCTTGTGTCTTCTACCGAGCCCAACACCACACCTTAGTAGTATTTGCTTCCCATTTGTCTTGTGAAACCGGTCAAGAAACAAAGCCCAAAGCACCAAGAATGACTTTGTCAAAAACCAAATGTCACACATGTTTCTTCTCATTTGTAACCGGTCGAACAAACACAAAAACATGTCAAGAACCAAGTCAAAGTTCATCCCCCTTTTTGTTGTCCCTAATTTTTTGCGTGTATAGGTGAAAAAGAAGGAGACAAGACACACATTAGCCACTCTAACACTATTATTAAATTGCCTAAAACTTTGACTACCCATTTGACTTAGGAAACCATTGGATAATATGTTCCCTAAACACATATTGATGGCGACTAAACCATACATGTCCATGAATTCTCGCTGCCACTCATTGCACGCCCATATAGCAAATTCACACATGTTTTATAAAATCTTGGAACTTGAATGAGTTGGTATAAACTAATGAAAATGACATGCTCATCTTTCCTTTAAAATCCTACCTCAAGACTTAACACAAACTCACAAATACATTCCACACTTAACTCTAAAAAAAACTCACTAGCATAAATCGTCCACGTACTCGAAGGAAAAAGGGGAGAAAAGCAAATCGTAACCAAGCAAGGTTTAGAGAAAACTTTGGGAAAATATTAGCTCGTGTGGTATTATAAGGAGAACAAGGGGTCGAATAGTTCACAAACCACTCTAACCTCATGTTTCATCACCACTCTAAACGAGTGTAGTAAGTATTCACCAAAACTCATTTCATTTTAACTCCTTTCATTTAGTTTACACATGTATATATATCACACGTTAAATCATCAAATACACCCTAAGTTCTTGTCTCGTTACATGCATAACCACTAATCGACACCTACACACTCACTAAAATGGCACGTTATCTAGTTGAAACTTGTAATTTATACCGAAAACGAATTGCAAAACCTTACAAAACCCTTAGAAAACTCTCGTACACTTTAATTTCATACGCAAAGATAAACGGGCCTAAAGCCCAATGCGCGAGCCCAATAAGCCCAAACTAAGTTCAAACAACTCTTAACCCGACCCAATAAGATCGAAATAAGTTAATAAGCACTAACAATAAGCTAGAAATGAGCTTGTAAACGTTATACAAAGTTTTCATATATTAAAATGGTAATTCGGACCTAATTTGAAAATTGTGTTAACTTTGGGTTAAAACCGTAACTTTTTAAAAGTCTAAGGGTTGATCTAAACGTAAAAATACGTGCATGAAAGGTTGAGGGACCAAACGTGCGCTATTTGAAAGTATAAGGGGACGTTTGCATACTAAACTCGCCATATGTCGAAACTAGTTATAAATATAAGTTTGGGTGGAAAATGTAAATTTAGAAACCTTATGGTTTAAACGTGTCAAAAACATATCTTGGAGGACAGTTCCGTAAAAACAGTTTCACTCAGGGGTTGAAACTGCCAATTTCTGAAAAGTTTTGATATAAAATAGTTTTGGGTAGAAAGTGTAAATTGCTTAAACTTGAGGGACTAAACTTGTACTTTTCGTAACTTGAGGATAAAAAGTGAAAATTCGGGAAAACTTTAGAAAAACTTGTAAACTTAACGTAACTTTGTAGACATGAGTATTTTGATCATATAAGTACTTTATTATCGGATAACGTTAAATATATTACGTATATATATATATTTATAATATTATTATGATATATATACAATCCGATAAAACGCACGTGGAATCTAAACAAACTAAAATACTCAACAACACTATCATATTACGAGATCAAAACGGGGGAACATTTCACTTATGCGTAAGTGAGGATCATTCATTAAGGTAATGTAGCAAGTAAAATTTACTTAAAACGTTAAGCACGCACACACACTATTGAATTGGACAATTCAATGATCTATTGAATAAGAATATTCAATGCTCTATTATTTTGGTCGCGAACCAAAATGTTTATCATATCTAAGACTCGCCATCTTATCATTTTTAGGTTTCGGTTTGGAACCTCCGCTACATTGTGCTTGATCTGTTTGTGCTTGTTCATTATCATCAAGGTGAGTTCATAGCCTCGCTTTTACTTTATTTTGGAACCTCCGCTACATTGTGCTTGATCTGTTTGTGCTTGTTCATAGCCTCGCTTGTTCTAAACTAGAACACAAGGTTTTTCATAAATGTTTGCTTCTTGATTATTGGTACTGCCTAAGTATTTAGTTATAAGTCCCCTGTATCATGAAACATTAGTCACCGCGAGTGAACACAGATATCGTGAATAGTACTATGGGGAGTAACGACCCCGTCTTGGTTATAGAGAAATAACCGGGGCGCACCATATTTGAATTGCATTAGGTAATTGGCTATTACCTCTTTTGGGGCAAAAACTTACGTACACCAGTAATTCGGTGTATGCAGTTGAGTCTTGGTTGCATGAGCTTAGCGCATAATAATCTGTCATTTTCTTTATGATATTGTTAGTTTACAATGATCATGCTCATATTCTTTTTTTCAACTGTTATTTAAACATATGAATTTCACTCGTCATTTTTGTTGACCTTTTAAGCATGTCATCTCAGGTAATCAGTGAAGATTATGACCAAGGCACGGAGTGGGGCATGTCAAGGCTTTTCTTGTGGTGTAAACATAAAGTTGTCATTTTTCTTTCAAACTCATGATCTTTATTTTGGGAAAACGCTTGAACAATTTACAATGTTTTGTTAAAACTATGAGTTTTCGATGAATGATAACTACTTTTAATAAAACGCCTCTTTCGAGTCATTTTCTATAATCGTTGACTATGATCCCCATTCGAGTAACACTCCGATTAGTCTTCCGCTGTCATTAAGATTTAGGGGGTGTTACAACCAACTCCATTCTTCAAATGTGACCGTGGTGGCCTCCTCGATACTAAATCTATAATAAGCTCATAACATAGTGCTTATAACTTCGCACTTTACAATCAAATAAATAACTATAACACATTTTTTTTTCGAATCACATCAATTTTTTTTTCACAACTAATAAACATAACATCCCCCCACTTGAGATGAACAATATGAGAGTTTGGGGGGTCTTCAATGATCTTTAAGAATATGTTGTCGACGAAAGCGTGATTCCCGAACCTTTTCACTTGAATATTGAACTTAGGCAAACGATGACTTCCCATTACAAATAAAGACTACAAGGTAGGCTAAGGTGTAAGAGTGTAATGAAACAATATGTTGGGTAAACAAAATGAAAGGAATGACTCAGATGGGAGTATCTAAGGGTATCTTGCACTAAAGGTGAGTGCAACAAAGGGTTTATCTACGTGTAGAATCAAGTGTGGTCTTGCAAGAAGTGTTTTATGCATGGATTGAAGTACTAATTGAAGGCATGGAAACCTGGGTTGGAGGTTTCTTTATGGTGCAAGTTCTGATCGCTATGATGACTAAGAAGAATCAAGTGTTTACTTGAGTTACGTTATATTGTATTTTTATTTTAGTCATTGTAGGATGTAAGTTTAATATGTGAGTTATAAGAATGACTTGTCATTCTTATATAGTGGTTATCTAAGTGTCCTAAGGGATTGAGATGAGAGTATCACTCTCATCCGTTGTACTTCAATGTTTTTTGGTTAATATATTTTACCAGGGTGCAGGATTACTCCCCTTTACCCAAAAAACAAAGGGTTTAACATGGGGGTCGAGAAGTCGAGGTGACTAATCAGACACACAATGATAGGCTATTTGGGTGATAATCCTATAATATTGCCTTCTTAAACTGAAAATTCCAAATACATCGAGCTACTCAACATACCTCGTCTATGGTCTCGAAATGATGCAAAGGCCAAGTTCTAAAGTTTACAAGCTACCGGCACACTCATAATTTGGTGGATTTGGGGTAAAAAATTTGGAAGCGGATAAGGCTAATCTCACCATATAATATCAAGGGTTATAATGTGCTCGGCTAAGGTCTAATCTAGTTTTTTTTTCGGGGTAAAGGGTTTTACCCCGGTAAATATATATAACCAAAAAATGTTAAGTACAAATGGAATGTGGCAGAAGTACCATATTAACCTCAAGCAAAAGCTTGATAACTAGTGTTTATGACATGCCATAAACACAAAGAACCTAGCTATACATAATCATCTAACGAGGCATAAAACAAGAAAAACTTGTAACAAGCGAGCATCCCGCAATCACCACACGCGTAAAAGGAGCAAGATGACCCAAGAAGTTTGCCTCCTTAAAAACCCTTTCCAAGAAAAACCCCGAAAGGAAAAACCTTGGAGTAGGGAAAAAGAGTACAACCCATTCCTGGCACTCCCTTTGTGAACTAGATAAACATTGTAGAACTTCCATTAAGACGTTGAACAATCCACAATGATCACCGATCCAGGTAGCTTCCATTTATCCATAATCCTTCGAATCCGCATAGAGTTCTTCGTGAATTGAAACGAAAGGATCTTCAAACAAAAAATAGACACAATATCATCAAACACCGAGTATATGACTTCATTCCCTTCTTAAATGACCTTGAATTCCGTTCACGCCAAATAGAGTAGCATGAGGCGCAAGAATCGACGGGATATAACACCGAGGCGTAACGTCCCTCGGACAATGGTATAAGGTGCGAGACAATATCATTCACCTAGGAGGGATATTATCCATACCACAAAGAGAACAAACTCTCGTCCACACCTGTAAAGAAAAAGGACACTCAAAGAAAAGGTGAGCATGAGAATCAGGTTGGTTGTCACAGAATAGACAACGAAGCAGGTTTAAGTCAGTGTCAGGACCGACATCCCATTGCCTCAATCTATCTTTTGTTTTAAGCTTGCAATTAACGACCAACCAAAGATTAAACGCATGTTTAGGGATACACTGAGGGAACCACACAACGTGAAACCAAGGAACCAGGTTAGCACTACCACGGATAGAGTCCCAAACATGAGAGATTGTAAACGGCTTAAATCTAGTTAGGTTAAGAAAAACATGTCAAAATTTTAAAAATGGCATAATTTTTCAAAATAAACTAGAAAAACGAGGGCGAAATAAAGTTCAAGAGACAATTCTACTCCCGTCCCCCCACTTGAAATGTACAAAGTCCCTTTTGTACTAAGCGTTAAATAAAGGTGAAGAGAAAAGTAGAATTAGAGCGAGAACTTCCCTGAAATTTGCTCCAAAAAGAAAGAAGGCTCACGAAAAGAATCGTGCATCGCATAAGCATCCACGAGCAAACTTCAATCCCTGAAATTACACTACCGACAAGCATAATTCTAAAAAGAAAAAAAAAATGAAAAAGAAACCTAACTCACTTTCATAGCAATCACGGTTGCATTTAGGGAATGCAACAAGCCTTTTAAACCACTTGGTGTCCCAAGTGGACGAGTTTAGTCTCGTGAGGGCTTACAGGGAACATACCCACAAAGTTCATTTAAAAACTAATACAAGGTTATTGTGTTTAAAAAGAAAGAAATGTTACAGAGGATAGTTACGTCGTAACTCCTATAAGGAGTTACGCCATAATTAATGCAAAACCTGGCAGACGCTTCAGGAGTGTAGCTACGGCGTAACCATTGCATGGAATTGCGCCGTAATTGGTAATGATCCGAGAAGAACTACTGCAAAAAGTATGTTACAGCGTAACCATAAGAATGAGTTACGCCGTAA
This sequence comes from Chrysanthemum lavandulifolium, assembly GCA_022545495.1. Taxonomy (NCBI): domain Eukaryota; kingdom Viridiplantae; phylum Streptophyta; class Magnoliopsida; order Asterales; family Asteraceae; genus Chrysanthemum; species Chrysanthemum lavandulifolium. The sequence goes on from CM040242.1 coordinate 135,949,700, forward strand.
CTGTGGACATATCAGGTCCCCGTTCAGCATGCTGCAGCAACTTTTCTCTGTTTTCTTGCAAAATTGGTTAAGAACACAAAACTCGACAGAAATGGAAATAAAACAAATGAAAGGGATAATTCGGGTTGTCTCCTGAAAGAGCACTTTTTCTTTATTTATTAGTCTTTAAGTTAGACTCAAGGTCATGGGGCTAGAAGTGCTTGTTTGTCATTTCGTGGATATGGCAATCTCCACGTTGAATCCAACTGATCAGATTCTCATCCCGCTTGTAGACCTTGCCCAGTTCTAAACACCAAAAGTAAAAATTCTTGATCTTTGGGTAAGGGTGGTCAATACCTTTGGCCTTATCTTCGTCACTGATGTCGAGCAGTGGCTGAGTATGGCTTAACTGCTTCTCAGTCCAATTTTTAAAATTCTTAACAGTCCTTGGCATTTTAAAAACGGTTTTATCTTCGCTAATCTTTAACCATACTAGCCCTTCCTTCTCATTTTTATCTAACCCAGAAAGTTCTTGACAGGGTGTCTCGAAAATTACCCCGGTTAACCCATCTTCCACGAACTCGCTAACGTCATCCAAAACCAAAAAATCAACCAAAAATGAGTGAGTCCCAACAAAGACATGAATGTTTGTCGCAATCCCTAGGAAATTGTTTCCTTTATATTCAAGTTCATTTTCCATAACTTGGTTATAGCACTCTTTCGACATGATGTTTACTGGGGAATTTGTGTCGATGAATGGATGGAAATCAATGAACCCAATCTTGCATGAAATTCTCAGATAATTGGGGTTCCTATGATGGATTCGAGTTCCCATCTCATAAAACTTTGGCTGGTCAGATTGTGAAAAAGTCTTTTCAGAGTTGATGTGCCAATGGACCATTTCGACGTCACTAGAGAAATCATCGACACTGATTCCCAAGTCATCTTCTTCTTCAAAATTGACAAACACATCAAAATCTTTCCCTGAAGCTATCTCGCCAAGATTTGAAGGAGTCTTCGGGGGATCACTAAGAAACTCTTCCAATGCATCACCAAAATCGCCTATAGGGTCAATCGCGCAAACCTTTTGAGGGGTGGACAAAAGTTCATTAGGTATGAATGTAGCCACTTCCCCATTAGCGTTGAGAGTTAATTTTCGAGCGAAGACATCTACTTTTTCATGGGCAGTAGCTAGCATTGGTCTTCCTAAAATAATAGGTATCCTGTTGTCTTCGAGAATATCTAGAATCACGAAATCCACCGGGAAGAGGAATTTTTTGATTTTTACCAATACATTTATAACGATTCCCAAAGGTGACTACATGGAAAGATCGGCCATTTCAATTTTCATTTTGGCTGGTTAGATCTCCGATACCCATACGCATGAACATTGAACGCGACATTATGCTTATGCTCGCTCCAAGATCAGCAAGGGCGTTACACATGTTAAGACTCCTGATCAAGCAAGGGAGAGTGAAACATCCGGGATATTTTTCCTTCTGAGGCAGTTCATTTCTTAAAACTGCTAAACATCTCTCGTTAAGTTGAACCGTCTCATCGAGATCATTATTTAATTCCTGTAAAACATTGTTAGGGTCAGTTCTAATGGAATTAACTAGAGGGATGTTTACCGGGAGAGCTCCAATGTCAAGGAGTAAGAGTTTCTCCTTGCTAATTCTTCGTTTAACCTTCTCCGAGAAGGTAGTTGGCTCTTCAAAAATTGTTTCAACCGTGTTGACAAATTCTTCTTCCCGTGCAACAAGGTAATCCGTGATGGCTTTCGAGCATAAGTTCACATTCTTCTCCAAACCCTTTATCCGGTCTTCATGAGTCTTAAGAAAAGAAACCGTGTTTTCCACGAATTTTCTCATCATTTTTTCAATTCTCTCGTCTCGTTCCCTTGATTCCTCAATGTGGTCAAGAATCATCTTTTCTAAGTTGTTTCCCATCTTGGCCCCAAATACACTTTTTACTTTTTCTAACTTACAAGCTTCACTTTCACTAGCCCTCTCTAGTCTTCGTTTTTCAAAAATTGCACCATAATCATATTCTTGCTTGGTTAGTGTTTTCATCACCTTATGATCGAAATTATCCTTTGGTCCATACCTTGTCTCCATATGCCATTTATAGCAATGTTCAGAAATCATCAAATACACTCCAACGCTAGGTTGGGTGTCATGCTCGGAATAGGTCTAAGAGAATCGAGTAGTTCACGGGTTTCTGCGTTAATTCCCCTATAGAAGACATAGACAATTTGGTGCTTGTTCAGGTCATGAGTAGGGCATCGGTAAAGTAGCTCATTGAATCTTTCCCACGCTTGATACAATGTTTCTTCATTCTCTTGAACGAACTGATGGATTTTACCAAGAAGTTTAGCCATCTTTGATGAAGGGCAAAACTGTTGAAGGAACTCTCTTCTTAATTGATCCCATATTTCCTTGCATTCGGCAGGGAGTCTATTATACCATCTTTTTGCAGTTCCTGTAAGAGTCATAGGAAAAATTCTTGCGGTAATCGAATAGCTAGGGATATTCCGGACGCTAAAAAAGGATGATAAGTAGAGTACTTCTTCCACATGATTTTGAACATCCTCATTCTCGTCTCCTAAAACTGCAGCTCGTGTAATTCCCGGATAAATTGGTCTGGAATGGAGAATTTTTCCACACTAGAGTCTTGTGTGAAGGCTCGTTTATAGTTCACATTGGGCGGCTCCAAATACTTCTCCATGGTTATTCCCTTGATATCAATTTCATCAATGACTTCAGGTTCTGCATCAGATTGGTCAGATTCATAAAATGAGAAAATATTATGAATAGGAATTGATGAGTAAACTTTTTTTGTCCGAAATTGTTTTTCCGGATCATCAAACGGGGTAGCCAAAAATGGCTTTGAGCTTCTAGTCTTGAATACTGACCAGGTTTTAATATTTATATTGTCTCGTTGTACCTATGGTCTACCCTAATGCACTAACGGGCAGTGTACCCGGTCGTGTGTAGTGTAGTATTCGGTAAAACCGAGGTAGTCCCAAGAGTTATGTGTGTGGATTTAAACTAAGTCTAGGTGTCACATATTTTAATTGGTTTGAAGATTGAATTGATTAGTTAACTACTAAAACAAGAAAATAAAAGATAGCAAGTAAAGGTGAGGGTTGTGATCAATAGAGGTGAAGTGCGCTAACCTAGTTACTCATCCTATCAAGTTAAGTTCATGTTTAATTACTTCCAATTGCTTCAAGTGGGGGTTTAAGTCGCTAGGACAGCATTTTGTTAGTTCGTCCTAACCTATCAGCAAAGGTTTCCACCGGAGATCAATGGGTAACCCCTTGAAAGTCCAGTTGTTTTTAGTCCCCTAAGCCAAGTCACTAAGTGCCGCTACATGCAAGATATATAAAAATGAGTGCCCGGGCGCTAGCATCTTAAACACTCATCCCTAACTTCTTAAGTTCATCCAAATGGTAGGTGATCAGTTGGTCAAATCGCACAAGGGAAGAAGGGTCGTCAATTGGTGAATTCTTACCCTTCATACTCAGTCTACCTACTTAGGGTCCGTTGGTCATATCTCCTAAGTAACTAGCCACTACCGCCATTCAAAACTACCGAAATAAGGGTAGCTACCAACAAACTATGCATGCATACACTAGAAACAATTTTACGGAAGTAATGTAAACATAAACACAACAATTAAGGAATCATAACTAGGCTAGAACCAGAGGTGCTTAGCCGCTCATATTAACTAAAACAATCGATTCAATGTTTAACATATCGAAATACATGAATTGAAAGTAAAGAAATGATAAATTACTAATGCTTATCGTAGGGGAGTGATTTCTCCCTTGGATCTGGCTCTGTATGCTCCTCAAGATCTGCCTTCAACCTTCTACCCACGTTCTCTGATTTGGTGTGTGGAGTGAATGAATAGAAACACTGGAATTTGGGCGGTATTTATAGGCCAGATCGGGTTACGGCGTAACTTAAGTTGAGAGTTACGTCGTAACATCCAATTCTTCGTATTTTGCTCTAGAAAAGCTGGTTACGGCGTAACATCAGGAATGAGTTACGCCCAATGTTTTCAAACCCGGGTCGACCCGACCGGTTCAACCGGTCGGACCGGTACCCGGCCACTAAAACGGGTCAAAAAAACCCGGGTTTCTAAAACCGGGTCAACCGGTTAGACCACGGGGTTTTGAGTGACCGGGTCATAAAACCCTACGGGTTTGGTTTTTCAAAATTTTTATAAAACCGGGTTGACCGTGATCGAACCGTTGACCGGTGATCAAACCGGTTGACCCGGTCTAAAAAAATAAAATAATAAAAAATGAAAAACCGGGTTGACCCGGCGGTCGAACCGGTGCCCGGTGACTCGACCGGGTCAATTAAAAAACCGGTTTTTAAAACATTAGTTACGCCGTATCTTCAATAAATCATGGTTACGCCGTAGTTGTGGAATGAGTTACGGCGTAGCTTGCAGCGGCGCAGAACATCATTTGACCTAATTAGTTACGACGTAATCCTATGAGGGAGTTACGCCGTAATGTTTAGTTTAGTTGGTTTTCTGAGCCACGCTTCTGTTACGGCGTAATGTAAGAGGAGAGTTACGCCGTAACATCTTTAAAATGGGCATACTATCATATATCTTCAATAAACTCTCCAAATCCGCGTCTCATTAGCTCCAATGCTCGTAATTTACCTGAAAGTGAAATATAGAGGGAAACAAGTGTAAATCCATATAAATGATATAAAATACAAGCATTATCGAGGGAAATTGCCACTTAATATTGAACAAATAAACGCATTAACCCTAAAAGTCTCTCTCAAGTTTGGCGATTTTCTACCCTAACCTATCCTAATCGGTTTTCCACCAATCTGCCCTATCAACACTAATTCTTGTAGCTATTTGATTAATCTAGTGTTTAATCCTTGTGGTTATCATTGGCTTATTTTAAATCGCTGCTTGTTTTTATTGTTTTTATGGTCGATTCTGGTTTTACATATTGTTAGGGTTTCAAATCGCAAAATTCTGTTTTTGATCGATCACCTTATTGTTCGCTATCCTTAGTCGGTTTGTCATTCATTCCTAATTATATAAGGACGATCGTGGTTGTACAACATATTATTTATCAAGATCTACGATTCCTTTTTAGGGTTTCGTAGTTTTCTTTTGTTACGTGATTGGTTACATTAGCCATCGTGTACAAACTCTATTTAGGGCTTGGTTTATCTTAAGACTGCTTTCGTGGTGGTAACTCGACCTATTAAGCAAATTCCGCTTAGGATTAGCTATTTTCAATTGCAAGTACCTGCTCTAGGGTTTCAGTTTTTAAAGGTGCGATTGTTTTATTGCTATAAGTCACTCGTTTGTGTGTTAGTGGGTTAAGAGCGAGAGATGGAAATGGTAAGTTGGCGAAAAAGAATTCTGGATTGGCTAATAAGATTAACAATATTGATGGTAAGGTGATTGTTAATGAGCACAAGCCATTGAAGTCTATCCTTAAAAGTGCAGGTTTGGGTGGACAAACGGGGAGCTTTGCTCTTCCTTCTGATGTTGGTACTGCTTCGGCAGCTCCCATTGCTGCCCCTGGTGTGTCTGACCCAATACTTGCTCGTCTTGAAAGTGTAAGTTTAGTTGGGCTCAATTCTGATATTCCGAAAGTTACAAGTGTTGTTGAACCTGATGGTGACTCATTGGGGGCTGATAACACGGGTAATTCTAAGGTTAAAGGGTGGAGGTCTAATAATGGAGGTAATGTTGGTGGTGCTAAAGTTGTTATACCATTAACCGTTATTGATGATATGCGTTCTAAATTTGATCATACTCTATGCGGTTATTTCCTTGGGCAACGTTTAGCTTTTCCTACTGTTAATGATTATGTGAAGCATGCATGGGCTAAGTTTGGCTTCGAATGTGTTATGATGCGTAATGATTTCTACCTTTTCAAATTCAAGACTCAAGATGGTATGCGTAAGGTCCTTGAGTATGGTCCTTGGTTTGTCAAATCGAGTCCCATGTTCCTTAAAATTTGGGATCCTAATACGAGGATGGAGAGGGAAAATATTACAAAGGTACCGGTATGGATTCTCATTCATAATGTACCGGCGATTACATATTCTGAAGTCGGTATTGGTTTGATTGCGCAACAGATTGGTCGTGTTATACGTATGGATGCAGGTACTCGAGCTATGTGTAGTAAACCTTGGGGTCGTTATTCTTATGCACGGGTCCTAGTTGAGTTATCTGCTGAAAATTCTGTTTTGGAATCAATTGAAGTGGATATACCTTTGCCGAAGGGTAATGGTCATTATATGGAAGTTCTTGATGTTGAATATGAATGGTGGCCAGATCGGTGTTCTAAATGTAGGTTTTTAACCATGAGGACGTTTATTGCCCTCTTAGGAGAATGTCGGCTACTAAGGTTTCAGATTTGGCTCATAAAGATGTTGGTGTTAATAGGGATGTTCACCTGAATAAGGTTGGAAATAAGGCTACTAAAGTCAACCAAAGGACTCGGTATTTTAAACCTAAGTCTAATTTTGAATATAAACCTATTTCTAAACCTACTACGAAGAAGAATGCAAATGATACTAAACGTAATTTGGAGGCCGATCCGTTGGATCAGCCTTCAAAGGTTGATTCTAATGGTGCTACTTCGGGAGTGTTAAAGGGTGATGCGGGTCCGAGCAAGGTGGTGGTGGGGGTACCACATGATAGGGACAAGGTAGTCTCTACTAGTGTTGTGCCCGTGAAAAGTGGCAATGGAAGTTTGTGGGATCAATTCTCTGAGATCCACAAGGTGTCTTCTCATAAGGAAAGTTCATCCTTGTCATTAGCTGGTTCGTCGGATGAAGATGAAGTGTATATGCCTGAGGTCATGCCGGGAGCTGGTTTTTTGGATGATTTGAAGTCCTATGATGGTTATGATTATGACTTTCCTGCTCATGGTTATGAGAGTCGCCCAAAGGGCCGTCATAGGTAGTTTTTATCTTATTATGTTTGTTATAAGAATGGCCTGTCATTCTTATATAGTTGGTTTGGTTAGTTGTTTTTGCATGTAAGTGTCCTACGGGACTGAGATGATGGATAAACCCTCATCCTTTGTACTTCAATGTTTTTGGCGTAATAAATTTACCGGGGTGAATTAACCCTTTTACCCAAAAAAAATTTGCCACTTAATATTTAGGATTATTTGATGTTATCAGCTCTTGAAGTTCATTTTTTTTGATCGTATTGTTATATCTGGTGCATCATGTGAGTTCTTGGTTGCTTAGGTTTGGATTTATGGGGTTGGATCGAAGGTGAATACTGCTGCTATTCGCTAGTCGTTCTCAGTTTTATTAGGGTTTCGCTATTTTGTGTTTTTAGGGTTTTGTTGCATTTTTTTTGGGAATCATGAATCCAGATCATCCTGATGGTGTTACAAACTTGAAGGTGTCGAATGAGAAGGTTACGATTAATGTGAGTTCAAGTTTGTTGGGTGATGCTCCAATTTTGAAATCAATCTTGAAGGCGACACGTAATGTTCCGGTCAAAAATACTAATGTGTCGTTGAATGTCGAGGGAAAATACGGGTTGGATGGAAAGAATAGTACCAATACTCTTACGTCTAATCTGGGAGTGTTCATGGATCCGTCCATGGTTACGTCTGCGTTTAGTAGTTTTGGAGCAGCCAACGTGCAAGGTATGGCCAACGTTCATGCTGAGTTACCTAGTAATTCTAGTTTCATCCAATCGCAACTTGTTTATGATGCTACTGGTATGCCCATTTCATATATTGAGATATTTCCTCCTTTGAACTTGCCATCTAATGCGTTTGTAAGTCCTATACATTTGAATAATATCATGCATGAGACTTTTTCTCAAGGTGGGGACTCGAGTGGTATGAAACAGTCGACACTTGCATCTGGTAATGCAAGTAATATATTCGTGCATGATAATATGACTATGGGGAACTTGAATATTGCTTTGAATGAAGTGAATTCTAGTAACAAGATTGCTAATCAGTTTGCATCTACTAATTCTAGTCTTACTACTGGTCCTACATGTGTGCATGAGGTTATGACGCAAGGTGATTTTAATGTTTGGTCAAAAGGCTCTATATGGCCTCAAACAAGCCTCGGGCGTGGTATTATAAGATGTCATCCTTCTTTCTTGCTAATAATTTTATCAAAGGATAGGTCGACCCCACACTGTTTATTCAATATCATGGGGCACACATTTTAATTGTTCAGATTTATGTGGATGATATCATCTTTGGATATACCCACAAAAAGTACTCAAACGCTTTTTCAAAACTAATGAAAACAAATTTTTAAATGTCCATGATGGGTGAACTTATGTTCTTCTTAGGACTACAAGTTCATCAATCATCCCATGGTATTTTCCTCAATCAGTCCAAATATGCTCTTGAAATTTTGAAAAAGCATGGTATGCAAACCAGTAACACCCTATAATACACCAATAGCACACACTAGTAAACTGGATGATGATTTACATGGGAAACTGGTTGACCCTACCAAATACTGTAGTATTATTGGGTCTCCTATGTATCTAACAGCTAGTAGATCCAATATTGTATTTGTCGTATATGTATGCTCCCGTTATCAGTCAAGACCCACTGAAAAACACCTCTCTGAGGCTAAAAGAATCCTCTGATACATCAAGGGAACCATTAAATTGGGGATCTAGTATCTGAAGGATTCTGGTTTTGAACTAATAGCATTTTTAGATGCTGACCATGCAGGATGCTTAGACACACGAAAGAGTACTTCTGGCGGTTTACAATTCCTTGGTGATAAATTGGTGTCATGGCAATTAAAGAAGCAGGATTGTACATCGTTTTCGTCAACTGAAGCAGAATATGTAGCCATGTCTGCATGTTGTGCTCAAGTCATCAGGATGAGAACACAACTCATGGATTATAGTTATGTATTCGACAAGATTACGGTGTACTGTGACAACAAAAGTGCTATTGCGATCTCGTGCAACACAGTTCAACACTCGAAGTCAAAGCACATTGCTCTTCGCTACCATCTCATCAAAGAGCATGTGGAGAAGAGAATGGTGAAATTATAATTTGTAGGTACAGAACATCAATTAGTGGACCTTTGCACCAAAGCCTTGCCTCCCGCAAGATTTGTTGATTTGGTTCACCAGATTGGCATGAGGTGTTTGACTCCAGAAGAACTGGATAAATTTTTAAAACTACCTTGAAAAGTCAAACACCAAAACCATTTTTGTGTATATTTCTCAAAAATAAAATACAAAAATATGTTTTAATTTCCATTTTTATGAAAAACAAACATTGCAAGTACAAATCTTCTATCAACAATGTGTTCTATCAAACATTTCACAATTTTTTTTCGGAACAAGTGTTGAGGGGGAGAATGTAAATATCTTTCTATTTCATGATTGTGTTAACATGAGGTTTAATCGTAAAGATTGCTACAGTGGATTATGAATTTCTTGGAAAGAAATTCGTAAACATGGAATTATTTACGAATAAGAATTTATTCTTACGAATAAAGTTTATTCTTACGCGTAACTTATTCTTACGAATAAGAAGGTGTGTTACGAATAAGCTTTATTCCTATGAATAAGTCTTACGTGTAAACATTAGCATATTCCTACGAATAAGCATAAAGCTTTCGAATATGTCTTACGCGTAAGATATTCTTACGAATAAGCATAGTATTACTTATCAGTCATTTTTCACCAGTCTTGTTTTCTGTTACGAATATGTCACAAGTAAATGTTATGAATAAGCTTACAAAAGTGAATATGTTGTGTTTTAAGTGATAAATGAGTTTGTAAACTTCAAAATTAACACGTTCACGTAACTTATCATCACAACTTCATGTAACATATCAAATGTAACTTAGGACATGTAACAAACATAAATATGATATCATCAAACAAGGATTTCTATAAATGAATCAGACTTAAACTAACACACTGTGTCTTTCTATATCTGTCTCTTTGTCTAATCCCTTTTCAAATCACAAAATGGCTGAACAACAAGTAAATGTCAATGACCCAGCAGAACTCACAATGGCCAACACATTCCCACCTGGCTATGACAGAATGATTGGTAAGAATAACCTTCGTGTTGACTTCAAAAACTTTACTTGCTTGGAATCATCTACATCTTTTTAATACAACGTCCCAACGTGATCTTCAAAAAAACTAAGGGTTCTTTGTGTCAAAAAACCCTAAACTCTCTCTCTAGTGGCGACAAAAAACAAACCCTAAATATGCTAATCGTTTTTCATTAATTCCACTCAATTCTTTCATTTTCTTTCATTAATCTGTTAGGGTTAGTGATTATTATTCGTAGTAATCAGTTTCTTGATCAGATTCGTGGAATTAAATTGGTTTTGGGTGTGAATTTGTGAAATCGTTTTTTAGGGTTTTTAGTGCCGCCATTGTTTTTCTTGTGTTTCTTCAAATCTGATCCTTATTGTAGTCGATTTTTGTTTACCTAATTAGGGTAATCTAAATCGATTTGATACTATTGGTTTGATCTAGAACTTTTTTGTGGTGTTATTGGATTCGTGCTTCAACTTACAAACCTGTCTTGGGTTTTCTTTTTCTATCTGTTTTGCAAGTAAACCGTATAATGTTTTTGGTTATTAGAAGTTATTGGAAGTGGGTTATAGAGAGATGAAATACACTAGGACTGCTATTCCTATGGTTAATTTGGATGACTTGAGTGCACGTATGGCTCGTTTGAAAAGGGCTGATGTTGGTTTACCAGTTACGATTTCTGATGAGCTCGTTGGTGTTGTTTCTGAATACTTTGGTGCTGGAGCTCATAATACATGTAATATTACTTTGATTGATCCTATCAATGATGATGTAATGTTACTGCTGGTGAAGACGTGGCTGGGGAGCTGTCGTGTGCTTCCGCTATTAATGGTAATGATTTATCTATGGCCTCATCTACTGAACATGGTCCACATGTTGGACCTGATGTACATGTTTAACCTACTGTACCTCGTGTTAATGAGGCTATTTCGGGTTCAAATACGGGTATTATGGCTGTTGTTAGTGATCGTGATTCTGGAAATCAGGTACATGTGTCAATGTCGGATCATGACCAGGTACCTAACGCTAATTTAGAGGTCTTATCTGATGGGAATGACCAGGTACTTGTTGCTTGGCTTTCATACTAGTTGTGGTGAGTCGAAATTTTTGACGATGAGCCCTAGTATGGAGGCTGGGAAACTGGATGTTATTTCTGATCGTGTGGGACCAGGTGCAACCATGTTTCAAGCCGAACCTTCTTTGGTTCAAAATAATTATGTGTTGGGAATTCTGTGAAGTATGAATTATGCTGAAAATAACGCTGAAGGAATCTACTGAAGTACATGGATTCTCAATGAAGGAATCTCATCAAGTATATGGATTCTCAATGAAGAAGGACTTCTTTGAAGTTATATTATAGTATAGTTGGTTTCTACGGATATAGATATTCCGTATATTTATTAGTTTGTTAGGATTTGCATGAGCTATTTTAGGTAGTGATATGCATTTATTTTATATTGTTGTTTTATTTAGGGTTCCTTGTGTATAAAAGGAACTGATGTCTTTTGTATTAGACAAACTTGAACAAAAAGAAAAACCTTTGGAGAAAAACATTCCAGAGAAACATCATAAAAGGATCGATAGAGGATCATTGTTTTTAATAGTGAAAAACCTTGTTGGTAATGTTGATTGTGTTAATAATTATCCGTTGTGCATCTATTCAATCATTGTTATTATATCCTAGTTGAGTCCGGATCTTGGTTTCAACAAGTGGTATCAGAGCGGGTGGCTCTTGATCTAGGGTTTACAAGGTTTCGGCATTGTTGAAAGCGGCTGGAAAAAGATCTGATGATGTGCTAAATATAATACGGTCGGCAAATTGGGGATAATCAATTATTGGTATTCGTTCATATTAATTGGTTGGCGCATATTCTTGGTCAAAGGTATTCATACTGATCTTAAATTCATACTAATTGATTAGTATTGATGGGGATGACACGTTTTCTTTTGATAACGTGAAACAGCAGTATTGATTGTCATTAATTGGTTATCATATTTAATTGTTTCTTTACATTGGTTTCACGTAAATATGATTTGGTTCATTTAATATGGATGGGATTCTATGAGATGCAGCGTATGATTGTTATAATGGTCTTAACTTGTGACTGGCTCGCTTAGAATTGTTCACGTGGGGCATGATAATGTACTCCGTATTTTGTTTCTTCTGATATCAAGTGGGTCTCGAATTGTGATTGGGTCAAAGATAATTTTTGATTGGCTGTACTTGGTTATATTAGTATAATTATTTTGTGATATGACTTTGTTTGGTTCAAGTTCGTAGTATATTAATTCGTCTCGTGGGGCATGATTTACGTGTTACTGCTGAAGTTCACGTGTGGGTATAAATAATATTTCTTTTGGTTGGTCCATTGTCATCTAACGTGGGGCTCGAACTATAATACTGGTTTGATATCATTGATAACTTGCATCTTGTGATTGGTCAATAAGATACTACGTGGGTCTCTGTTTATGATTTTTCATTCCTACTGAAGAGTTGATCGGCTAACGTGGTATAAGGTGTGGGTACTGCTGATTTTGATAGGTCATCACGTGGTATAAGGTGTGGTGACTTTGTTGGTTACTGCTGATATTCATTTTGGTTTCTGCTATCTCGTAACTTTACTATTGTTATCACAAAATATGGCTGAATTTGATAATAAAAGGGATGATGGTATGTTTCCTTATTTGATGGATGATGAGTACGAGGTCTGGGCTAAGAAGATGGAACATTGGATCATGAATAATGATATGAATATCTGGAAAGTGATCCAAAATGGCAACAGCTTGAAAAGGACTAGATGTGATCAAGATGGAAATCTCTTTTATCTTCCTCCAACGACTGCAGATGAACACATTGTCAGTACAAAGAGAGTCAAAGGCCGAACTACCTTGCTTAAATCTATTCCTGCGATCATGTAGCGATTTTAGTTATATGGATGGTGCAAGTCGTATATGGAATGCACTCAAAGAAAGGTATGGTGGAAAGGTGAATTCAAGAAGATGAGCAAGGAAGGCGATGTCGCAGTGTTATGTTGAAGAACTTGCGAGTCCACACTTTGTATTCATGGGCATCTCTCAGGTACATAATTGTGTGTTTGGTTGTAATGATAAATATAATGAATTAAAAGAAGCTTATGATATTTTGGAACCTAAATATAATGAATGCTATGTGGAAGTTGAAGCTTATAAACAGACTTTAAAAACACTAGAAAGACAAAAGGTTTGGTTTCAGAAGAATCAAATAGCTTATGATGAAAAGCTAGGTGTTTTAGAAAGGGATCTCGAATGTGCTAAAAATGAGTTAAAGTGGTCTGAGAAGTTAAGAGCAGATGTAGTGTCAGAAAATCAAGTGCTAAAAGAGAAGCTAGATGAGGAGATAGCTAGGCATAAGGAATGGTTATTGAATGGAAACAAGTTAGCTAGTCACATCTATGGTAGTCAATCTGAGACATCTAGGATAGGTCTAGGCTTTCAAAAATATGTAGGTCCTGAAGCTAAATATGATGGGCGTAAAACTACTCAAGCAGGTTTAGCTCATTATGTCAAAGAAGGTGCATTACATGCTGTCTCTGGACCTATTAGAGGAGAGCATATGCCCATTGACCTATCCATCCCTGTTGACTTTGATGGATCACACCATTTGTATGGTAAAAAGTCAAGTGACTTGTCAGACCTTAGTAGCAAAACTAATGACTCTGTCTCTTGTTCTAAAAGTGACAGGTCGTCAGATCTAAAGTCCACTGACTATGCCTCATGTGATTCAAGTGACAAGTCTGACTCATCTAGGCACACACCCATGACCACTCCCAAGTCCAAAGTAGCTGATGATGAGCTCAAAACAAAGCCAGTTACTTATTCTATTAAACATAATTTTGCTGCTAGTTCTGCTTTACGATACGCTTAAATGTAATAAACAAAGTTGTGTTAAGAATAAGTCTTTGAAGAAGAAATCTTGTTTTGTGTGTGGTAGTAAACTCCATCTTATTAAAGACCGTGATTATCATGAGAAAAGATGGGTGTTTCCTCCGCCATAAGACTTTTAGACCCACATGGACTAATGTTGCTAGTATTCCTCCATTTGTTCCCAAAGTCACATGTGAGAGCGGTGTAACCGCCTCTTGGTAAGCCAAAGGTGTATGCATCTGTTTCTGGCGACAGTGCTTAATAGGCCTTTTCCGCCCCTCGGTGGAGGATATTCTTCACCGCTTACTACCGGATGGTGGAACAAGAAGGTTAGGCTTATGCCCTATAGACCTAAAAGTTCTTATTTTCACCATATACACCTTATGTATCTCATATGAATATGGCACATGGTGGAGTTAGAGTGGCAATCAAGTTAAGCCCTCAACAGTTATTCTTGAAAACTCAAAGGAAAGATTCATTCGGTACCCAAGAACAATAATCTTTGTCGTGCATTGATTGAGGGGAGGCATAAGCCTAAGGGAGGCTTATTGTTGTATATTTGTCTTCTAACCATTTTTGCAGATGTTGGATCCTCATACGCCTAAGGGAGGCTTAGTGTTTCATTGACACTACAACTGTCTTTGGTTTCTCTCGATGCTTGATGGTTTATTTCCATGTTTTAGTTATTTATTTATTTTTCTTTATTTTATATTTAGTTAAAAAAAAAAAAAAAAAAAAAAATCGTGTTATTTCTTTTAGTGATAAAAAAAAAAAAAAAAAAAAAAAAAAAAAAAAAAAAAACAAAAACTCTAACCCGTCTGTGTTCGGTTTCTACTATTTCTTGCTTGCGTTTTGGTGTTGGTTAATTACCACACAACTAATGGTTTTCATCTCACCGGTCTTGCCGACACAAGAGTTGACTAGCCCACGTGATTATGGCTTGTGGTAAAGGTCGGAAATCCATAAATGGTAATCAACTCACCATGATGATGACGGTATTCCATCAAAGAGTTGGCTAGTCCAAAAGCAAACGGTTTTGGTAAAGACATCTTAATTCGTTGATAGTCGCCGATTTACTAAAAATCGAGGGTTATCAATGTACCCTGGTCTCACACACCAAACATTGGCTAGTAATGAGCAAACGGCTACGTAAAGACATTTCAAACCGTTTATATGGTTGCCGGTTTGCTAATAAATCGATGGTTGTCGGTGTACCATGGTTTTCGAATCAAACATTTGGCTACTCCGGTAGTGATGGCTATTGGTAAAGAGACATCAAATCCATTATTTTCAATGATTCACCTCTCACGAGAGTTAACACTCGGATGTGATGAGAATAGTATGAAACTAACTGCTTTGATGTATCTTTTGTCATTTGTTGCCGCAAAGATCCGAGTCTCAAAGTTTGTCATCATAGAGATGTACTTGTTTTGATTCTTCATCGCGATGTTCGAGTACAATCCTCAAGTTCAAGCGTTAAATTATTATCGAAACCGAACTTAACCATGTCAAATTCCAGCTTAGGGAGGATTGTTGGGAATTCATGAAGTATGAATTATCTTTGAAAATAACGTCAAGGAATCCATCAAGTACATGGATTCTATTGAAGGAATCTCATCAAGTATATGGATTCTCAAAAGAAGGACTTCTCGAAGTTATATTATAGTATAGTTGGTTTCTACGGATATAGATATTCCGTATATTTATTAGTTTGTTAGGATTTGCATGAGCTATTTTAGGTAGTGATATGCATTTATTTTATATTATTGTTTTATTTAGGGTTCCTTGTGTATAAAAGGAACTGATGTCTTTTGTATTAGACATACTTGAACAAAAAGAAAAACCTCTGGAGAAAAACATTCCAGAGAAACATCATAAAAGGATCGATAGAGGATCATTGTTTTTAATAGTGAAAAACCTTGTTGGTAACTTTGATTGTGTTAATTATTATCCGTTGTGCATCTATTCAATCATTGTTATTATACCCTAGTTGAGTCCGGATCTTGGTTTCAACATTATGAAATGCCTTTGGTGTCAACCTTATGTGGTAAGGATGTTTTGGAAACGGTTCATGTGTCAAGTTCTAATGAGGATATTGTTCATGAGGCTAACGATGTATTGACGGATAGTATGAAACGGTTAAAGAGGGCTGCTGATCGGAACGATGCTTTCCCTCTTTTACGTTCTCTTTCTTCTAATTCTGTTGATGATACTCATGTACATATGTCGAGGTCTTGTGATGTTTTTTTTGGGTAAAAGGGTTAATTCACCCCGGTAAAATTTATTACGCCAAAAACATTGAAGTACAAAGGATGAGGGTGTATCCATCATCTCAGTCCCATAGGACAGTTACATGCAAAAACAACTAACCAAACCAACTATATAAGAATGACAGGCCATTCTTATAACAAACACAATAAGACAATACTACCTATGACGGCCCTTAAGTAATATTAATAATAGTGAGAAAAAACCCTAAAAACTCTCTCTCCTAGTGTGGGCGATTTCTGCCTCCCCTACCTCACAATTTTCCGGCCTAATTATGTCTATCATAGCACGTTTTTTTCTTTGATCCTTCTCTAGGATTAACTGAATTTATGTGTAGATTGGATTTGTGTGAAACCCTAATTCTTAGAGTTTCATTGTAACTCTCCTCGCTGGTGTGTGATATCATTATCGGTTTGTGATGATGCATGTTAACTATGTTATGGCTGTGTTCATAGACTACAAGTTCTACACCAGATTCAAGTTTTGTGTAAGTGGGTTTCATGAGAGATGTACGTCAAGTTTTAGGGAAATCTTGTTCAAAAACCCTAATATGTTTTCAATGACCTGTTTTCATTGGTTTCCATCTTTCGGTCATGTTTGTCTTTATTGGACGTTAGGGTTTGCTTAAACCCTAGGCGTGGTGATGATGATCGCTATGGAGGTTAAGTTTCTAGGGTTCTTATTCAAAAACTCTAGGGTTCGGTGTTGGTTGTGACTTGTTCTTGATTGGTTCAGGTCTGATCGTTTGGGTTTGTTCAACCAAGATATGTTGCAAGATCAAGAAGGTTTTGTTTGTGGTTTTCTTTGTTACTACAAACAAATGTTATGTTGAAGAATGCTTGGATGGTTTACGTGGATTCTTCATGGAAGTTAAAATGGACTACAATAGTGATATAGAAGGCTCAAGTACTTTTCTTGAGTAGTATTGTATAATTTTTATGTACTTTGTCATTATTGGTAGGTTCATTTTATTGTAAGTTATAAGAATGGTGTGTCATTCTTATATCCGAGTCTGTAAGTGTCCTAAGGGACTGAGATGAGGGAAATCACCCTCATCCTTTGTACCTCAACGTTTTTTGGAGTAATACATTTTACCGGGGTGAATTAACCCTTTACCCAAAAAAAAAAAAAAAAAAAAAAACCTATGACGACCCTTCTGCGACTATCAAAACCATGTGCGGAAAATCATAATCATAACCATCATAGGACTTCAAATCATCCAGAAACCAGCTCCCGCATGACCTCGTGCATACACACTTCATCTTCATCCGACGAACCACTAATGACAAGGATGAACTTTCCTTCCGTGCGTGCATACATTATGGGTCTTAGAGAATTGATCCCACAAACTTCCATTGCCACTTTTCGCAGTGTACAAGACTAGTAGAGACTTCACGTGCGGTATCCGCCTTGTCACTATCATGTGGTACCTCCACCACCACCTTGCTCGGACCAAAGATCACCCTTTAACACTCAAGTAACACCAACAGAATCATCCTTCAAGGTCGATCCAACAGAGACCTCCAAACTACGCTTAGTATCATTTGCATTCTTCTTAGTAGTAGGTTTAGAAACAGTTTATATTCAAAATTAGACGTTGGTTTGAAATACCGAGGCCTTTGGTTAACTTTGGTAGCCTTATTTCCAACCTTATCCAAGTGAACACCCGATTATCACCAACATCTTTATGAGCCGAATCAACCCCTAGTAGCCGCATTCTCCCAAGAGGGCAAGTAACGCCCTCATGGTTAAAAACATTACATTTAGAACACCGATATGGCCACCATTCATATTCGACTTCAAGAACTTCCATATAATGACCCTTGCCCTTAGGCAACGGTATAGCAACTTCATCTCGATTCCAAAACAACTGCTCAACAGATAACTCAACTAGAACCCGTGCATAAGAATAACGACCCCAAGGATTACTACACATAGCTCTAGTACCTGCATCCATACGTATAATACGACCAAGCTGTTGTGCAATCAAACCAATACCGACTTCAGAATACGTAATAGCAGGTACATTATGAATAAGAACCCATACCGGTACCTTTGTAATTTTTTCCCTCTCCAACCTTGTATTAGGTACCCAACTCTTCAAGAAAATGGGATTCGATTTGATAAACCAAGGACCATACTCAAGCACCTTATTCATACCCTCTTGAGTCTTGAATTTGAAAAGGAAGAAATCATACGCATAATTACACATTCGAAGCCAAACTTACCCCACGTATGCTTGACATAATCTTCAACAATAGGAAAAGCTAAACGTTGCCCAAGGAAAAAAAAATCCGCATAACGTATTATAAAATTTAGAACTCATAACGTCAACAACGGCTAAGGGGATCACAACTTTAGCACCATCAATATTACACCCATCAGCTAGCCTTTCACCATTATCCTTAGACGTACCAACAATTGCAGCCCCCAAAGAATCAGGTTCAACAACATCATTTAACTTAGGAACATCAGATTTAGGACTAGCTAAACTTACCCCTTTATGTATAGCATTGTTCGAATCAGAAACAACGGGACCACGATCACTAGGAAGAGCAAAACTCCCCGTTTTTCCACCCAACCCTGCACCTTTCAATATTGATTTCAATGGCTTACCCTCTTTTTTTGGGTAAAGGGGTTAATTCACCTAGGTAAAATTCAATTACACCAAAAAACATTGAAGTACAAATGACATGGGTGAATCCCA
This sequence comes from Chrysanthemum lavandulifolium, assembly GCA_022545495.1. Lineage (NCBI taxonomy): Eukaryota > Viridiplantae > Streptophyta > Magnoliopsida > Asterales > Asteraceae > Chrysanthemum > Chrysanthemum lavandulifolium. Next base: position 135,968,634 of record CM040242.1, read on the forward strand.
TGCCCTTAGCCCAATCAGGGCGACAAAAAAAGCACAACACGTGCAACGTACATGTAACCACTATATAAGAATGACAGGCCATTCTTATAACTTACACCCACAATGACTATACAAAGAGATATATAAAATTGTGAATGAAGCTATAACATCTAAGCCATAGTCATTATAGTACTTCCAATCAGCTTCCATGCGATCCAGAAAGATCAACGTCTGACATCCACATTAAAGCTTGAACCATATGAAGAAGCCCAAACATCAAGCATCTTCAACCACTAGCAAAACATTGGTACGAGAAACATGGAAAAAGGACCGCATCACTAAGTACCAAACATCCAAGAACGAGCAGCCAAAAAAACACCGCAAATCCAATGCAAACTAGAGTAATTATGCAAGATAGCATAAAAACCACCATATAGGAATGAAATATGTTGTAGCATGAATCTGAAAAATATAGAATAGGGTTTAATGAAACCCAACCGTCCATTATCCCATTATTTGCCCCAAGAAATTCCAAAATATGCGTACACGTTCTGAAATTACACGAAGCAAAGAGGGACCAACGAATAGGTTTGAATAACCCTAACTTCCAGCAAACTAAATGAATCGTATACAGATCCTAGACATCAAACATCACCACACAAGATCTGATCATATACGCATCCAAACAGGCCTAAAAATAAGGTATAAACACCCAAGCATCCAGCAATCGTAGCTCATAACCAAAGAATAGGGTGAAATAAACCTTAACTTACATGCACCATCCCACGAGAATCTGGTTACACGAACCAGCATACCAAATCAGATCGACACGAAACCAACACCAAGAAGATGTTGTAAGCATTACGAGCATACCACATCTGATTATAGAACTGATAATAGGGTAAAACCCTAACTTCCAATAAGACACGAAACACTAAAGGCGATCATATAAGCTGGAACTTGTTACAAAAGCAGAAAAATTCAGGAACAAAAGCCTTGTTCCTTCTCTCAGCTTGTACATGAATCACCACAATAAATGAACACCCAATATTCGGCGATACTGAGCCCTTTCCCATAAGGGATGCAGGAGAGTGACGCTAACATTAGGATATCAACCAAACAATCCTAACAATCGTTAGGAACTTCCAAACGTATAAACCTTGACCATGCTCAAAAGACAAGCAAATGTAACAAAAATACCAGGAACATGCCCAAGTGTAATGTTACCCAACCGAGTCAGAACGTAACACCCAATCACAAAGAACCAAGCCTTTATAAACCCTCAATAGCAGCAGTGATAAGCATATTCAACATGTATACCAGTCGTAAATTAACATAAATCAGAACTATACGACTTCATAGTATGCTAACACACAAACGAAGCAATAGTGGAGACACCATATTATAACGTATACCAGCACTTCCAATCAGACCTCACCAATGCAACATTAATTATTTCAAATCAAGAAGTTGAAAAGAAACATCATTATAGTAGCGCATACAGGTCTGAATAAAAACGAAACCTATGATATCCCAACAATCCAAACATCCATGAACTCCATTCCTCAATACCACTACGGCCCGATTCGGTACATTACCAGCAACAAAGTAAAATACCACTTCCCATATAATAAACCGAATAACCATGGTTCGACACCATAGAATTAGAATGTTCCAACTTGCTAACAACACCATAGATCCCATGATTACAAAAAGGCTGAAAAGAATCAACATCTCAGAACACCGACCCTAACACCCATGCGATCAATGTTTGCCCCACGTAAAACTATGGCATGATTACTTGCATCAATAGTTACTACTCGCAAAATTGATCAGACTGAATCATAAGTGACTATAATCTGCCATAGACGACAAATAGGGTTTGAAAAACCCTAACATACACAATGACTCCCAAACTGTCAATGCCATCTTTGTAGTGAAAACAAACCACCACAAAATACAACCTCTAACAAAACACCGTATAATAGACCATTGCAATCGAAACAACAACCATAACCGAGTCTAACAATACTAGTGGACAAAGACCAAATAGGGTGAAACCCTAACTTACATAGACAGCCGCCCATAAACGACCCTCACATAACACAAAAACGTCCCAAAATCTGTATGATGATGAATATTGAAAGCTTCAAATCGGACCAGAAATAAAAGACACATAGGGTTCATCAAACCAACCTTAACTTACCATATAAATTTCTCAAGATGCACCAGATACGAATGAAAACCAGGAGATGAGATCCGAGAACAAATGAAGTAATTTTTGAACAAGAACCACAATAAACTTGACTTACACTCTCCCAGCCCACGTAACGACTGGCTTCCATCATACTTGAAACCGCAGCCATGGCATATACATTGAAATCAAACCCACACATATATCAGACGTACCATAGATTGCCATGAATCAGGCCAGATCCTAAACAAGATATAACAGTGACGCCCAAAAATCAAATCAAATAAGGCAACTTGATCATGCTTATCCTCTCAGAGTACGACTTTCCAAAGAATCCACCATGCTCGTAACTGTGAGCTTCATCATTATCAGGCTCATGCACCTTCTAGTTGACATGGTCATCCAGAGTGATCAAAGCATTGGAGGATCCAGCTTTGGAATTTCCAGCTTCCACATAATTTTGCTGATAGTGGTGGCCAGAAAATCGCCCCTAGTAGGGGAGAGAATAGGGTTTTTTTTTTTTCCATTTGAATTACTCAATGGCTTACCCTCGTTAACAAGTACCTTGCCATCGATATTGTTAATCTTAGCAGCCAACCCAGTAGCCTTAGTAGGCTTCTTACCATTCAAAAACCCTGATTCCATTACTCTCAAACCCACGTACAATAAACTTACAGCAGCAAACCAAGCGCACTTGTATAGTAACGAAACCCTAGAACAGGTTACTTGCAAATCAGAAAGTACCAAACCCCAAACGGAATTTGTTTATCAATAAAGACCAAATTCACCACAACGATCCAATATAGCTAAACCCTAAACGAGATTAGTATAGAATTAAGTACCAGCAATCAATTGCGCACAAAAGAAAACGAAACCCTAAAGAGAATCGTAGATTAGAATTAACTATGTGCAGCAATTGGATAACATATTTCGATCCAACCAAAAGTAATAAAATCGAATTTGAATACCCTAATACCGATTAGGATATAAAAGGTACCAAACAACCGACTTCAATTAGGATTATGATTGGATGAACGATTGAAACTCATAGGCGGTTATAAAAAACTCTAAAAAAACTATTTCACAAAATCACAACAAGAACTTGTTTAATTCCACGAATCTGATCAAGAAAGTGATTAGTACGAATAATAATCAATAACCCTAACAGATTTATGAAAGAAAAACAAGGATTTGAGTGGAATTGATGAAAAACGATTAGAAGTTTTGGGGGGTTTTTTTTGTCGCCACTTAGAGAGGACTTTTAGGGTTTCAATTGTTAGGTCTTGTGATGTTTCAAATGATAAGTTGTTGTGGGCCGCGAATGTTGTAATTCCAATTGAAGTAGTAGATGATATGTGTGGGAAATTTGTGAATACACTTTATGGATATTTCATTGGTCAACGTCCAACATTCCCGATTGTCAACGATTATGTCAAACATACATGGGCTAAGTTCGGCTTGGAGCACACTATTCTACGGAATGAGTTCTTCCTTTTCAAATTTGCTTCATTTGATGGTATGACTAAGGCTCTTGAAGGGGGTCCTTGGTTTATTAAATCGGTTCCTATTTTCTTGCATGAGTGGGTGCCGAATACTAGGTTGGAAAAGGAGAAAGTGACTAAGGTACCGGTTTGGGTTCATATCCATAATGTACCTTCCGTTGTTTATTCTAAAGCTGGTATAAGTTTGATTACAAAATAGTTGGGGCGGATTCTACGTTTTGGTGCAGGTACTAATGCTATGTGTAGCAATCCTTGGGGTCGTTATTCATACGCACGGTTCTTATTGAGTTATCCGCTTATCGGGATGTTTTGGAATCAAATGATGTTGATGTCCCTCTACCTAAGGGTAAGGGTCACTATATGGAAGTTCTTGAAGTCGAGTAAGAGTGGTGGCCGCCTTGGTGCTCTAAGTGATGATGATCTCTGTCCTCTTAGAAGAAAGCGGGTTACTAGTGCTCCGACTAATAAAGATGTTGGTAATAATCGTCATGTTCATTCTCATAAGGCAGGTAAAGGGATTGGTAAAGATTCTAAAGGGGCTCGGGTTTTTAAACCCAATACCAATGTTATGTATAGACCAGTTTCTAAACCGGCTGCCAAGAAGAAGAACTCTTCGAAATTAGGGGCTGATTTTAAGCCTCCTAACGAGGGTTCCTTCCCTCTTGGAACACTTAATGGTGTGGTGAAGAGTGATGATGGTGTGGATATGGTACAGGAACAAATTGCAAAGCCTTCTAATGTTGCCGTTTCTTCATGTGGGGGAAAGGATAATACTGTTGAGGGTTGTAATCGTCAAGAACCTACGAGAAGAAAGAGTGCAGACTTGTGGGAGCATTTCAACTCCCATGTGGCTTCCACGAGTAAGACGTCGAATTTTTACCCTAACATTAGTGATGTAGCTTCTACTTCTATTCAGGGTCAAGATTCAAATGCGGATGTTGTTAGTGAAAGTGATGATGAAGTCTATGAGAACTATGATGATATCGAGATGTATGCTTCCAAATCTAAGAATCATAGCGGCTCGGCTAAAGACTTCAAGGTGCAAGGACGCAAGAAGAATTAGATTTATTTTCTTTTTGTTTCTTGGTGTTATGTTGCCTTGTTTAGCTTAGGTTATTTGTAAGTGGCACTTGTGATGGTGCATGTCTATCGCCCTTTAGGGCTGAGATGGGGGATTCACTCCCATCCTTTGTACTTCAACGCTTTTTGGTGTAATGAATTTTACCAGGGTGAAAAATCCCTTTTACCCAAAAAAAAGAATTGCTGTGAACATCCTTCTGCAACACCCCTACCGTTTCATGCTCACAAAGTCAGCATCAACACCTGACTTCTATATCCATTAATTCTGGCATACTATGAAGAGTATTGATGGAGAAGAAGCTGCGAAAGTCACTGTAGATACCTATGAAGTCATTGTTACTGTTGATGATCTTCGTGCTATCTTCTACTCCCGACAATCAACTCTCCAACTGATTATGTCAGGATACCTAAAGAGACGGAGATTCTGGATTTCTTGGTCAACATTGGGTATGACGAGTCCTCTGATATTATCTCTACACACTCTAGAGTTGACTTCAAATTCATCCCACAACCATGGAGGACACTGTATCTCATGATTGCTAAGTCAGTCTCGGGAAGAGATAGCGGTTATGAACACCTAAAGTTGATGCATTTACAAAATATCTGGGGAATTGTCCATGTTAATCACATAGACTATGCTAGCCTCATCTGGGAGGACATGATGCAACATCTAAAGAAGGGAGGCACCAAGATCCCTTTCATCCGTTTCACAAAGATAATCATTCACAACATTCTCAAGAAGAATGAGAACATTCCCAAAAGACTTGATGACCCCAACAATCACACCATGATAACTGAGCCTACCCTTAAATTAGTTAGGTTCCATCGGACAACCACTCGTAAACAAGGTGCGGAACTCCCTGCGTGCCTCATAACTGAGAAGATCAAAGATGCTCCTTCATACAAACACTATAGAGAGGCTCTGCTAGCTAAGTGTGTTGGGTTCACAGATGAAATTGTTACTCCAGCAGCCAAGACCAGAGCAAAGAAAGCTGGAAGTTCTGCTAGTACCAACAAATCAAAGTCTAAGATATCCAAGAGGGTGGTGAAGAGAAAGATTCCCTCTCAAGTTGTCAAGTTAGAACCTTCACCTGAGCCAACATCACAACATGATGATGACTCAGAAAAAAAGTCAGACGAACAAGTGATCTACAACGAAGTTCGTATTGACGACTCTACAAAGGAGAAGGTAAAGACCAAAAGTCCTACATATGAACAACTTGATAAGGATATCGACGAATATGAATCTTCTGATGAAACCAACAAGGCCGATAAAAGGAAGAAACCTCTTGATGAGGAAGAACAACATGACTCTGACTTAGAGTATGATCTGAAGGAAGAGGAAAGACAATTCCCAAAAGACGTTGAAGCAGAAGAGGTTGGAATACCAAGCCTCTTTCTTTGCGGTTAGTCAACCCGACGAGACAGGAGGTTCTAGCAGTGGTGCTCCACTTTCTAAAGAACCCACTGATGTCACCCAACTTCAAACTGATCCGGTTAATCAACCCGGTAAGGGCACGGGTAACACCACCAAACCTACCGTTCAGGAAGATCAACCTCTAGAAGAGGAACAACAAGATGATGATGAGGAGATGTACAACACTAGAGGGGATAACTATGATGAAGAGGAGGAGAACAACATGATCACAGATGATGATGTACTGAGGGCTGCAGCGGAGATTAAGCAAAAAGAGGCTGAAGAAGAAGCGGACAGTGCTAAAGAGGAACACTTGAAAAAGGAAATCGACAACTACATTGTTGATAATCCCTCACACAAACCCAAACAATCTTCTGAAACACCTCATGACACCTCCACCAAGCGTGAATCGTCATCACAATCATCACCTCCACCAACACTCTACAACCAAATCAACATCAAAATCGGTTAAGAAGAAGGCTGACACGTGGATGTCTCGTGTGAAATCCAAAATTTAGAAAGTTGTACACCACTCCCGGACAAGAAAACAAAACTGTCTTCAAGAACAAGTTAACACATTGTCCGAAGTGGTCACTGATCTTACAACACAGATGTCTACTTTTCAAAGCCAAAGAGAAGCTATTCAAGAGTTCTTCTCTCGGGATGTTCAGGGACAAATGAATGAGCAAATCCAGAGCTACACTTACGCATTTCTCTCTGAAAAGGTTCCTGGAGTCACAAGAGAACTCTTCAAGAAGCAACTGCAACCCATGATCAAGCAAATGGTTAAGAAGATCATCACAACTACACTGTTGGTTATGGAAACCAAGCCGGTCAAACCCCCAATCGTTTTCGAGGAAGATTTGATTGCAAAATTAGTGACTAAAATGGCTGCTAGAGCTACATCTTTCACCAAGGAAGATGACAAGCTTTACGATCTTCTTGTTGCACGAAAAATTCACACATCTTGCAAGGAAAATGCGGGGAAAGACAAACGGCCAAGGACAGATGACGACAAGGATGAGGATCCAAATGCTAAAAGACAGAAGAAAACCGGTGGATTGTCATCAACCATGCCACCACCACCAGCTAAGACAGCTCCCACCTCTACACAACAAGCATCACAACCACCTCCATCTGATCAACCAAAGGACTTAGAAACCACACCACCTTTGGAGAAAACCGGCGATCACTTTACTTACACTGGTGGTGAGTATTATGAGATCCCTGAGCCCTAACTGGAGCCACAAACGGAACACCAACCTATGCCTCAACCATCACCAAAACCCAAATCATCCTCCAGAAAGAGCAGAAAGAAATCTTCAGTTGTCTCCTGGTTAGACAATGACACTACAGAGGAGTATGCGTGGTTTAACAATTTGGTAGAGGCACAACCACCTCTCGATGAAGGTCAAGAACCTGTAGATGGTCGCACTTTGGAACAGGTTCAAGTCCTAAAGATTCAATTCAAAATCAAGAAGATGACCTAGAGGGAACTCCGCCGGATCAAGAATGATGCCTTTAACTTACTAAATGAAAGATCCAGAAGTGCAATTGAGTTGGAATACCACTTGGAGAACATTGCCCGTGAAATGTCCTACAACATTGACTGGCTCAATCCGGAGTCCAACATTAGTTACTCTACAAAGGAACATGGACCCTACTATACATACTGGACCAAAGCACTACCGACGATCGTCAAACCCGAACAACCCAAGATCCCGTTTCGATTCTTCTTTAACAACGACCTAGAGTTTCTACACCACGGAATCAACATTAGCAAGAAGTATGCTAAATCCCTCACATTCAACATACCGGTTGCCTCATTCTCCACCAACAAAGTTATCAAGAAGATGCCACCAACTTGTTTGTCGACAAAGTAGTGGAGTACGACAAAGATGCTCTGTTTGGAATTCATCATTGGTCAGAAAGGCGAAGGCTCTTCTACAAGAGCAACAAAGTGGGTAAGTCAAACACGAATGTGAAGCATGATCAAAGGATAGTTGCTATCATGTCTGTCAAAACGGCTACCAAGTGGGATTACTCCTTCTTGACCAAGATAGTTGTTAAAAGACAAGATGAAAAAGAGTATGAGTTCTCCGAAGCTGACTTTCCTAAAATGACATTGCAGACATGTATCTTCTCAAGGTACAAGGAAGGATGCGTCAGTTTCCGATAGATATTCAGATTAAGTACATCACTACACTCCTAGTATTCATCCGAAGCAGAATTATCCAAGAATGTGTTGAAGATCTCCAGCTCGGGGTCGAAAGTTATCAGAAGCAACTAAACCAAACCGCACCGCTCCTACACTTTAATGAAGTCAACCAAGAACCAAAGTACAAACTCTTCCAGAAACCAAAATTCGGATTCATCTACCATAGTGAGAATCACCGTAGTTGCTTCATGGCATTCAATGAAATTCACAAGTTCTGTGACGACACTCTGAAGATGGTTCGCGATGGATTGGCTTATTGGTTAAAGGATATTATGTTGGGTAAAAGCAAGAAGAAAAGATGGAACTAAAAGGATCAAAAGGATGTTCGTCGGTTTATTACGAGGATTGATGAAAGGTTGATTCACCGGGATCATATGCGAAGGCTGGAGAGCTATGTGGGAGGAAGAACAAGCTTTCCGATTTTGACGTTCCAACGTCCTCAGAAAAGAGCTAGTGTTGTGTAATCGTTTGGTACTGTTGAATATTCTTAACTGTGATTTTTGTTTGTTTGATTGATTTATATATACTATGGTTTGGGTAAAGGGCATTCCACCCGGTAAAATATATTACCCCAAAAAAACATTTAAGTACAATGGAATGTGGCTGAAGTACCACATTAACCGCAAGCAATCGCTTGACACAACCACTAAATCATTTATGACAGGCCATAAATGACAACTAGCTACAACCAAGTAAACCACCAAAATAAAACCAGCGTAAAATAAAATTCATCAAGAATTTTAAGCAAAACCATAAACAACCTATCTAAGACAGAAATCTTGGATTCCAGCAGCCTTTATTTGAGCAGGAGAGAGGCCAAAATCATCATCCACATAATCATTGCTGTCACCCGTACTACTTTCCATTGCTCATGAAGACTCTTCAGATTCCCTCCACCACCAAAGTAAGTTGACTCATTGTGATTTTCAAAAACTTCGTCCTCGTCACTATCAGAATCAACCACTTCTACCACCTTAGAAAAAGGGTTACCCCTCTTTGATGAAGAAGTACCAGGAGATAAATATGAATAAGGCTTAGTAGCCTCAGTCTGCACCTTCTCTTTCAAATCACTCGCACGCTGATTTTGCGCTCCTTGACCTTCCTGTTGTTGCCCATCCACACATTCCTCCCCCAATGAGGCCAAAACATTAAACAGATTAGAAGACTTCGAGTTCTTACCAGAATCATTATTTGAAGAAATAGGCACCTTTTGAACCTTAGGATCCGTCGGTTTAGCTCTCCAAAATTTGGGTTTAGGCTTATTAAGCCTAACACCTCCAATAGGTCGAGATTGATCAGCCACCTTCTTCCCTTTATCTCTACGATTCTTTACCTCGGTAAAACCATTGTCATTCTCTTTTCTAGCTTCCACATTAATATCATTACGAACGGTCTCCCTAACACATTTTGGACAATCAAAGAGAGTATGCCCAAACGATTTACAATCACCACAATGAGGAGGCTTCCATTCGTACTCGACATTAATAATTTTCGTAGTATAACCACTACCGTCTTCTTTCAGAATTGCCATAGTAACTTGGCTCTTCAACTCTGAATCCGAGCTTAATTCAACTAATGCGCGAGTAAAACTAATACGACCCCATGGATCAACACACATAGAACTCGTAAATGCATCCAAAATAATAGGTTTCTCCACTTGTGTCGCAATTAAGCTCAAACCATCCTCAGAATAAGCAACCAAAGGAACCTTGTGTAATTTAATCCTAACTGGTACCTTAGTTACCTCATCTCTGTTAAGTGATAAAGTAGGAGACCATTTATTAAGGATTATAGGCGAATTTCGGATTAACCAAGGACCTCGTTCCAAAACACGATCCACACCCTCTTTGGTAGCAAACTTAAAAAGATAAACACCATCATCATTTTTCATAAGTTTTTGTAATCCAAATTTCCCCCACGTGTTAGTGACGTAACTTTTAATATTAGGGAACGCAACGATTTTACCAAGAAAATACCCCACCAAAGTGTTATCATACTGGGATAAAACCTTTTTCATCGCCTCAATCGGAAGCAATGTATCATGATTTTCCACACGTTCCTCATTAACCAAAGTACGAAATTGAATTTTCTGCATTGTACGAGTAGCATTAAGGACATTTGCAAAAGTAATACCTTCATGAGACTCACCAACCATATTTGTAGCCTTTGGATCAGTATCATCTTGGCCGTCCACACCTCTTACATTTGGAACTACACCAGGTTTAATCATATGCACCTCCTTCGAACCAATAGCTTCATGTCCAACAACACCTAGCTCGTTAATCACAACATCAGGTTGTGAACTACTACCACTTGGAGTATTTGCAACCCCTTGATTATTTGTACCATGCTACTCATTACTAACAGAAGGCTGACCAGATTTTGCACCATCATTAACCTCATTAAGTGTAGCATTCGAGCTCGACTGGCCAACAACATTACCCTCATTTTGAATAGGACCAGGTACCGCAGCAAATTCAGTAGCAACATCGTTAAATTTAACGTATCGAGACGGCTTAAGGGGCTTGCCATCTTTCCCTAACATTTTCCCGTCAACATTCCTAACTTTTTTAGCCAAGTCAGCCAGTAATGAACGTTTTGATCCATCTTGACCATCATTTCTCGATTGATCAGCCAAACCACTCTTCAAAAAACCTCTTTCCATCTCCCTTGAACCCATGAACAGTAGCAAATACGGACAACAAACGCACGGACAGCATAATCATACCAAAAACATCCAGATATGAAAAGAAAACCCTAACAGGTCGTTAGGGTTTTAACAAATAAGCACAATTAACTCAGCCTCCAATCATGATGAAATAACGTAGTATGAATAATCATGCAAATGAACGTACACGGATTAAAATATATAGCACCGACCCACTATCGTAAATCCCTACAATCCAATAAAATAAATATCCTGTTAGTTTTATGGATATAAATTAGTAGACGTGAGTTAGGATCGAACTCGAGACTATGGGATTGCACACTTTACGTATGAGAATTTAAAGTTAAATAATTAAATATAAAACGTTATATTTATTTATTGATTAAACGAAATAACTAACGGACGTTAGTAATTAATGTAATGGACTAACGGGCGTTAAAGGTATTTGGAAAAGGACTTAATTGCAAAGATTGGGAAGGTTCCGGAATCCCTATGGGATACCATGAACCGATCGGCCAAGGAAACAAGGAAACAAACCCAACTTGTTCACCAAGTTTGCTTGGGTATATATACAAGGCTAGGGGTCTTGTTTTTCTATCTCTTGTACTCTTTGCTAAACCCTAAAAACGTTTTGTGTGTGTTTTTTGTCTTACAAATCGATTTTTTTTTTGGGTAAAAGGGTTAATTCACACCGGTAAAGTATATTACGCCAAAAACATTGAAGTACAAAGGATGAGGGTGAGTCCCTCATCTCAGTCCCTTAGGACACTTACAGACTCTCCTATAGGAATGCAACATCATTCCTATAACTTACAATATAAGCGTGATGCACCACACTTATAACAAACATCGACTACAACGATAAAAAGAATAAAAATAATGCACTTCAAGTAGAAATACTTGAGTCTTCAAATCACCATAGTAGTCCAAAATTCCAGCGTCGTCCAAATATACAATATCATGGTCCTCAAATTAAAGTACAGTTCACAAGTTTCACACAACGGTTGGTGAGGGACTCTAAAACTACGGATAGAGCAGCGAGCTTAGAACTCGCTCCAAAGGTGTATGTTGAGATGCAAAACTGAACACCAATAAGAATAACCAACAAATACTTATAGCAGCTCCTAAGAAAAGACTTGACATAATCAAATGACCAATATGAAAAGAATCAGCCATAGACTAACATAGGACGAATGAATCCTAACTTATCAGCCACCAGTTGCTAAATGCAAATCTGAATGCAACCAAGAGTTAACACAACCTGCCATAGACAAACACTAGGGTTTAGCAAACCCTAACTTCCAACTTCTTGAACATGTTAACTTCCATACTCATGGATCACCAAATGTGAATTCAGTTCACAAATTTCACACAACGGTTGGTGAGAGACTCTAAAACCACGGATAGAGCAGCAAGCATAAACTCGCTCCAAAAGTGTATGTTTAGATGCAAAACCGAACACCAATAAGAATAACCAACGAGTACGAAGAAAACCCATGACTTACACAGTCGCAGGTACTATCCATCAACAATTGGCATGCAAGAACTAAACCAGATGAATAGAAGCACATCAACAATAGGGTTTCAACCCTAACTTCCAGTAACAAACATCACAAGATAGTATGTCTGTGACACGATCCAATTGCTAGGGTTTAAGAGGCGACCCCTAGCTTAAATGTACATCGATCAGCAGCATAACCATAACGTAAACCCACCAATCGAACCAATAATAGGGTCTAAACCCTAACATACCCATAAATGATCCGCAACATGATAATCAATAGCAGCAGGATCAATTAACCAATAATAGAGTTTTTGAATAAGAACCCTAAAACTTAACTTCTATCTCTCTAAAACCCACGTTCATAGCATAAACATCTTGATTAGAACATCCAAACAACCCCTTGCAAAGGTTGACGTTCAATTAATCCAAATCAGATCGCACCATGATAAAAAACATCCCACGATCACCAACCATAACATATACCAGCAAGCAATATAACGAAACCCTAAAAAAGGTTCCATTCAATGGAGTAACCTGATATATATACATCACCAGCAAGAATCGAATGACAATAAAGAAACCCTAGAAAGGGTTTCGCATTAAGCACATGAGCATGACACATAATAACCCAACCGATCAAGGAGAAAAAAAATAGCAGCGATTAGGGATTATTTGATCGCCTGAAATCGTTATAATGATGAAGAAAACAACTCGCCGCCTTCCTGAATAATACTCCACCCTAGAAACGATTGCATATCAATTAATGAAATAGAACAGGATCAAAACGAACCTGAACCAATAAATTAAAAGATAGAGAGGCGTTTTAGGAGAGGGTTATGGAGATCGGCAACCCTATAGGGGATCGATCCACTCTTTTTCCACAAACCAAGTTATTTTGTTTGATAAAACTAGCATTACTTTAATTCGGTTTAGTACGTGTGTAGAAGAACATAGTAATAACACACTATTGTTATTATCTTGGATTGAATTACAAAACGGTAAGGGGTAATTCACATAATCCTAATTAAATCAAATTAGGGTTCATCCGTTACTAGTTTGTGGATTTGATTCTTGTTCGGCTAGAATCAAGAAAAGGAACGCATATTCTTTTATGTTAATTAATTATTTGTTAATAAATCATATACGCTTCCGCATGTGTTCTTTGATGTTTTTGTGATTATTTATTTGAATGTCATGTTATCTAATTCCAATAGTGGCATCACGAGTCATTGGTTTTAATGAGTAATTAATTACATAAACGCGTAATAAAACAAATACTTGTATGTTGTTTGATATGTTAATCTAGGGTTTATGTTTATTATTGTTGGTCGATTTTTTTTATAATTTGGGGCGTTCCCCTATTTTATTTATGTCGACACATGTATAAATTTTTAGGGTTTTGAAAATTGTTTGCTAACCTTATTAAAACCTAGAATTAATATTGATTACGTGATTAATTCGTGAATAATTTGTTATATGTCATGGAATTTTTTTTTATATGCGATCTTGTGACTTATTTATGTAATAGTTATGATATCCATGATTATACATGCATGTTAGTCATGGATAAGTTGCTTTGATAATTGTTTAATTGTTGAGACATATTTAATTACGATAAATCTTGAATTGGGGAAGACTCCAATTGTATATAATTAATGAATCAATTATGTGCAATTTGGTATATTATTAATTAAGGGTTTACGCAATCGATTCGTCGATGTATGTGGCTCACTCTCAATTGAGAGAGTGAAAGCCCTAATTAATATATACATTAATTTAACCTAGATATTGATTATTAATAGGGTTTTATCGAACAAGTTGCATGTGGATACTTGTTTACACGTATAAATTGTTTATTATGTGCGCATTTTTTTTTAGTTTATTTTTTATTTATTACTTGTTTGTTTATTATGTTAGACAGTTTTAAGCAAAGGGTAATTTTTGAATAGAAAAATAATACGGACTAAACAATGGCAAAATTTGATTTGTTTTGGAAGAGTTAAGTTTTCAATAGTTTAATTGATTGATGAATTTGGTACAAATGGTCCGAACTACTCACCCACTAGAATGAACTATAAAGGGGTTAATAAAGAAGTGCATGCATACACCGAAAGGATGTCTTAGGTTATGCTTTGCGCCACCGGTCCTCTCGCCTCGTAAGTTCGAATGGAGCTACTTAGTAAGCCATAAAATGTGCAACTCATCATAAGGGCGAATTAGTTTTAATTCCATGCGCCACTTCGGTGGTAATTATCCGAAACACTAAGTGTTTACACTTATGCGAAAGTACAGTATAATGGACGATAATTAACACTAAATTCCTTGATTGCTGAACCCAATACCTTAGTCAAGACTTTGATAATTTGATCTTTAAGAATTGGTAATAAAAAGTTTTTTTATTAAATTTATGTTACAAGATGAATGCATGACATCTTTGTACATATTTGATTTGACCACATAAAATCAAAACTAGTACCCTTTTAAATTAAGTTATATGCCATCTAATTAAAAGGAACACTTGAAGATGCAATTTATGTCATGAGAGTACTTGGCTAGATTGTGATGGAGAGGTAAATCTCTATGTAAAGTGAGACCTTACATGGACATATTTGCGCTTCTTTAAGTTAGACACTTAAGTTGAGTAGAAGTGAGACCCGGACTCAATGACATAAGATGGGATGAAACATGTTTATATTTGCAATAGCGTTGGAAAATATAAATCCCATAATGATCTAGGAGTTGGAAATTGTTTGCCAATTAATGTTCGACAGACACCTTATTATGTATTTTTGTTACTAGCGTATCAACCGATGTAATGAACATATGATAATTTGGATCCTAGTTTTCGAGAAAATTATATGGTTATATGTTTATATTACCGTTGGGTATATTTATTTTCTTGAAAAGTGTATTATCGAAAATACTAATACTTAAACTTTTTTCTCGTAGAAATGGCTCAAAACACCGATAACACTAACATCGCTTCTAAATTCTGCTCAAAAGCTTTTTGATCGAGAAAAGTTGATCGCTCTAAGAATTTCAATGATTGGCACCGCTTCTTTGAGAATTGTCTGTAGAGTTGTCGACCGATTGAAATATCTTTATGAACCTTGCCTGAACAACCAACTGGTCCCGATGCTACTCAAGCTCAAAAGGACGCTTGGAAACTCGAGTATAAGCGCTATAATGATGTGGCTTGTCTTATGTTGGGAACAATGGAATCGCTTTCAAAATCGGTTCAACATTATTTCCCATATAATATGCTCAATGAACTTCGAACTATGTTTGAGAAGCCACCGCCGTCGAGATTTATGACTTGACCGACGCTACACAAACCAGAGGTGTGGAGAGGGTAAACCCGTAAGTGCTCATGTACTTGAAATGAAAGGATACATGGATCAACTCAAGGCACTTGGCAAAACTTATAATGATGACATGGTCATGAATCGATTAATAGATCCCTTAACAAGGATTTTAATGGTTTTGTCGAATTTCAATATGCACCGCTGGGAAGACAA
The DNA here is from genome assembly GCA_022545495.1 of Chrysanthemum lavandulifolium. Taxonomy (NCBI): domain Eukaryota; kingdom Viridiplantae; phylum Streptophyta; class Magnoliopsida; order Asterales; family Asteraceae; genus Chrysanthemum; species Chrysanthemum lavandulifolium. The sequence continues at coordinate 135,984,714 of CM040242.1, forward strand.
CATCGACCCACACGCATTGCTAATTGACTATGAGAAAGGGTTGCCTCAAAAGGTTCCTACCGCTGTGTACTTGCTATTCGTGGTGGAAGAATTAATAAGCCAAAACCGCAGCTGCGAACAACAAGAAGGGGAAGGGTAAGGAGAGGTTGACAAAGGCAAACAAAGTTATGGCCTATCAACCACAACCCAAGAAGAACCCTACTCCTAGGAAGGAAAATCCTAAAAGGATCAAGCATGCCACCATTGCAAGACAGTTGGGCATTGGAAGAGAAACCGTGTTTCTATCTTGATGAATCATGGACAAATAAGTCAAGTACGACGGTCCTCGGTAGCGGTCCTTCCGGTAATTTATTTGTCATTGAATTATTTACTCTAAATCATAAAAATTCCCGGTATATGATACGGGTTGTGGTATTCACATTTGTAATACATCGCAGGGTTTAGAGTGAGAGGAAGTCGGCTCATGGGGAGCAATATCTCAGACGCTGGGAATGGCACACATGCAAATGCTGAAGCCATAGGAACGTTTAGTTTAGTATTTCCTTCGGCTTAGTAATCGTTATTGAACAATTGTCATTACGCACCTTCTATAATTAGAGGTGTTGTTTTTTCGCTTTGTTGGATGATGGTTTTACTCATACTATTTCACGTAATGGAATTGATGTTTCTTTAAATGGTGTATTTTATTTTAAAGCACCATCGTGAATGGTGTGTTTGAAATTGATGTGATTGGAAATGAATCTAACAATAATAATAATTCGATGTTTAGCATTAACAAGAAGATAAAGTTAGACTTGAATTCTTCTTATCTTTGGCATTTTCGACTTGCTCATATAGGCAAGGCTCGCATGCATAAGTCGCAACAAGAAGGGCTTTTGAAAATATCAATGATGAATCATTTGATAAGTGTGAGTCATGCATATCCGGAAGATGACTAAGAAACCTTTTCATAGCAATATGGAGAGGGCTTCGATCTACTTGGTCTTATTCATACCGATGTGTGGACCACTTAGACATGTGTCAAAGAGAGATGCTAGCTACTTAACCTTTATCGATGATTTCAAATTATGGTTATGTTTATTTACTTAAGCATAAACATGAGGTGTTTGAAACATTTAAGGTTTTCAAAGTCAAGTAGAACCGCAATTGGGAAAGAAGATTAAAGCTCTTCGATCCGATAGAGGAGGCGAGTATCTAAGCCAAGAGTTTAAAGATTACTTAATGAGAATGGAATTGTCCAGAATCTCACTTCTCCATATACTCCACAACAAAATGGTGTATCCGAGAGAAGAAATCGTACATTGTTGGACATGATACGATCTATGTTTAATCTTACTACTCTACCTTTATCCTTTGGGATTATGCTTTAGAATCATTGTTCAGATTCTAAATATGGTTCCCACAAAGAAGGTTGATAAGACACCATATGAAATATGGCATGGTAAAGCTCCTAACCCGTCTTATTTAAAGGTCCGGGGTTGCGAGGCGATGTTAAACGTGACTCACAGATAAAATCCAACAAAGATCCGTAGAAGTGTATCTTCATAGGATACCCTAAGGAAACTATGGGTTACTACTTTTACTATCCAACCGAAAATAAAGTAATTGTTGCTAGGTATGGAGATTTTCTTGAAAGAGATCTCGTATCTCAAGAATTCATGGGAGAGTTTATGATCCGAAGATGATCAAGAAGATGCATTACCTTCAAAACACTAACGCATTCCTAGAGCTCGATAGTCCGGGTCCTCCACCATAAGTTGAAGTGGTTCCCGCTCGAGATCCGTAAGGAATATACGTGCACCGAACGCCTATGTCTTAACGTAGAGGTTGAGGAAACTATGTTAGAGATCTTGGAGAGCCTACTAGTTATAAAGTCGCCATGGCAAGTCCCGATAAGGATAAATGGCAAGGTGCAATGAATGGGGAAATGCAATCCATGAGAGAAAATGAAGTCTGGTAGAAGTTGATTTACCTCCCAACGCCAAGGTGGTTGGAAGTAAATGGCTCTATAAAATTAAGACCGATATGGATGGCAATGTACACGCCTATAAAGCTCGCCTAGTTGCGCAAGGTTTTACTCAAACTTATGGCATTGATTACGAGGAGACCTTTTCTCCGTAGCGACATCGAGTTATTAGAATTCTCATAGCTATAGCAAGATACTATGACTATGAGATATGGCAAATGGATGTCAAACCGCTTCTTGAATGGTCGCTAGATGAAGACATCTATATGAAGCAACTCGAGGGGTTCGTGAATCCACAATTTCCAAACCGTATGCAAACTTCAAAGGTCCATTTATGGATTGAAGCAAGCATCAAGGCAATGGAATAAAAGATTTTATGAAGAAATCAAAAGGTATGGATTTATTCAAAATCTTGATGAGCCATGTGTATATCACAAAGTTAGTGGGAGTGATGTAATTTTCCTAATTCTTTATGTCGATGACATATTAATTATGGAAAAAGACATTCCAAGTATGCAAAATGTTAAGGCATATCTTGGGAAGTGTTTTTCCATGAAGGATTTAGGAGTGCATACATTCTGGGAATTAAGATCTACCGAGATAGGTCAAAGCGGTTAATTGGTTTAAGTCAAAGCGCTTACATTGATAAAATATCGAAGAGATTCAATATGCAAAATTCCAAGAAAGGATATTTGCCGATGGAAGTAAAGTGTAACACCCCAACCCGGAAAGGGTAGAAGTGTCACATTCTGGTGTCATATCAGAACATACAATTAAAACCGGAAGTCTTAAGAATAACGTATCAAGTCATTTAAACAATGACTTACAAGGAAAATTACATAAACCAAAATGTCTAAAATAAAATGAAATCTCCGAACAATAGCCCAACAAAATAAATCCAAATAATAAGGTAACTAGGGTTGGTCCACTCAAATAATCCAACTCTCACCCATCAAAGCCCATCTTCAAACCTAACACCGCCGCAGAAAAGAAATGCTACCGAGATTAAAAAGCCCAAGGAATGATATAACAAAACGAAAGCTAAATAGAAATTGAAATGCAAATGAACAAAGGAAACGGATAACAAAGTCGCAGTAAATGAGAACAATGAGTCAATGAGGATCCCGCAGAACACAATTATACGATAACCAAAACGAATGATAACAAGGAGAACGAAGCAAAGCAAAGCATCGATGACATATAAACAAGCACATACAAACCGTATATACAAGAACTAAAACATAAGCAAACATAGCAAAGGCCGATCTACACAACATATATGTCATACAATCAATTCAGAAATCAAGACATACAAGCCAAACAGATATATCTACAGAAAGTCGGAAGCAATTAATTAATAAGTGAGCATGGAAATTCACATGTCAAAACCCTTAGTTGAAAACATAACCAAGATTACAACAATGAAGTACTAACAAGAATAACACATGGCGCTACACGTAATAAGTAAGAATACAAGATAACGATATAATTAAATGAATTAAAGACATAGCAGGCCACTAAACAAATTAACAAGCCGACGTCACAAGTCGAACCATTTACCCAATCAAACCGTAGCATAAATGTAAATGCAAACATGGCAGTCAACAACAAGCGATAAGGATACTATCGGATAATCATAGTCCACGAAATTAATCGAACAAAGTATACATGATAAATGACAAAAACTATCGACACACACTAGCATGGTCACCGACAATCGAGGGTCACATAACAGTGAGATCACATATACACGTATGACAAGTAAATCGATAACCGATAGTAATCATATCGCAAATAGGAAAATCATTAGTCATATAAAACATGAATAGCATAATCAAATCCAATAAACATATAATAACCCAGACGTGAATGGAATGATAGTCCAAGTAACAAAATAGGAGTGTGATGATCAAAGCAATGGAATATACATATCTTGGTACTAGAGTGAGTCATATAAGGTACCGAGTAATGAACAATTAAATACGTAATATGGTGCGTTGGGAGCATGTAAGGTACAATATAGGTATATCAAAAGTGTAAGGGTTGTCAAATCTACCACGAGCCCGAACATATCATATCATATCATATCATAAGTAACCATTGTATTCTGAGGGTGACCTCGAATACCATACATAATAGGAGGGAGACCTCAAGAACCAATGGAGTAGCTAGCTCCTGAATGTGAAGACGCAGATTGCATACCTACATCATTCACCATATAAATCATATCATATCAAGTCATATCCTCTCATATCATATCATATCTAGGATGCATCCATACGCCCCTAAACATAGTGGCCAAATCATATACATATAGTGAGCTCATAATCATATCATAATGGGGACGTGTGTAACATCACCAGACATACCGGAGTCATGCCATTGGTGCATCAATGACATGGTCATGGTACCTCCATGACTAGGAACACATATTTGGCTCCTGTATCAAACCAAGGGTCAAAGCATAATCATATAATAAGGGTTCATATCATAGGTTCGTAAGTCAAAGGTTCATATCAGATTTCCATAACATAAGTTCATAATCAGAGGTTCATAATCAGATGGTTCATAATCATAAGGTTCATAATCATAAGGTTCATAATCAAACAACCGAATATCATAGCGAACAGAATCATATCAAAGGATCACAGTAAAGGGAATCATAGCAAGGGTATCATAAGTGATGTAAAGTTAAGGATCGAAAAGTCATGAGAAATCCCTACTGAAAAGGGATAGAATATCTGTACCTTAGCAACGAAATGAAAATAAATGGAAAAGTAACACCGGAAAGCAACGTCGTATCTTCTTCAACGAATCTACACGAATTGATATCATATATTACTTATATACTCATTTTATAAGCTTCTTATGCATGTGTAAGTGTTTTACTTATTGATATCCTCTTTTTATCTTTCATTTTCTTAAATTCACATCTGGACCAGAATTTAGCGATTCTTATAAAATACTTACTTAGCTCAAATAAAATCAAGGAAATTCCCAAGGGTTCCCATATGAGTTAAAAGACTCTCCAAAATTGGGGAATTTTATTTCCGTGTCAAATGGCCTATGGAAAATCATAAGTCCGCACCGCCCGTAAAGTGGTCAGAAAATACACCTTAAACGTTTACGCTTATTGGACCTGTTTAGACACCTTGGAAAAATTCCCAAAACTCACAGAAATTCATTTATATCCTAAATGTTACTCCTGTAAAAGGAGAGCTCCCAATTCATTATGGTTTGCAAATGAAAAATCAAACAATCCAACTAAATTTTAGACCCGTTTTCTCAGCTTTGACACTTGATCTTGTAAAAATTAAAAATACGACTTAGACAACTCCAAATTCGACCAAACCACTTGGAAAACTTAACTAAGACATAAAATAAACTTTTGCAACAAAAACCCAGATTATTTCACTTATAAATTTCGATCTATAACCCACACAAATTCGACATATGATGCTGTCCAGTTTTAGGGTTCATATTAGGCCATCATAACACATGTTTAGGCCATTAATTACACTTAGGGTTCCATTCCAATTAGGGTTTAGAATTTATTAGGCATGATAACATTTATATATAAGTGATTTTATGGGAAGATAACATGCGACCAAAGCCAAGAAACAAAGAAAACAAGAAACGAGATGATGTTGAGTTACCCTTGAAGCGTGTAATGAGGAAGGAAACAAGATCAAAATTGAACAAAGCCAACACCTTCATGGCCTAGCAAACCCACGACCAGGAGCAGTTTACCCACGACAAAAACCAAGCAATCCCTTGTACCAAGTACACGAATCCAAAGAATTTCAAATCCACGATAAGCCACCTTCTTTGCCCTAGCAGCCCTACGACCATCAAATTTCAGGTTGTCTTTGAGTCGAATGGGAAGAGGAGGAAAACTCCACCGCCACTTTGATTTTAGGAGATTAGGTTTTTCTTGGTTGCAATGAAGGTCATGAAAAATGAGGAGGGGTTACACGGTTTGTTTTATCCGAACCAAAAGAAGACATGGGCCAATGACCAAATTAGTTGGGCTTTTACATTTACTTGTCATGCATTTGTGTATTAAATAAAAATTCGCCCATTTAAAATTAAACGAAGTTTAATCGGTTTCTTTTGTCTTGTACAAATTACATATTTACTAGTTAGGTTATAAACGTATTTGATGAGCTTGACGTGTTTTACGTATTTTATAAATATTAAATTGAGGGGCAAAATAGTCTTTTCATGCGTTTATGATTTTTAGGGTTTTACAACTCTTCCCCTCTAAAAAAAAAACTTCGTCCTCGAAAATTGAAGTCGCAGAGGTATACAGAGACGTATGAGTTTAAAGCAGACGTAGCAAACCATAGCTTCATACAGATCATAACAATATCGGTTGTAAAGCGTACAAATCTTATACGTAATAGATGTCGATGCGAATCTCGCAAAGAGGTACAGAATTTTAAACGGACATGAGGAGTGCCAAATAACGGATATAGGTCATATTCCATTCACGTACCAACCCTGTGCATTTCCCAAGATGTCGATGATTTCAATAAGTTCAAATCATATGATCTCGGTATTATCACGTTGATCAGGAGTCATAATACTTGCATCACATGACAAGTCCTTATTGTCATCATATTCAACCTCGGGTCATGACAAACCACATAACCAATAACACACAAAACATATCACATACCGATATCAAGTAACACACCAAAGCAGGCCAGATTCATATATATACAACATAAACTACATCAAACAACTTACCATATCACAATGAAAGAATGCCATCAACTTGCACAAAACGGCTCCTCATGACTCATTATTGACGATTCAAAAATAAAGCTGAGACATCGCCAAAACGCTAAATGATAAAACTTCACGATTTAAACCGAGTTCTGAGCGAATCAAAGAAAAGCAATACCGATCAAAATCACTTAACAAAATATCAAACCGCCTCAAAATGCATGACAAACGAATCGGAGTAACATAAGTTGCGCCCAAATCATATGAAGTAGATGAACCTTCACAGCCACCGGTTGAATCTTGTCTCCGTCTTTTGCGTCTTTGGTTGATCCGTCCACCTTCCTCCAACAAAGATCCCGATGTCTCCAAAGAAGACGGCAATGGTGTGGCTTCGCTTCACGAACCTCTCCACTGTGGATCGCAAAGAACGCAGGTCGGCACCATCGCTGACTTCACGAGTAGTCTTCACCTAACGATCGACAAACGGATGTACGAAGACAAAATAACAAATTTCGATGCGAGAAGACGAAGGCCAAATCGGTGAAGACAAACGAATATCAAAGTCAAATCGAACGACAACCAAAAGGAATCTAAGAGATCGTAATGCATTTAAGCCTAGTGTCTACCCAAGTCCTCACAGGTCAATCCTAAGGTCAACAACACGAAACCTGGGCTCTGATACCATAATTGTAACACCCCAACCCGGAAAGGGTAGAAGTGTCACATTCTGATGTCATATCAGAACATACAATTAAAACCAGGAGTCTTAAGAATAACATATCAAGTCATTTAAACAATGACTTACAAGGAAAATTACATAAACCAAAATGTCTAAAATAAAATGAAATCTCCGAACAATAGCCCAACAAAATAAATCCAAATAATAAGGTAACTAGGGTTGGTCCACTCAAATAATCCAACTCTCAGCCCATCAAAGCCCATCTTCAAACCTAACACCGCCGCAGAAAAGAAATGCGGTGAGCTTAAAAAGCCCAAGGAATGATATAACAAAACGAAAGCTAAATAAAATCAAATGCAAATGAACAAAGGAAACGGATAACAAAGTCGCAAATAAATGAGAACAATGAGTGAATGAGGATCCCGCAGAACACAATTATATAGATATCCAAAACGAATGATAACAAGGAGAACGAAGCAAAGCAAAGCATCGATGACATATAAACAAGCACATACAAACCGACATACAAGAATCAAACATAAGCAAACATAGCAAAGGCCGATCCACACAACATATATGTCATACAATCAATTTAGAAATCAAGACATACAAGCCAAACAGATATATCTACAGAAAGCGGAAGCAATTAATTAATAAGTGAGCATGGAAATTCACACAGTCAAAACCCTTAGTTGAAAACATAACCAAGATTATAACAAATGAAGTACTAACAAAGAATCAACACATGGCGGTCACACGTAATAAGTAGGAATACAAGATAACGATATAATTAAATGAATTAAAGACATAGCAGGCCACTAAACAAATTAACAAGCCAGGCGTCACAAGTCGAACCATTTACCCAATCAAACCGTAGCATAAACAAATGCAAACATGGCAGTCAACAACAAGCGTATAAGGATACTATCGGATAATCATAGTCCACGAAATTAATCGAACAAAGTATACATGATAAATGTATAAAACTATCGATTACATACTAGCATGGTCACCGACAATCGTAGGGTCACATAACAAAGTGAGATCACATATACATGTATGACAAGCAGTAAATCGAAAACCGTATAGTAATCATATCGCAGTTAGGAAAATCAAGAGTCATATAAAACATGAATAGCATAATCAAATCCAATAAACATATAATAACCCGACGTGAATGGAATGATAGTCCAAGTAATGAATGGGAGTGTGATGATCAAAGCAATGGAATATACATATCTTGGTACTAGAGTGAGTCATATAAGGGCACCGAGTAATGAACAATTAAATACGTAATATGGTGCGCTGGGGAGTATGTAAGGTACAATATAGGTATATCAAAAGTGTAAGGGTTGTCGAAATCTACCACGAGCCCGGAACATATCATATCATAAGTAACCATTGTATCTCGAGGGTGACCCTAATACCATACATAATAGGAGGGAGACCTCAAGAACCAATGGAGTAGCTAGTTCCTGAATGTGAAGACGCAGATCGCACACCTACATCATTCACCATATAAATCATATCATATCAAGTCATATCCTCTCATATCATATCATATCTAGGATGCATCCATACGCCCCTAAAACATAGTGGCCAAATCATATATATAGTGAGCTCATAATCATATCATAATGGGACGGTGTGTAACATCACCAGACACACCGGAGTCATGCCATTGGTGCATCAATGACATGGTCATGGTACCTCCATGACTAGGAACACGATTTGGCTCCTGCATCAAACCAAGGGTCAAAGCATAATCATATCATAAGGGTTCATATCAAAGGTTCGTAAATCAAAGGTTCATATCAGATTTCCATAACATAAGTTCATAATCAGAGGTTCATAATCAGATGGTTCATAATCATAAGGTTCATAATCATAAGGTTCATAATCAAATAAACGAATATCATAGCGAACAGAATCATATCAAAGGATCACAGTAAAGGGAATCATAGCAAGGGTATCATAAGTGATGTAAAGTTAAGGATCGAAAAGTCATGAGAAATCCCTACTGAAAAGGGATAGAATAACTGTACCTTAGCAACGAAATGAAAACAAATAGAAAAGTAACACCGGAAAGCAACGTCGTATCTTCTACAACGAATCTACATGAATTGATATCATATATTACTTATATACTCATTTTATAAGCTTCTTATGCATGTGTAAGTGTTTTACTTATTGATATCCTCTTTTTATCTTTCATTTTCTTAAATTCACATCTGGACCAGAATTTAGCGATTTTTATAAAATACTTACTTAGCTCAAATAAAATCAAGGAAATTCCTAGGGGTTCCCATATGAGTTAAAAGACCTCCAAAATTGGGGATTTTATTTCCGTGTCAAATGGCCTATGTAAAATCATAAGTCCGCACCTGCCCGTAAAGTGGTCGAAAATACACCTTAAAAGTTTACGCTTATTGTACCTGCTTAGACACCTTGTAAAAATTCCCAAAACTCCCAGAAATTCATTTATATCCTAAATGTCACTCCTGTAAAAGGAGAGCTCCCAATTCATTATGGTTTGCAAATGAAAAATCAAACAATCCAACTAAATTTTAGACCCGTTTTCTCAGCTTTGACACTTGATCTTGTAAAAATTAAAAATACGACTTAGACAACTCCAAATTCGACCAAACCACTTGGAAAACTTAACTAAGACATAAAATAAACTTTTTCAACAAAAACCCAGATTATTTCACATATAAATTTCGATCTATAACCCACACAAATTCGACATATGATGCTGTCCAGTTTTAGGGTTCATATTAGGCCATCATAACACATGTTTAGGCCATTAATTACACTTAGGGTTCCATTCCAATTAGGGTTTCGAATTTATTAGGCATGATAACATTTCTATATATATGTGATTTTATGGGAAGATAACATGCGACCAAAGCCAAGAAACAAAGAAAACAATAAACGAGATGATGTTGAGTTACCCTTGAAGCGTGTAATGAGGAAGGAAACAAGATCAAAATTGAACAAAGCCAACACCTTCATGGCCTAGCAAACCCACGACCAGGAGCAGTTTACCCACGACAAAAACCAAGCAATCCCTTGTACCAAGTACACGAATTCAGCAGCCCCCAAATCCACGACAAGCCACCTTCTTTGCCCTAGCAGCCCTACGACCATCAGCCTTGTGTTGTCTTTGAGTCGAATGGGAAGAGGAGGGAAAACTCCGTCGTCACTTTGATTTTAGGGAGATTAGGGTTTTTCTTGGTTGCAATGAAGGTCACGAAAAAATGAGGGAGGGGGTTACACGGTTTGTTTTATCCGAACCAAAAGAAGACATGGGCCGATGACCAAATTAGTTGGGCTTTTTACATTTACTTGTCATGCATTTGTGTATTAAATAAAAATTCGGCCAATTTAAAATTAAACGTAAGCGTAATCGGTTTCTTTTGTCTTGTACAAATTACATATTTACTAGTTAGGTTATAAACGTATTTGATGAGCTTGACGTGTTTTACGTATTTTATAAATATTAAATTGAGGGGCAAAATAGTCTTTTCACGCGTTTATGATTTTTAGGGTTTTACATAAAGCATGGCTTATGTAGCGATATGTGTGCTTCAACACCTGCTGAGGTCGCACGCATGCAGAAAGTCCCTTATGCTTCGGCTGTAGGATCTATTATGTATGCTGTGAGATGCACAAGGCCGATGTAGTCGCTCAAAACATGACCACCGATATCAATGTAATCCGGTGAACTTCACTGATTGTCATACATATTCTAAAGTATCTTAGAAATACTAAAGATATGTTTTGGTGTATGGTGGAAATCCGCATACGTAGCTTGATGTTACAAAGTTACCGTGATGCGTCCCGCAATGTGATAAAGATGATACGAAGTCTCGACGGGTTATGTCTTTGTCATCAATGGAGGAGCAGCTTGATTGAAGAGCAAGAAGCGTAGTACGATTATGCGATGTCCATGATGGTTTAATACATAGTCTTTGGAAGTCGCAATGGAGGTCGTTTGATTAGGAAATTCATTTCGTGGCTTGGTGTTATGCCTTCAATCAATCACCTATTGATATGTATTGTGACAATTTCATTGTAATCATATTTGCCAATTAACCCGAGTCTTGAAGGCACCGACATTTTCTACTAAGTATCACTATGTTCGGGAACAAGTCCGTGAAGGTGAAATAAATCTACTAAAAGTTCACACAGATGATAACTTAGCTGATCCGTTCACTAAGGCTTTAGCTAAAGACAAACTTGTTGGACTTGCCAATGAAATTGGACTTCGTTTAGCTAAAAGTTTCATGCATAAATGTGATTAGTATTTGGATAAAGGATATTGTAAAACATTTATTATTTTGATGAAATAAAGTTTGGATTATGTTTATTTTCATTTATAATATTGTTGTCCTATATTTGCATGTTTAATCCGTGAGTAACTAAGTTATTCTAAATGTCCGTTGTCGATTAATGATATGGGAGTATCATTAAATTAAGACAAATCTGAGAGATGTGGTAGAATATACTTGAAAGTATATTGATGAGAATGCATACCAATTTCAGATGATATTCGATGAATTGAATATAGGACTTATCCCAACTACATAATTTACTTTGTGGATATTGTTATAAGTTAATTATGAATAGCTATCCTCAAACTTGAGATACCAGATAAGTGCCATGAATGTAGTGCATTTTTGTGAAGCAACTTAACGCTATACGTAAATGGTAGTTATAAGGGTTGTTTTCAGAAATGTTACAAAGTTTGTGGGTTATTCTTGTAGTCAAGATAGAATTTATTCCTTCAAATTTATTTGAGTTTAATATCGTTGGGCCTCGTAAGGTCGACAAGATGTCTCAGGCGTCGCACCCAAATCTCCCTAAATATGTTTAGATGATTCGCAATCTTGGTCAATCACTTACAACGAGAAACATAATAGTTTTATAAAGAATGACTTAATTCCATATCTTTATTTAACGTGGTATTAGAAACAAAAGGATAATAATAATGAGAAATCAATAAAAGGTTTTCCAGAATCCTTACTCGATTCGTACTAGAGGCATCGAAGTGTTGCTAGACGCTAACCGATGTGATCACTCTATTAAGATATATCCAAGTGGGAGCTGTTAGTTTTATGGATATAAATTAGTAGACGTGAGTTAGGATCGAACTCGAGACTATGGGATTGCACACTTTACGTATGAGAATGTAAAGTTAAATAATTAAATATAAAACGTTATATTTATTTATTGATTAAACGAAATAACTAACGGACGTTAAGTAATTAATGTAATGGACTAAAGGGCGTTAAAGGTATTTGGAAAAGGACTTAATTGCAAAGATTGGGAAGGTTCCGGAATCCCTATGGGATACCATGAACCGATCGGCCAAGGAAACAAGGAAACAAACCCAACTTGTTCACCAAGTTTGCTTGGGTATATATACAAGGCTAGGGGTCTTGTTTTTCTATCTCTTGTACTCTTTGCTAAACCCTAAAAACGTTTTGTGTGTGTTTTTTGTCTTACAAATCGATCGGCAACCCTATAAGGGATCGATCCACTCTTTTTCCACAAACCAAGTTATTTTGTTTGATAAAACTAGCATTACTTTAATTCGGTTTAGTACGTGTGTACAAGAACATAGTAATAACACACTATTGTTATTATCTTGGATTGAATTACAAAACGGTAAGGGGTAATTCACATAATCCTAATTAAATCAAATTAGGGTTCATCCATTACTAGTTTGTGGATTTGATTCTTGTTCGGCTAGAATCAAGAAAAGGTACGCATATTCTTTTATGTTAATTAATTATTTGTTAATAAATCCTATACGCTTCCGCATGTGTTCTTTGATGTTTTTGTGATTATTTATTTGAATGTCATGTTATCTAATTCCAACCTATCCTATGTATTAGTGCTCCACCGACCAAAGATAAAATACCCACTACCGTCAATGATCAATAAATAACAAGACACCGACCCACTAAGAATCAGTACAAGATAAATTGACCAATAAGGTTGTGAATAAATTTAACCACATGCAATAGGCCACAATCAAAGATTGATGATAACAGATTTCTAGGAATACCGATTGGAATTGAATAATTGTAGGTTCCGGTAATTATATTTTGTCGCCGCTTAGAGAGAAAATTATTATTTGCACCATATATACTATGGTTGTACTCATATAACGGTGTACAACCCGCACTTGTCAAGGAAGGACCTTGTGGTACGCTTCAGTGCCACAATCCTTATAAAAGAGCACAAGCTTCTTACTTTTGAGTAAAATTAATCAAACTTTCAATATTTTCATAATTTTGCTCAAACGAACAAGTATTCCCTCTCGTATTTCAAAACCTCAAAAGTTAATATTACTTGTTGAGGAGGAGTATTTGCAAACTTAATTGTTCAAATAACAATTCTTTGTGGAAATCTTCCCACAAAAACTTAGAATGGTCATATTTTAAACCAATATTTCATCAAAAATAACATCAATATCCCATTTTTGAGGGGGAGAAAAATATTTTTGATCAAAATATGTTGGACTGTAAATGAAATCTCTATGTGCTAAGACTTAAACCATGAATTGACGAGCTTTGGAATATCAGAAATCAAAAAGACTTGTCTTCAAGACTTGTCTTAGTAGATCGTACCAATTCGAGAAACTCTTTTTTTTTTTGGTAAAAGGGATTTTTCACCTTGGTAAAATGCATTACACCAAAAACGTTGAAGTACAAAGGATGGGAGTGAGTCCCCCATCTCAGCCCAAAAGGGCAATAGACATGCACAAACACATGTGCAACTTACAAATAAAAAAGCTAAACAAAGCTACTTAACGCCAAGAAACACAAAAGAAAATATAAATCTAATTCTTCTTGCGTCCTTGCACCTTGAAGTCTCTAGCAGAGCCACTATAATTCTTGGATTTAGAAGCATACATCTCGATATCATCATAGTTCTCAAAGACTTCATCATCACTTTCAGTACACCCGTCCACAAAAGAACCTTGACCCTGAATAGAAGTAGAAGCTACATCACTAAGATTAGGGAAAAGATTCGACACCTTACTTGTAGAAGCCACATGGTTGTTGAAACGCTTCCACAAATCTGCAGTCTTACTTGTTGTAGGTACCTGACGATTACAACCCTTACCAACATTAACCTTTCCCTCACATGAAGAATCGGCAACATTAGAAGACTGTGCATGTTGTTCCTGTACCTTATCCACAACATCAACACTCGTTACCGCACCGTTGAGTGTACCAAGAGAAGGAGAACCATCACTAGCCGGCTTTTCAGCCCCTAACTTATGATTATCGGATGGGTTCTTTTTCTTATTCCTGGTAGCTGGTTTTGAAACTGGTCTATACATCACATTGGTCTTTGGTTTAAAAACCCGATACCTTTTAGAATCTTTACCAATCTCTTTACCGGCCTTAGCCGAATTCGAACCCTTATTAACCAACTTTCGTCTAAGCGGACAAGCATCATCATCGTGATTGAAACAAACACACTTAGAACACCAGGATGACCACCATTCATACTCGACTTCGAGAACTTCCATGTAATGTCCCTTACCATTAGGCAAAGGTATAGGCGTATAGCAACCTCAATCAATTCCAAAACATCCATATCAGCAGATAATTCAATAAGGACCCGTGAATATGAATAACGACCCCAAGGATTATTACACATAGCATTAGTACCTGCATCAAAACGTATAATCTGCCCCAACTGTTTTGCAATCAAACTTACACCAACTTTAGAATACGCAACGGAAGGTACATTATGGATACGCACCCATACCGGTACCTTAGTAATTTTCTCCCTTTCCAACCTAGTATTTGGCACCCAAGAATGCAAGAATATAGGCATCGATTTAATAAACCAAGGACCCCTATCAAGGACCTTAGTCATACCTTCAAGTGATGAAAATTTGAAAAGGAAGAAACCATTCCGCAAAATAACGTGTTCAAAGCCGAACTTAGCCCAAGCATGCTTGACATAATCTTCCACAATAAGAAACGCTATACGTTGTCCAATGAAATAACCGTATAATGTATTCTCAAATTTAATGCACATATCATCAACAACGGCCATTGGAATAACAACTTTCGCACCCGAAACAGTAACCTCATCAGTTGCACTCCCTAAATGTATCTTAGAATCAGGTTCATTAGAGTGTACATCCAGTGGTAGATTAGGATCACCTTGTAAACCAGGTCCAATAGCACATGGACCATGCACATCAGATGTGGCGGAGGGAATAGGATCAGAAGATTGCAATCAATAAACCAACTCCCTTGTCACATCAACATTAGCAACATTACATTGACCATCATTAGGACCATCAAAAGTAGTGCAAACTGTGTTAAGGGCAGATTCGAGTACATCAACCCCAACAACAGCAGACTTTATAGTCGAAATAGGGCTCATTGTCGGTTGAAAAGCCGACTCACCAATTCCACTTTGACTACTAACAGCAACCTTACATGTTTCCTTCATACTCTCAGTCAATACGCACCCCGAATTACCTTTGAACACCTCACCAACAATAGTAGAATCATTACATGTAGCTGGGACATTACCACGTCCAGAATTGTCCTGAATAACAGCATCAGAATCAGCCATAGGCAAAACACAATCAGAAGTAGCAACTTCACCAACATGAGAATTCGACGCGGTAATAGGGTTCATTATCGGTGTTAAAACCGACTCACCAAGACCATTACCACATCCAGAAATGCCTTGAATTACAGCATCTGAATTCCCAGCAGACGCAGCACCATCATGAACACGTACCATAAACTTATCAGCCCCGTTCGAACAATAGATCGTAGCAGCTGCACCTAGGGATCCATCATCAGAATATAAATCTGGCTGATGAACGTTAGCATTCCCAACATCAACACCCGAATCCCTTGCCACGCTCATACCCATGTCATGAACAAAACCTTCATTAGCAGCCGCCGAACAAGTAGCAGCTGAAACGAATTTAGTAGCATTGGATTCACAAGTCGAAACCAACGCCACACCCGTATCAACAGCCGTAGTGCAAGTGGACATAGTAGGGCTCATAATCGGTTTAAACCCCGACTCACCAAGACAAATAGGCCCACGTTGCATACCAGCAGTTACATCCAAATCCGCCACACCAACATTAGACACAACAGGGATCGTAGTAGAGCTCATCATCGATGTAGAAATCGACTCACCACAACTAGGACAACTCCCTACAACATCCGAAAGATAGTCCATGCAAGATGGATAACCCCTCGCGCGCTGATTTAACCCGATGTACCCAACTTCACCATTCATTAACCGACTCATACGAGCCTGTAACGCATCCAAATCAACCACTGGACATGTTCTAATATTATTAGTCGAAGGCTGCCCAGTCTGGTTGAATGCCGATGTCATCTTCCCAGCATTCATCTCTTTGTAACCCACTTTCAATAAACTGACAATACTAAAAAAACCTAAAAAGGTTTACTTGCAAATGAAACCAAACGCTAAGAAAGATATGAATATCCGCTCAGATCCCTAAAGCGTCACATAAAAAAATCCTAGCATGCAAATATGTGGCCCCTTGATCTAATAATCAGTTATAACAATTTGAAAGCACCATGCATGCACTAGTACAATAAGATAATTTGCATGCAAACAATATGAATAATAATAAAAGAAGGACAAGACCCACGATTATTATTAAAAGGAAAACAAGGTCGGTTCACATGCAAGCAAAAAACCAAATCGATTACAAATTCAGTAGGCCCTAGGATTGGATATAATATGATAACAATTGTAATAAACCAATCTAGAAACCACCGTCCCACGTTTACACGAAACCAATTAAATAGATTAAAAGGTTAAGATCGAATTGTTAGGGAATAGATGTGAATCGATTTTTCGCCAGAGAGAGATACCTTTTAGGGTTTTTTAACACTAATTCGAGAAACTCTTGATAGACATGAACTTTGATGGGTTTGACAACAACCTCTTCAGGGTTTGTTCACATCTTCAAGGTAGTTATTAGAGCTAGTTGTCACCTAAAAGCTGACAATGGATCTCTTTAACTACACAAAGTAACCGTGTCTTGCGGGGGAGTATTTCTAAAATTACAAAACTCTTGAAGTGTTTCAAAACATGTTTTTATTCATAAACACTTTAAGAGATTTTCAAGTAAATGATTTATGGCAACATAGGATAGTCATGGAGTTATAAGGTGACCAAGTTTAGGAATAAACGTCCTATGATCCGCCAGAGCCGGAGGGATCTACCCAAGGACATCACCAATAGTTAGAAATTAAAAGTCCTTAGGTATGATTGAAAAAAAGGAAAATATGAGAAACGGTGAAAGAAGGAGTTGAAGAATTAAAAAAAAGTTAAAGAAAAGGGTGAAAGAAATAGCCCTCCATATGATTCAACTTAGGTCAGACACCGAGTTCAACTCATATTCTACTGGTTGTCACAAGATGACACCGGTATTGAAGACAAAGTCGTCATGGACCCAGTGATGCAATGCACTAAACCTTCTAAGCCACTCAAGGTCTCTCAAAAGAGCTTGTTTCATTCTCACAAGGAACCCAAGGTAATCTATTGACTTTCTCTTAGAGATCGTTGGTATTGAAGAAGGAGACCCTCTCCCTAGTCTCCGCTTAGGAAAACCAAAGCGCACTAATCGAGTCTAGAGCCACGAGATTCATTAAAAGATCTTTTAGGAACACTTGATTTTTCATCACTTGTTGTTGAACAATAAGGACACAAGTGACACATTCTAGAATCCTACGCAGATCCTAGCAATCTGCCGAGAACATTTATGAGGGGATTCACAATTTTGATCCTCAGTGATTGAATAGAAACTCCCGCTGTGTCAACATCAAACAAATTTAACAAGCAGTCACTGCAATTCCTTGTAGGTTACGCTTAGTGTGTCTTATACGGTCTACAGTCATGAGGTGATGCTTCGGTGTACCTCATCAACTCACCTGAATTGTAGATATACTTCGGTATATCGTGTTAGCCTACTTGAGGGCCTCTAGTTCAGGAACAACATTTGTAAGAATTAGAGATCTGTTTCCACACTATGCTGTTAACACCCTCGACATTTGAACTTGTAAGTACTAGAAATCCCGCCAAGGAGATTCCTTTCAAGAATCGAGTCCTGAAGATGTGGGTCATTACATGAATTTATTCAATGTAATGCCAACTGTCCCTTAACGGGATTCGGACGGCTGATTCAGCTAACCAAGGTGAATGGAATCAAGCATTCATCAGTAAAACAATAGTAGTGGTCAATTCTTTAAGAAAAGTCCACAATGATCGATTGGTATTTTTCACTAACATATTCATGCAGGTACTGATGATTGTTCCTTGGAGGAAAGACCGCACCAACTCCATGCTCATACCAACAACATTATACATGAAGTTCTCTCATATTTAAAGGCAACACAAAAGTAAAGATGATTCTTCGTCAATGTTAAAGAATCTACTAAGTTGAAAGACTCGAGAACTACTTCACATTTTGGAACTCAAAGACATAAGAAGTGTGAGCATGGTGGAGAATGACTTGGAGGCACCTAACCAAAGAAGTTGGCGAATGGCGGACAACAACTCTTGATCACCCAACCACAAAGAACAATGAACAATGAAAACAACGACGTCAAGCTGATAAAGTCAAACAATTCAAAGCATCTCTCCTCACAAGAAAGTAGAATGCTAGAAAGACGTCAAGCAACCACATCTACTTTAAATGACCAACCCTTAGGGGGAGATTGTTGGGATTACGTGTAACTATTATTTCAAGTGTTGGTCATTATTATGTAATAGGTTGCTTAAAAGGCTTATATGTTTGTAATTAATGTTATGCTTATGTAGTAAGCCCATGAGCCTATGCAAAGGCCCATAAGGCAAAGGAAAGGGACTAGAAATGTTGCCCTAGCTCCCTTGTCTATAAATACATTGTAAACCCTCTTAGGAGGGTGTTGGTTCTTTCTCATTTTATGCATAATCATTCCTTATACTTGTGTGTGTGAAAGTTCCATCCGTCTCTCTCTATCTCTCATTCTAATCTTCATCTTAACATACTTATCATAAGCAGGGCCCTCCAGATCTTTGGGTGTAAGCTTCGTGATCCCTTGCTTCTCGCAGTACCATTTTATGAAGCTTCCCATATCACCGGTAATGTTCAGTAGTGACTTCTCTAGTGGGGCAACATGGTTGGCAACAATGGCACTTGCCCAATTGTGATTTGGAGTGTTCAAATCAGACATAGGAATAGACCAATTCGGTTCTGGAGTTGCAGGTCGTTCTTCCTTCCACCAATCCCGAGTCATTTCTTTGGTAGGAGCAGACCAGGTTGACTTAGAACTTTCAGCATCATCTTCTCCCATGAATGTTTCCCACCAGTTGTTATTCCGATTCACCTTTGGAATATGTTTGTTGGAAATATCCTCTTCATCTGAATCAGACTCCTGGCTAAGAATCGACTCCTCATTCATTTCATGATCTTCAGGAATTGGAGAGAAAGTCGGTGTGTATCTTGAGTCAAATGTTGTCCAGGCAGCATGAGCTGAAGTTTTGGCTGAATTATGAGAACCTTGGCCAGCTGAGTATCCTGGTTGACCTGATCATGGTGGAGGAGGAGGTGGTGGATTTGTCTTTGCAGCATCGGAACTACCAGAAGTTCCACCAGTTCCTGAAGAACCCGTAGCACTGAAAGATGGAGGAGGAGGTGGCGGTGGAGGAGGCCCAGATCCATGGACAACTGATCATAGTTGTCAACATCCATGGACTTTTGAAGAGCTTCATACAACCGATTATCTAAGCAAATCAGGTCTCCTCTTCATCTTTTGCTTTCGTTCTCCTATATCCCTCAAAAACTTATCATAATTGTCAACATCCATGGACTTTTGAAGAGCTTCATACAACCGATTATGATCATCATGCTCCTTATATTCATATATCTCATACATGCGCTGCAAGATAATCTCTTTCATCTCGGAAGTTGGGAGATCTCTGAACCTCGCATGCAGAGGAGCTTTCATAGCCCATTCGACTGCCTCTTTAACTTGTTCTTCAATAGCATTAGTCACCTCATAGTCGAAGTTAAGACTTTCGAGCTTTGATAGTCGTTTACCATGATGTTTATCTATGTTTACCAGGTTATGTTTCTCCAGGGCTTCAATTCCTCTTAGAGCATCTTCAAGTTGCAACTCTACCTTGGTATTTGTAGGTGGTGGTGGTGGAAGTGCCATTGTAATTACAGTAGTTGTAGTAGCCGAGGTTGAAACAGGAGGTGGAAGTGCAGTTGATAGTGTTGCTATTGAGGGTGTTGGTGTGGGAACTGACATTGGTGGAATAGTAGATGTATCATGTTGAATTGTGACTGAAACCATGGATACGACCTCTTTCTCTTCATCGGTCTTTTCCGCTTTAGCATCAGACGGTCTATCTACAAGGAATTGGTTCCCAAAGTTGAAGTCTTGCTCAAGGTTTTGATATGAAGATAGGGTTTTGGTGGAGTTGTTTGTTTCATCCAGGTGCACTTGGTCGTCACTTCTTTGTTTGAGATTTTCCTGGAGATTTGGATAAGCTTGTTTCACAAACTCATCTACGGCAAGCCCACTATTTTGAATGACAGTCTCCGATTCCTTGTTCCCTAAGTCAGACCCTTAAATGGTACCAGTTTTAGTAAGAGTCTTCGTCTGGCCTTCTGGTTCATTCATGTCAACATTACCACCCTCATTCTCCTGAATATCTGACTCTGTGTCACTGGAATCGACATTGAGTTCAGGAGTTGGAGAATGTTCCTCTTCAGCTTCACTTAACTCCTTGGCTGTTGATGATTATGTGCTTCTTTTTTGGAGTATATATTTGCTTGTGGTCTTGGGAGCTGGAGAAGAAATATTCAACAATGTCTGAGCCACCTGCTCAACATCCTCTACACCCTTTCCTTTGCCTTCAACTTCTGGAAGAGAGTGACGTTTCCCGGAGTCTGGTTCTTCAATTATCACACCCTTCCCGTATACTAGCTTCAATGCCCTTTTGAAGGTCGATTTCATCAACATCCTTAAGGGCAGGCTTGGGCCTTTGTTTCTTGGACCCTCTTCCCTTTCCCGTTCCATCCTTTCTCTTCTTCTTGCTTAGAGTAGAAGAATCAACGGTAGTAGATTTGTCTTGTCTTTTCTTGGGAAGATAGGCATACGATGATTTGGATGACTTTGATGATGGTTTAGTTGGTGTTGGGTTTGGTGATTCACCGACGATGGACTTGGTTGTTTTGTTCAGATAATCTTGGAAGTAAGATGCATTAAGAATATCGTCAGTGATGAGAGCATCTGGTACAGCCTTGCCAAAGATCTCCAGGTTCGAACCCTTAGCTACAAATTTTAGATTTACAAGAATATGCTCTGATGTGGCTAGATGAAGTGAAAATTCGCTTCTTGGATTGAATTGATGCTTGGCCTGAAGGTGTTTGATGATAAGTTTGGAGGACCTGATGCTAGGGATCACCCGCTTATGCACTATTTTCTTGCCTTTGACATTTGTGATGTCTTTTCTTTGTTTGCAATGAAAGTGTGAATTGATTACGTGAACTCTTCCCTGATTCGTTCAACATAGTCCATGTTCGCTTGATTCACCACTCCCCACAAGATTTGCAGTATTGGAGCCCTTGGTGTTTGAAACCCAGAATTTTTACCAGTGAGGCATAGGTTGAGAATGGTGATGATTGCCCTCCATGGCTAAAACATTTCATTTGTGATTACCGCAGAAATCTTGTTGATTACAGACGGATATCCCAAGTCAGTGACAAACTTGATTAATTCGCCGGTGGTTGGTGGAGGTGTGAAAGGGTGATTTGCATCCTATGGTGTGATTTGAAGGGTTTCACGGATGGTGTCCTTGGTGAGTACATACCATGATTCATCTAGTTGACAGCTGTAAACTGCGGTGATTTTATCCCATTTTACCATATCCCAAATCTGCTGAATGTAGATTGACGGGATTCTAGAGCATAACGTAAGAGCACTAAAGAAGTTCGTATGCTTCAGTATGTCCACTGCAATCTTGTCGATGGGGTTTGGTTGAGTTTTGTCCATGTCTATGAAGCAGTTTCTTTTCCCAATAGGAACCCAGTCAGCATACAGAAGAATCTCCTCATTTGTACGTGTGCGAGGTGGGACAATAGCAGCTTGGTTAACTGGTGCATTGATGTCAGCCATTGTATCTGTACCAATCACATCCACAAAGAAATATATATGCAGGATGATTATGTTAGATGAGAAATACAACTTAGACGATAAGGACATATGAGATTGAACACCAAGGCATTGGAAATCATAAGACAAAGTCATAGAATTAACGCACTTAATGAGATAAGACACACTCCCGGGATAGTGTCACTTTGATCAACATTACAAGATATACAAAAATATGTTTTGACAACTTGTGATGATCAAGTCTATGTTGACATTCAGGAAGGCAAATCGCAACATAGATAACACTTTAAGAGACAAAATGTAACATGACAAAACAGAGGTAAGATCAAGTCGCAGATAATAAGTTTTAATCATCAAAACGCAATAAGATAAATCGCATAGCCAACCAAATCGCAGTGAGGACACAAATCGCACAAGACAAAACGCATGTTGGACAAGTCGCACTAGGTCAAAACGCAATGTATTGGCAAAACGCAGTACACCAAGTCACAAGTAACAAAATGCAGTCGTGTTTGACAAATCGCAGTGAATTAAAAAAATATGGGCATGGTGGGTCCTACATTTTATAATAAAATATTTTTTTATTGACAAAACGCAAGACCTGAGTTTTGACACAAAACGCATAGTATCCAAAAAAGTCAAAACGCAATATGGTCAAGTCGTAATAACGAATATTGTATCAAAACGCAACCAAGCATATACTAACAAAATGCAATCAAGAACACATTTATCAAAACGCAGCCAAGAACTTTTCCAAACACACAACCAGGCATATTATATCAAAACGCATCCAAGAACACTATCATCAAAACGCACCTAAGAGCACTATCCCCAACTCGCAACCAAGAACATCATCATCAACAGAAACGCAACTATTAGCCTAATTTGCAACCAAGAACAACACCAGAACACTAAACGCAACATAGAATAATTTTTTTTACCAAATCGCTCCTAAGCACAATTTCAATAAAACATTCCTAATTGCAGTCCTATCACATAATATAATGATCAATCAATAGGCAACATGAAGCAGTGACAACACTAAACAAAACAAAAAAACAGAGACATTCAATACCAAATACCATGACATGAACAAAAATCTATTGAATCAAATCAATTAGTTTAGGGGAGACATACTAAACACTCAATCAGACACTACCAACAACAAATGAGTCTAACCCCATTACTCAAACCCAAAGTGTAGGCAGGAGCTAGGTGAATGATGAACTATGTGATATCAATCTAGAGAACTTAAACTGTAATTCAACACATACCTAGATATGAATTCACACACGAATCTTAGGGGAACAAAACGCATTGAAGACTATAAGAGAGAACTAAGTGTGAGAGTTTGACTAAGTTAGAAGTAGTTTGACCGGTCAAATCGCAAGGCAATTTAAACTCCTATACATAAGTTTCATTAATTGGCAGAAATGGCCCCTATGATTGACAAATCACGTAATTCTAAATAGTTTAATAAATTGGCATAATTGGCCCTTCAACATGACAAACGCAGTCACACATACATGAACATTCATGTATTGACAGATTAAGCCCCTCACTTTTAAAGATTTATTTAACATGTTACATTCAGACCCTTACAAATCATTTTGTGAGCATTTAGAGATACGAGATACACTGGATAGCACAACAGGATAAAGAGTGACATGACCATAAATATACGAATATCTAGGAAACAGTGTTAGCATATAGCCATCAAGATCCTACATATAACACATAATCAATTCATGAGACCATATCGGACTAAATGCAAGCCCATCAGGTATAAAATCCGTGATAGAATTCAATAAGTTGAAGTAGCTTGACTGATATTCATAAATTTTGAACATTACTCTCCCCCTAAATCAATGACTCGATTTTAAGTAAACAAGTGTAGTCATTGATTGATATTGAAAATTTTATAATTACTTGACTCCAATTGATTTAAAACACTCTTATCCTATCTTGTGAAAAACAAATACTTTTTCTTGAAAAATCATTTACAGAAAAATATTTGTATAGGCATGTTTTGAAAAACACGTATGAACTTCTGCTCGAACTTCATATAAAGACCCGTGTCATTATTGAATGACATTTCTAGGACCGTAGATGTTATCGATACCAGAAGACATGCCTTTGAAACTATTTTTGGAATTTTCTGATTTTTCAAAATTTTATGGGTTTTTGCTTGTTTTATAATTTTGTATTTTGGTTTTTGATTTGAAAAATATTTACAAAGAATAAGATATTTACAACGTGGAAAACTGTATAGAATATACATGTATTTGATATACTCTTAAATGAGATTTGTTAAAGCACGAGTCCTGAGCTGAGGTGATCAGGAATCATAGTATGCTCATCAATTCTGACATTGCGGAGCTCCGAGACCAGGAGACTTCAGTTACTTAGGCACCCAGAACATAAATCTTTTCTTGATAGAATTGATAAATTTACCTGTAAATGAGTGAGGAACACTTGCACTAACATCACAAGTATGTTTGTATTTATGTGGGTTAGCAGCAATGGTATCTAGACTTTTTGGAATTTCACACTCAACCTTTGTGTTGCCATCGGTGGTCAATTTTCTTGTAGGAATCCATATGAGTCCAACATTCTTAAAAATTTTACCAGTCGGTATCCACTTAAGGCAAGATCTAGGAGTGTTTGACTTCTTAGGCATAGTTGAAGATGTATCCTTATTCCTGGATTCTGAGGCTTTATCATTAAGTCCTTTCCTAGGAGAGGGATTAGTTTATAAGACTTTTTCTGTGCACTAGAAGATTTTTTCTTAATCTTAGTCTTAGAAGGTTGAACCTTAGCCTGAGCATTTTCTTTCACTTTCTTAGGATTGGTTTGTGAAGTGACTAGTGTTGACAAAATTTTGATCATATCAACTTGGGAGGCAAACCTTGTTTTTAAAGATTTTGGTCGTTCAGATATAAACACAGTAGGCTGTCTAACAACAGACCGGTTTCTATTGGGATCTGAAACTGGCTTCCCCGAGATTGATGGTTTTGCAAACTTAGTGTTCACACTTTTCCCTACAGTTTTTCTAAGCTCATTCTTTAAGGCTACTATTGTGAAACTCTTATGCTGAAGTTGAGCTTTGAGTTCATCATTTTTGGCCATCTAAGAGTTTGTTTGTTCCAAACACTTAGTTCTATATTCGTTGACTGAGTCACTTAGATCAATGTGATGCTTTTTCAAAGTCTTATTTTCCTTCACACAAAGTTCCAATCAGACGTTTCTTGATTTAATTACATCGATGTCATGTTTAGCCTTGACTATATTACTTTTCTCATTTAGGACAGAAATATGTTTCTTCAGATTGTTGATAGTCGAGTCTTTGTCTTGAAGCTAAGCTTTCAAAGTTTTAATTTCAAAAAATTCACGGAATTCAGGAAATTCTGGATTTTTACATGGTTTGTTAATTTGAAAACTTTCTTCTTTACATTGTATCGCAATTTCAAGAGAAATGAGATGTTTTTCAAGTTGTAAAAACCTATTTGAAAGTTCATCATAAATTTTCTTTTCAACCACATCATTTGTTTTGAAACACTTAATCACAGACTCAGCCTCAGTCAAAGGACATTTATAAAAGCCATGTTCAGTATCGTGATCAGATTGTACAAGTATATTGGCAGGTGCATCATTTTGAACAGTTAAAAATACATCGCCACCTGACACT
This sequence comes from Chrysanthemum lavandulifolium, assembly GCA_022545495.1. Lineage (NCBI taxonomy): Eukaryota > Viridiplantae > Streptophyta > Magnoliopsida > Asterales > Asteraceae > Chrysanthemum > Chrysanthemum lavandulifolium. Next base: position 136,010,987 of record CM040242.1, read on the forward strand.
TGTTCATTTACCATTCTGATAGCTGCATCCAATACTTGTGAAACCGGATTCACTAAACAACTAGTTGTATCAATCTTAGCTATCTCTGAACTTTTGCATTCAGCAATGCCTGATCCTTCAACTGATGTATTACCCGACTCAACACTATCTCTCGATTGCAACTGACACTCATTCACTTTGTCATCATCCTGTGCTTTTTCCTCAATGTACTTTTTAACATTATCCATGAGTTAGCAAAACCAAAAAAAAAAAACCCCTAAACGACTCTCTCCCTCCTTGGCGACAATTAGTGATTACACGTTTGAGTTAATTACTTTTATTTTCTGATCGCTGCTATAGTTGCATTCAGTTAGGGTTTTTATAATCGATTTTTAGGGTTTCATTTGGTTTTTCTGTATTGTTGCGTATTAAACTGATCGTGTACATTCAAGGTTCCTGATTAAGCATTGAATTTATCATTATATGATGGAGGCTGGTTAGATTATTGGGTCGTTAGCGTATAACTTCCAGTTAGGGTTTTCACTTTTGTTTTGTTCGATTCTATGGTTGCTGCTGGTCTAATTGTTTTGCGTATCTTTTGAGTGACTGGTTGTGGTTTTCGAGAGATGGAGAAAGGGTTTTTTAACAAAGATGGTTCGTCGAAGAAGGCTGCAAAAACAACCACCAACTTGGCCGACAAAGAGATGGAAAGAGGATTCTTTAACAAGGAAGGGTCTTCGCTGAAAGCTGCATCTGCAGCCACCAACTTGGCAGATCAAGTTGGCGTGAACAAGGACTCTAATTCGTATTCTTCGCTAGATATTAATGCCTTGGAAGCTAGGTTAAAACGTCTTAAAGGTCAACATGGATGTGATGTTGATGCTGCTATTTCGGAGCTACGTAAAGCTGCTAGGGTTTTGCGAAACCCCAGCGTACATGATGGGAATCAGTTTGAAGATATTTCGGTTGAATCTATTTGGAATACTGAGGGGTTGGATTCTGTTTACGTGACTCCTACAGATCAAGATACTGATTTGAAATCAAAATTGCAATTTCCTAGTCTTGTTTCGAAGGAAAGTGAGTTTGTTGCACCTACGAATGGGGTACATGCATCTACTTCTGCTCCGAATGTGAATGCTTCTGAAAAGGTGCCTAATGATGGTAGGTCGTTTGCTAATGTATTAAACCCGGAACGTGTTTCTAAGAAAGTTAACTTTCGACCACTGGTGAATGAGCAGCATATTGCTAATCATGATAGGGTTCTCCCTAAAGCTGCTATGGAGGGTGTGTTCAATCGTTATGACAACACTCTTGTTGGTTTCTTTGTTGGTAAGAATATTGCGTTTCCTTTGGTCCAAAACTATGTCACTAACACGTGGGGTAAATTTGGGTTGAAGAAACTTATGAAGAATGACGATGGTGTGTTCCTCTTTAAGTTTGATTCTAAAGAGGGTGTTGATACTGTCCTTCAACGGGGCCCTTGGATTATTCGTAACTCTCCTCTCATCCTCACTAAATGGACTCCTGATGTGTTATTTGTCTAAAAGTGAGGTTACCAAAGTTCCCGTGTGGATTAAATTGCATAATGTGCCATTACTTGCATCTTCGAAGACGGGTCGAGCCTTATTGCTACTCAAAGTGGGTAAGCCGATTATGTTAGATGCTTTCACTAGCTCCATGTGTTGATTCATGGGGTCGTTGTCACACCCCAATTTACCTATTTTGCAATGAATGGAATTTCGGGATTGATCGTCATAGCACCACATCACATTATATTGAACGACCTAAAGTGTCGCTTTAAAACACATCGTTGGATATTTCATAAAACATTCGAGAACAACATCGGTCCCAAAAGGTTTACAAAGTTTATGGAAATACATCCATGTTACAAATCCAAACGATGTTTTGAAATAAAGTGCCATAATGTACATAATGTAAGTCGACGCCATGACTCAAAATGTAGGTCCCTAAATCATGTCATGATGAATGCCTCGCCATTCGAAAATACATTGCTAAAAACGGTCAACAATAATGTTGGTGAGAATCATAGGTTTATGTAAATGTTTTATACGACTACACAAGTATAGACCATGCATGACAATCCAACACGTGAAAATAATGTTACAATTGCTCTAAGCCCATGACCCCAAACTAGACTGCTCAATAATGTATGCCCTCGCAGAGTGTTTGCCGACAACTCCGTAATGTTATCAAATGAAATGCATCCGCTTGCTCGGTTGGGATTCACCAACCCGGATGGAGGCGCCACCCTCGATAGATCTATCCACTCATCCTCGCCTCAAAGATTAACGGCTCATGTTCAAGTAATGGGACTTTCAAATTGGCAAATGCGTAACTTAAGCAATGTAATTGAATTTAACATACTTGGTATCGTATAAAAAAATGTAGTGCAATGTATTCTCCCGTGGGTTTGAAAATAATCGAAAGCATGTAAAACGGGCTATGAAAACTCACTTGGTAAACCGGAATAATGGCAAAAGTGAGTACACCGAGGTATAATGTAATGCGTCAACCGGACCTATTATCAATGATATGATATGTCATGAGTTGCAATGTAATGTTATGCATGCACTTCAGATGTTACTTATACCATTCATGGTTTTGAAAATATTACTCGTCAGTTTAAAATACTCTTTGACGCCTTGACCTTCAAAAATGACTTTACATGTTTTTACGCCAAAATGTCATCCTATAATGGTTTTATAATGATTTTGGTGAAATTACCACTTTCGTCGCAAAACAATGTCGCTTAATAATCATGAAATCAACAAAATGGCTCCGGAAAAGTAGTCGTAATGGTGTACGCCGATCGTTAGAGAACGAACTCGACGGTTTTGGAAAGTTTGTATCGATATCTAGAAGTTTCATCAGAGTTTTCACAAAAAGGTCTCGATCATAAAGATATCAAGGGTTAAAGATAGTGATTTTTGCTAATTGTGTGCGTAAAATGAGTTTCGCCAAGTTTGAACGTCCGTAATTAATTTAATATAACTCCGCTTTGCAAACAAATTTTGTTGTTTTGAAAAATATGGCCGATGAACTTGATTTTACTAGAAGACATTTCGCTCTAAAAGTTTCACAACCTTGTTAAAATCACAAAACATGGTCATTATACTACTAAAATACTTGTAACGAAAAATAATATAGTTTTTCGTAAAATAATAGTTACGGCAACTTTATGAAAACGTGCATATCTTTGTCGCTTTAAACTGCTTTCACGTATAATACGTCCTTAGCTTCGATCAAGTAAACTAATATATTTTTGACAAGTCGAAATAATTTGTGAAGCTTAAGGCCTGCTTTTGACTCGACAAACTAAAAACTGCATGCTGAATTTTCTCGAAAATAATACGCTTCGTCAAACTTTAAAAATCCATAACTTCTTCGTTATAAGTCCGCTTTTATCCGCTCAAAAGGCCACGGATTCGCTTTTAAAGTATATTTTCTAAATATCAAGGCCAAAGTTTCGCATCAACAGTAGGTTTTTCCAGAAATTCAAATAAGGACAGAACATATATATATAGTTATCGAAAATAGTTTTTCTCGGACAAAACCTATTCTAATCCCTTCAAATCAACTCCAAAACTAATCTAATCCTACCATACACCTTCTTAGGGTGTCATGGGTTCCTAATCACCATCAAGACCAAAGAATACCATGGAATATTTATAGGATGACCAATATGTATATATAACTCAAAAATCATGAAATAAAATGGTATAAATCACATAACATGCATACTATCTCCAAAATGAAAAGAAACATATGAAATGAAAAGGAAACTTGAAAATGGAAGAAATATGCTTACTAGTGATAGTGATGAGGTGAAAGAACCAAGGTTACCTAAATACTCTAGATTTTTATTTCAAAATCTTAGAAAGAGTATACACTAGATTGTTTAAACACTTGAAGTTGCAAAATTTTGTGATCCTTCTTGAAAACCTTGATGGCCGGTTTTATGGTGTGAAAACAAAGAGAGAAAATATTTTTGTTACTAGGTGAATTATTGGAAGTGATATGAAATGTGTTAAGTGAAGACTTTGTAGTAGTGTGTAAATTTGTACAAATCAAGAAGCCATACCACTTCATTAATACCACCCTCCCCTTGTCGGCCAAGGGGGAGGGATTTGGTAAGATATAGATTTTTTTTTTTTTTAAAATGTATATAATTGTACTTGTATAATATTTGTGTAATTTTGTAAGAAAAAGGTAAGTAAAGTGTAGAAAATGTACAAGTAAGTTTTTGATAGGTCAAAATAGATTGTAATGATATAATAAAAATTGTAAAAATACTTTCCTTGTGAAAATTGAGTGATAAAAATAATTATCGTATAATTTTTAAGAAAACGACGTAATAATTTAATCAGAACGATTTATGTACCAAATAAATTTGAAACACTAGGAAAACTAAAATATAGTTTTTATGAACTAATTGTAAGTTTAAAATACCCTGGATCATTTTGAAAGTAACGGTTAAATATTTAAAATAATAACTCACGCGATAAAGATTATTAAATATAAAATTACGCGATAAAGTGAAATGAAATGTCGTGAATGAATTAATGAGATGCACATGATGTCAATGAAATGTAGACTAATCATAGTCCATATGAAATGTACGTGATGTCATGATCATGAATTCGCCGCTAAACCTCCAAGGTTACGCGAATTTGAAACAAGTAAACCAAGCTTACTATAAATATTGAAATAATGAGACATGAACGGTGTCGAGAAATGACCTGAAAGTACGGGTTGTCACATTCGCCCATCCAAAAAGGAATTCAGTCCCTGAATTCAATCGTTGTTAGGTCTAACGGTGTCGGCGAAAAGATGAGGATACTTGTGTCGCATCCGGTCTTCCTGCTCCCAAGTAAACTCGTGACCTCGCCGAAATTCCAACGAACTTTCACAATCGGAATACGACTGCTTTCAACCGCTGACCTCGCGGTCCATGATTTCTACAGTTCCTCCACAAAATTGAGTTTGTCGCTGTCGAACTTCGTCAATGGAATAATGAGCGATTCGTCCGAAAGACACTTCTTCAAGTTTGAAACGTGAAACGTGTTGTGCACATGACCGAGTTCGTGGGAGATCAAGTCGATAAGCTACCGGACCAACTCGGCTCAAAATCTTGAATGGTCCAATGTATCTCGGGTTCAACTTTCCACGCTTTCCAAAACGTACTACGCCCTTCCAAGGCGATACTTTTAACATAACTTTGTCGCCCACTTGAAATTCCAAATCCTCAAGCCTAACATCCGCATAACTTTTCTCGTCGACCGGCGGCTCTAAGTCTATCACGAATTTGAACGATCTTCTCGGTTGTTTCCGCACTACTTCGGACCAAGAAGTTGTCGCCTCCTACCTCGCCCAACAAACAGTGATCGGCACTACGACCATAGAGTGCCTCGAATGGTGCCATCTTGATATCGTGTGATAACTATTGTTGTACGAGAATTCAATCAATGGCAAATGGTTAGCCCAACCATTTCCAAAATCAATCACACATGCCCTCAAGATGTCTTCTAATGTTTGAATAGTCCTTTCACTTTGACCGTCTGCTTGTGGGTGATATGTCGGCTCATCTCTAACTGGTTCCAATGAATCTTGCAATGAATTCCGTAAGTTTGAAGTGAATCGACTATCTCTGCGGAAATGATAGAAATTGGTGCCCGTGCCTCGAGACTATTTCCTTGACGAAAGTCTAGTGAGTTGTTCCATGGAATAAGTCTCTAATCGGTATGAAATGGGTCGACTTGGTAAGGCGATCAACAATTACCCAAATAGCCAGAACCTCCCGATGTCTTAGGAAGTTTCAGAACAAAGTCCATTGTAATGCGTTCCCATTTCCATTGAGGAATTTCCGGTTGTTGGAGTAAACCTCAAGGCTTCGTATTCGACTTTACCTTAGCATGTAAGACATTTGCTAACGACGTGGCAATCTCCGCTTTCATGTTCGCCACCAATAAAGCTTCTAAGATCTTGATACATCTTATCCGATCCCGGATGTATAGAATACTTTGACTTATGCGACTCATGCATAATCAATTTCGTATTCCGCCATACAATGGTACCCACATTCTATCCTTGAAACATAGTACTCCATCCGCTCTCTTTACAAAACCATTTGCGCTTTCGGGCATACCATAAAGCTTTTCACTTGGTCGGTTTTCCTCCTTAAGTGCCTCGACTTGTGCTTCATGGATTTTCGATGGTAAAGGAGAAATAATCGTCATTCCCAATGATCGAACTCTTAAAGGTTTAGGTCTCTTCCGACTAAGAGCATCACCACAACATTGGCTTTTCCCGGGTGATACTTGATTTCACAATCATAGTCGCGAGTAATTCCAACCAACGACGCTGCCTCATGTTAAGTTCCTTTTGATCAAGAATATATTGCAAACTCTTGTGGTCGTAAACACCGACACTTTGTACCATAGAGGTAATGTCTCCAAATCTTGAGCGCAAAACTACGGCTCCTAACTCGAGATCATGAGTGGTGTAATTCTTCTCATGAGTCTTGTTGTCGAGAAGCATACGCTATCACCTTCTCGCTTTGCATTAAAACAGCCCCAAGTCCTTTATGTGAAGCGTCGAATATACAACAAAGTTCTCAATGCCTTCGGTAGTGCCAAAATCAAGACCGCAAAGTTTTTGCTTCAACAACCGAAAGCACTTCTTGTTTCTTCCCCACTCATACTTCTTGTTTTTCTGTGTCAACTTGGTCAAAGGTCTCGCTATCTTCGAAAACCTTCATGAACCTTCGGTAATACCCGCTAGTCCTAGAAATTGTCGAATTTCCGAGGATTCTGGAGTAGCCCAATCTTTCACGACTTCAATCTTTATGGATCAACTTGTAGTCCTTGACTATCAATGATGTGACCAAGAAATTGCACTTTGTGGTTCCAAAATCACACTCAAAACTTGGCATACAACTTCTCATTCTTGAGTAGCCTTAAAATCGTCCTTAAATGCTCTTCGTGCTCTTCTTTGCTCTTGGAGTAGATCAAGATGTCGTCAATGAACACTATAACAAACTTGTCCAAATACGGCTTACAAACTCTATTCATGAGATCCATGAATACCGCCGGTGCATTAGTCAATCCAAACGGCATCACTTGAAACTCGTAATGACCGTAACGTGTTCTAAACGCTGTCTTCGGAATATCCTCTTCCCGAACTCGGTCGATGATAACCCGACCGAGATCAATCTTGGAATAACATCGAACCTTGCAACCGATCGAACAAGTCATCAATTCGGGAGCGGGTAACGATTCTTCACCGTTAACTTGTTCAACTCTCGATAATCTATGCACATTCGAAGGATCCATCTTTCTTCTTTACAAACAAGACCGGTGTTCCCAAGGCGAGGAACTCGCCTAATGAATCCTTTGTCTAGAAGCTCTTGCAATTGATTAGACAACTCTTGCATTTCGGATGGCGCTAAACGGCACGCGGTGCTCACAAGAATCGGTGCACTCCGGCACTAAGTCAATTTGAAACTCTACTTGACGCGGGTGGAAGTCCCAGAACTCCTGAAATACTTCGTAAAATTCACGGACAATAGGAACATCTTCAAGTCGCTTCTCCTCCGACTTCTTCTCGGTTACATGGGCTAAGAAAGCAAGACAACCTTTCTTAATGTACTTCTCCGCTTTGATACTCGATATGATACTAATTCTCGCTCCACTTCGCTCCCCACTAATAATCAAAGTTTCGCCATTGTAGGAAGATGAACAACTTTCTCATCACAATGATCTTTCGCGATGCTTAGATAACCAATCCATGCCTATGACGACGCCAAAACTACCAAGCTCTACAGTGCATGAGGTCTATGTTGAAGGGATGGTTAAGAAAATTGAATGTGCAACCGCGAACAATGGTGTTGGTGCTAACTACGCTACCATTAGCTAATTCAACGTTGTATGATATGTCTAATGTAGTTGGTTTAATGTTGAGCAAAGGTGCAAATGCGAGACACAAAACTTTTATCGGCACCAATCAAATAAAATCAAGCATAACGATTATTGAGAAGGAACGCATCTGTAATGACATTCGGTCCTCCCTATCCTCTCCGCCTCCAATGACGTAAACCCTTCCTTGAGCCATACCTCCTTGATTCGGATTTGCTTGATTCTTTCCTTCTTGCAATCCTCTTGTAGTGTCCAGCTTCCCGCAACCAAAACATGTAACTTTTGGTGCCGCAATCCCTAGTACGGTGGCCAACTTTCTTGCAATTCTCACACGGATCGACATCGACCCGGATTGTGGTGACTCAAACACTTATTACACTTCAAAACCCCGAATATCCTTTTCCTTCTTTTGACCCGCGGCATAAACCTTAGCAACCTCTTGCCTTTTGGGTGGTTGTTGAGTAGCATTTCTACCCCGTGTTGTCCCATTTCCGCTTGTTGTTGTTGCTATTATTGTTGTTGTAGTTGGCTCGGTTGTTGTTGTTGAAACGGTTGTTGGGGTTGTTGTTGTTGTTTCGCTAGTGGTGGTGTATTTACCGCTCACCACTTGTGCCATCAACTTCGAGTCACTCGAATAGCTTCCTCGATTGTTTGTGGATCAAACGATGTCACATCTCCTTGAATCACTTCGAAGTCCCCGATAAAAGCCTCTAGCAACTTCTCGTTATCCGATACCATCGACGGGCATAACGCTGCTAATTCCTCGGAATCTCCGAATGTAAGTGTCAATGTCATAGCCAATAGTTACTAACTCAGAACTCCGTCTCTAACTTTTTGATTTCGCTCGAGGACAAAACTTCTTAGTCACCAAGCCTTTAAATTCTCCCACGTAAGCTTAAAAGCATTCTCCATACCAATCGGTTGAGCGATGAATTCCACCATGACAACGCTCCATCGAGTAATGTGCTCGTAGCAAACTTAACTTTACTATCATCCGGACAGCATAAAGCAAAAACACCGACCCAACTTTTCAAACCATCTAACCATTGTTTGTAGCTCCTCGGTACTAAACTTAGCGGGTTCACCACTCTTGAAATCTTTGTACTAACATTTCTAACCCCCGATCCTCCCGTGATTACCAAGAGCAAGAGTAAGCCTTATGGTTTCCAAAGAAGAACAAGGCCTCAAGAAGAAGCAGCAGCCCATCGCTTCCCTTTCGACTTTAAAGCATTAGCAATGCTATCGCTCACCAACTTTTGAATTGTTGCTTGGGTCATTTCAACCGTAGCTTTCTTGTGCCATAACTCTTCAAAATCACAAGATGAAACAATTATGAGAACTCGTAAGTAGAAACAACCATCATACAAATATATCCACAACCACAACATGCATAAAGATAAATGGAATCACAACGAACAATAACGAAATATCACCAATATAATCACAACACACGGATAATATACATGAAAATTTCGCCCACATGGACCGATATCAAACATAATAATAACCATTCCTACATAGTAGAGTCAATACTTGATACATTTGTTTGTACAACAATCAAAAGACAACAAGTTCTTTAAACCACGCCACACACCTTGTGACTAGGATAATAATGGTCAAAACTATACATGACAAAAGTCTACATAAGGCACCTCATGGTGCTCCGCCGCCCTATCCTCAAGATCGCGAACCCGAGTAACCAAACTATCAATCAAACTCCTCATCTCATCCATCCGACCGCAGTAACAATAGTCTCACGAGCCAGAGATAACTCCCGCGATCGACCAGAACTCATCTCGTGCCATATCGGCTCTGTAAACAACTCGGCATCTCCTCGCCTCAACTCCGTGATATGCTCTCTATCCTCTATCTGTCTATGCCGAATACTCGATGAGATAAGTCAATACAAACCCCGCTTAATATTAAACCCTCGACCTCCTCGCCGATGGGCTCAATCCTATCTACCGGTTCAGCCTCGCAATCGTCGCACAAACTATCAACTGGATCCGCCGAGCATCAACACGGGCCCTAATGCCTCGATAGAAGGTCGTCGTGCAACAGGGCCCTATAACTCTCTCCTAACTCGAACCTAGCGGGTGGCTCGGGCTCACCGATGGTGGTGTAGGATATCAAAACGAGCACGCTGGGCGGCAAGTCCGTCAGAGGTAAAGGATCTCTAAGAAAATATGATGATGATGGTGATGATGGTGCCGGCAGCAGTCCGGTGGTGGTGATGGTGCGAGCAACGGGTTATGAGTCGGGCTAACGTGAGGAGTGGGTGCGACCGCCTCCTCGGGGTCGGTCTCGATGTCACCATGATCGCTGGAAGGCTTGAGGGAACCAATGGAAGATACGACCTCGGAATGTGATGAATCATCATCCATGATGGGTTATTGGAACATCATCCGAGCTAGAGTCCGATGATATGGTGATAGGGTGAGAATCAAGACATGTCTCGTGACAACCGATGTGAAATAAATGTAAATAATCTCGAATAAAGTGTAAGTGAATCCGCATGAAAATGAATATGTACTATGATGAAATGATGAGATGCTATGATAATGTAGCTATAGTCTAGGTCAATGATGCAACCTAGTTCTCTATAATCGTAGCTCGTACCAATCACACACCCCAATTTACTGCTTTTGCAGCCGAATGGAATTCACGGGATTGACCGTCATAGCACCACATCACAGTTATATTGAACGACCTAAAGTGTCGCTTTAAAAACACATCGTTGGATATTTCATAAAAACATTCGAGAACAACATCGGTCCCAAAAGGTTTACAAAGTTTATGGAAATACATCCATGTTACAAATCCAAACGATGTTTTGAAATAAAGTGCCATAATGTACATAATGTAAGTCGACGCCGACTCAAAATGTAGGTCCCTAAATCATGTCATGATGAATGCCTCGCACTCACGAAAATACATTGCTAAAAACGGTCAACAATAATGTTGGTGAGAATCATAGGTTTATGTAAATGTTTTATACGACTACACAAGTATAGACCATGCATGACAATCCACCACGTGAAAATAATGTTACAATTGCTCTAAGCCCATGACCCCAAACTAGACTGCTCAATAATGTATGCCCCCGCAGAGTGTTTGCCGACAACTCCGTAATGTTATCAAATGAAATGCATCCGCTTGCTCGTTGGGATTCACCAACCCGGATGGAGGCGCCACCGATAGATCTATCCACTCATCCTCGCTCAAAGATTAACGGTTCATGTTCAAGTAATGGGACTTTCAAATTGGCAAATGCGGTAACTTAAGCAATGTAATTGAATTTAACATACTTGGTATCGTATAAAAAAAATGTAGTGCAATGTATTCTCCCCGGTTTGAAAATAATCGAAGCATGTAAACGGGCTATGAAAACTCACTTGGTAAACCGGAATAATGGCAAAAGTGAGTACACCGAGGTATAATGTAATGCGTCAACCGGACCTATTATCAATGATATGATATGTCATGAGTTGCAATGTAATGTTATGCATGCACTTCAGATGTTACTTATACCATTTCATGGTTTTGAAAATATTACTCGTCGTCGAAAAATACTTTTGACGCCTTGACCCTTCAAAATGACTTTACATGTTTTACGCCAAAATGTCATCCTATAATGGTTTTATAATGATTTTGGTGAAATTACCACTTTCGTCGCAAAACAATGTCGCGGAATAATCATGAAATCAACAAAAATGGCTCGGAAAAGTAGTCGTAAAATGGTGTACGCCGATCGTTAGAGAACGAACTCGACGGTTTTGGAAAGTTTGTATCGATATCTAGAAGTTTCGATCAGAGTTTTCGTCCAAAAGGTCGCGATCATAAAGATATCAAGGGTTAAAGATAGTGATTTTGCTAATTGTGTGCGTAAAATGAGTTTCGCCAAGTTTGAACGTCCGTAATTAATTTAATATAACTCCGCTTTGCAAACAGCTTGTTGTTTTGAAAAATATGGCCGATGAACTTGATTTTACTAGAAGACATTTCGCTCTAAAAGTTTCACAACCTTGTTAAAATCGCCAGAAACATGGTCGTTATAAATACTAAAATACTTGTAACGTAAAAATAATATAGTTTTTCGTAAAATAATAGTTACGGCAACTTTATGAAAACGTGCATATCTTTGTCGCTTTAAACTGCTTTCACGATAATACGTCCTTAGCTTCGTATCAAGTAAACTAATATATTTTTGACAAGTCGAAATAATTTGTGAAGCTTAAGGCTCGTTTTTGACTCGGACAAACTAAAACCGCATGCTGAATTTTCTCGAAAATAATACGCTTCGTCGTCAAACTTTAAAAATCCATAACTTCTTCGTTATAAGTCCGCTTTTATCCGCTCAAAAGGCCACGGATTCGCTTTTAAAGTATATTTTCTAAATATCAAGGCCAAAGTTTCGTACCAACAGTAGGTTTTTCCAGAAATTGAAATAAGGACAGAACATATATATATAGTTATCGAAAATAGTTTTTCTCGACAAAACCTATTCTAATCCTTCAAATCAACTCCAAAACTAATCTAATCCTACCATACACCTTCTTAGGGTGTCATGGGTTCCTAATCACCATCAAGACCAAAGAATACCATGGGAATATTTATAGGATGACCAATATGTATATATAACTCAAAAATCATGAAATAAAATGGTATAAATCACATAACATGCATACTATCTCCAAAATGAAAAGAAACATATGAAAATGAAAAGGAAACTTGAAAATGGAAGAAATATGCTTACTAGTGATAGTGATGAGGTGAAAGAACCAAGGTTACCTAAATACTCTAGATTTTTATTTCAAAATCTTAGAAAGAGTATACACTAGATTGTTTAAACACTTGAAGTTGCAAAATTTTTGTGATCCCTTCTTGAAAACCTTGATGGCCGGTTTTATGGTGTGAAAAACAAAGAGAGAAAAATATTTTTGTTACTAGGTGAATTATTGGAAGTGATATGAAATGTGTTAAGTGAAGACTTTGTAGTAGTGTGTAAATTTGTACAAATCAAGAAGCCATACCACTTCATTAATACCACCCTCCCCTTGTCGGCCAAGGGGGAGGGATTTGGTAAGATATAGATTTTTTTTTTTTTTTAAATGTATATAATTGTACTTGTATAATATTTGTGTAATTTTGTAAGAAAAGGTAAGTAAAGTGTAGAAAATGTACAAGTAAGTTTTTGATAGGTCAAAATAGATTGTAATGATATAATAAAATTGTAAAATACTTTCCTTGTGAAAATGAGTGATAAAATAATTATCGATAATTTTTAAGAAAACGACGTAATAATTTAATCAGAACGATTTATGTACCAAATAAATTTGAAACACTAGGAAAACTAAAAATATAGTTTTTATGAACTAATTGTAAGTTTAAAAATACCTCGGGATCATTTTTGAAAGTAACGGGTTAAATATTTAAAATAATAACTCACGCGATAAAGATTATTAAATATAAAAATTACGCGTATAAAGTGAAATGAAATGTCGTGAATGAATTAATGAGATGCACATGATGTCAATGAAATGTAGACTAATCATAGTCCATATGAAATGTACGTGATGTCATGATCATGAATTCGCCGCTAAACCTCCAAGGTTACGCGAATTTGAAACAAGTAAACCAAGCTTACTATAAATATTGAAATAATGAGACATGAACGGTGTCGAGAAATGACCTGAAAGTACGGGTTGTCACAGTCGTATTAGTTTTGCACGTGCTCTTGTTGAATTATCATCAGAATCTGATCTTAAACATGTGGTGACTATGGCGATCCCTAAAAAGGATGATAGTGGTTTTACTACGGCAAGTATCAAGGTTGAGTATGAATGGAAACCCCCACATTGCGCGTAATGTAGAGTGTTTGGGCATGTTAATGCTTGTTGTCCTAAGAGTACTAAGGAGCATCATGATGTTGCTCCCACCTCGTCTTTGGAAGAGCATGATGATGGGTTTAAGGTGGTGCAGAATCGGAAAGCCAAACCCAAAGGTACAAAGATGTCTAGTGGTATTAATATGGGTAAGGGACCTAAATTTGCACCTAGGAAGCAGGTTTATGTTGCAAAGACGAAGACACCAGAAGCTGCTAGTGTTAATGCTAATGGTACACCTGTTACTACGTCTAACTCTTTTGAGACTCTTGAGGGGCAAGATGACACGGGCAACCCAAGTCCTGTGGTTGATTCTACTACTGATGAGGCGAAGATTGTGAATTCTTCTGGTTGTACTAAGGAAGCAAGTATGGATGGTTCTCGGGGGAAGGAATCTTGTGTTGATATAGGTGCGGCTATTAAGCCTCCGGAGACTCACTTCTTCTGCTACTAAGGGAAGTAACCCGTTCTCTAAAGTCGGGAATGTAACTTGTTCTGATAGTGAAGAGGATGAGGTTTTGGAGCCGGATAACCCTATGGCGTCATTTTTGGCTTCTGGGGGAGGTGGGGGATTTGAGCTAGAAGAGTTTGATGATTATGCTGCTCAGGTCTACGATTTACTGGGACACTTGGAGGATTTTTGTGACATGTATGATGTTAATCTCTTAGGTCGTGGTAGGAAGTAATTTGGTTTTTTGCTAGTCCATAAGATTGGCATGTCTTTCTTATGTTATATGTTTGGTTAAGTGCACTTTATAGTGTGTGTATGTTGCACATGTAACGGGCCGAGATGAGAGATTCACTCTCATCCTTTGTACTTAAAACGTTTTGGTTAATATATTTTACCAGGGTGCAAGATTACTCCCCTTTACCCAAAAAAAACATTATCCATGAGTTGGATTAATGTTTCTCTGAACACATATGCTTCCATCCCAGTGTGATTCATGAAGCACATTTAAGTCATATGATCGTCGTAATCCAAAGTGTATTCACCTGAAGTGCACCTTTGGATCCAGCTTCTTAAACCTTTTCTCTGTCATGTTGTTGTTCAAGTTTCCTAAGTTCAAGAACAATGTGCCTGTGAATGTTGATACATCTTGACGGAAAAGTGCATTAAATGCTCTTTCGATTCCCATTGTGAATCTGTCTTCAGTTAGAAGTAAAGTGAGTTATGAATGAAGTTGTCAAAAAGGTTCAATGCAACTCTCCTTTGCAAGAACATGCTGTGGGCCTGGTGCACTTCTCTCTCTTCTGAATCCGAGCACAAAGATCTCACATCATCATTGGCTGATTCAATCATGTTTAACCGTTCAATATAGTTAAGGCTCTTATGGTTGTCAACAGTATCGTACAGTTTAAGTACTTCATATATCACTGAATCAGGAGTGTAAGACATGATGTTGTTGTAGGTTGAATGTGTTATGATAACAGTTGGATCGATTCAATGATTAGTGATTGTATGTTAAAAAGGGATACTAGAATGTTCGGATTAGGTGAATTGTTGTTTAATTGTGATTTGGTAACATTTGAGTCAAATTACAAAATGCAGTGAGACAACCCGTAACACTTGACAAATCGCAAAGATACCAAAACACATAGACACAAGTCGCAGCCCTTAAAAAAATGCAGTGATAAATCGCAGAGTATCCAAAACACAGCTATCAAGTAGCAGTCAACTCAAATCATAACCTGTCAAAACGCAAGATACCAAAGCACAGAGATGCAAATCGCAGCACTTGACAAAACGCAAGGACAAATCGTAGGTCGCTTTCAATAGTACACGCACTATTATCCTTTTGCTAGCAAATCGCAGTTTGATATTAATATAATAATCAAAACGTAGTTCCAACCTGAATAAATCGCAGCTTATCTAAGACAAAACGCAACCAAATAACAACAAAACGCACCCAAGAAACTTGTCCGAGAGTCAAATCGCAGTCAAGAACCAAGCGCCTTTATCACCTAAAACCACCTAAAATTCACCCTTTTGAAAGTTTTTGCTTCATTTCTTTTGCATAACTTGATCCTAGATGGTTATAGCTAGCCTAAAACACTTACTTTAACACCACAAACGTGAGAATCAAAGGAAGCCATATATGAGACCAAAAACCTTCCAAAACCAATTTTGTAATCCAAAACAACCAAGATAAACGCACATACAACCTAGCTAATCAAACCATGGACTCTGATACCAATTGTAAGATAATTGATATCATAACACCACTCACGAATAGTGTTTGGATCATAGGTTTTAGAGAGAGAGAGAGAGAGAGAGAGAGAGAGAGAATGGGATGTTTTAGAGAGAGAAACGAAAATTGCAAGATTAGATTAACTTGAACATCCAACCCTCTCCCTTGAAGGGAGAGTGATATTTATACATATTATCTACGCCCTCCTTCGGGATGTGGATCAGGCATACAGTAGGTAAAGACCCATCCTTATTCCACGGTGTTACTTACACTAATATAAACTGTTAAATAACGTTGAGTCTACGAGCTAACTTATGCTAGGCTATAGTTAAGGTGATCGACACTTCTAAATGGATTTACTAAATCCTAACACAAGAAATCACAGGTTTTCTTCATTTCCACACACAATCACAAAAGAGATTAGGGTTTTTAAGTTTAGGGCTTCTTTCAAATAGTTGGGTTTGGATAGTTAGGGTTGTGATCAACCCGATTCAAGTGTAATTTTTATGTTGTAATCGATCTTGGTTCAGGATTGTTCGAGTCCATTTGTGTTCCTAGTTCGATTTCTGCTTCATTCGAACCACCACCTCTTTGTAAGAACTCTTGTTAATCTCTTGATATGTTATTATTATGTTTAAGTTATTTAATTTGAATCTTTGATGACCATTTGATTGAATAAAAAAAACTGTGGGCATGATTATTTTTATTGTTGTTGTTGTTATAGTGTGGTAAAACCAAGAAAGAAAATCACAACTTAAAAGATTGTACTAGCTTATTAGTTTACGGCTTATTTAGTTGGCTTAATTTGTTGTCCAACTGAGAAAGACAACCCACCTCGAGGGTGTTTGCTTTGCTTGTTTTGCGCCTACCGTACCGTCACAATGCCTATAAGGGTGTGATTGGTATCGAGTCATATCCTCAAATCGGGTCTTACCCGATTGACAAAAGGCAAGGCTCACATCCTTGACGTTAGTACTTATGTGTAGATTTGGGTCCCTGGTCAAGTTGGTTAGCTATTGTTATTGTTGTCTCGTTTTCATTATGCTAGCAATCTTCTAGGAGTGTTTGTGTTCGTGTTTATTTCGAGTCACTAAAAGAACAAACAAAAGGGGTGTTGTTGTGCTTAGCTACATGTTGAGTAAAGACACCTCGAGGGTATTTGTTGGTTCGACAACCACAAGACCTCGTGGAAGACTCATAAGAGTCTCGTAAAAGACTTATAAGAGTCTCGTGAAGTAAGAGTTCGGGTTCGTTTGTGCTTGCGTTTTGCTTTGGTATTAAAATGTACATCAAGTTGCTAATCTGCTTTGGTATTAAAATGTGCTTTGGTATTAAAATGTATCTGGGCCACAAGCCCATAAACTCCAAAGAGTATGTGTGTTATTCGTTGATGGGCTGCAGAGGCCACTAACAGTCCAAGGGTCCGTTCGGTTTAGTAATAACACATAGCCTAGCCCATAACTAAATAAGAGTGTGTGTTGGCATTGGGCCGAAGCCCAGTAATACAAGGGGTCTGCTGATGAGTGTTCATTCACTCATCATTTTATTCCCATAAAACCCGTAAAAATGGCTAAAAACAATCAATTATACCAAAATATATTGCAAATATCCTTGGAAGACATAAACTAACTTACAGAAACCCTAAAAACGATTTTCTCTCTCAACTAGGGGCGATTTCAGCCCCCACCCTCACCCTATCAAATCCGGCCATAATTCTTCCTATTCGATTGGTTTTTTCTTTAATCTCTATTGGGATTACTGAATTAACAACTAAGAATTTGGTTTGTTAGGGTGGTGGGTAGGTTTTCTATCTGTTTATACCTTTAAATCGTCCATTTTCTTATGATTGAAACCCTAAATTTGTTCTTTAATGACTATAACGATTTACATTTTTTTAAATCGTTGATTGCTTAGGGTTTTCTTTGTTGGGTTGCCTGATCGCATTGGGATTCTATTGTTTAGGTCGGTTTAGTATTCCCTATTTATTTAGGGATGTATTCAACTCGATTCTATGCTCTTTTATTTTTGCGATTAGGGTTTTTTATTTCTGGTTGATCGTATGGATTATATGGGTTTATTTTTCTACGATCTTCTTGATGGTGATGGTGCTGATGCTTAACGACATAATGGACTCCTTTTATTAGGGATTCGTTTATTATCTTCATTATGCAAGTAACCCTTCTTCGAGGGTTTTGATCCTGTGTATGTTTTGTTTGGATTGATTGTTGATGCATGTCCTCATCGTGTTCACGTCTATTGTGCAAGTGGGTTTGAGAGAATGTAAGTTAAGTTTGAGGGTATACTTATTCAAAAATCCTACATGGATCCGGCTGCTACTTTAAGCTTCACTTTGATTTGATTGACGGGTATTTATGGTGTTAATGTATGTTAGGGTTTTCTAAAACCCTATTAATCATTATAACTGGTCTTTGCTGCTGGTCGTATTGTCATTATTGATGTTTCTTGGGATCAATTATATTTGGTTATGGTTTTTAGAGTGCTGTTATGCCCTATTAATTACTTCATATCACAAGATGATGCTGCTTGTTTATTATATGATCTTGTGGTTGGTGTTTTGCTGCAAGTCAGGGTTCTTAATAACCCTATGATGCTTGCTACTTCTGCCTCGTATTACTCATATTTTGATGCAACAATATGTTATCTTTTGGAAGTGGTGTTCGTGGTAAGTTGCAGTTTTGATGCATTATGTTGAAGAATGCTTGGATATTCATACTTGGATTCTTCATGGAAGTTAAAGTGGACCACATTAGTGACATAGAAGGCTCAAGTATTTTTCTTGAGTAGTATTGTAAATCTTTATGTACTTTTGTCATTATTAGTTGGTTCATTTTAGTGTAAGAATGGTTTGTCATTCTTATATTCGAGTCTGTAAGTGTCCTAAGGGACTGAGATGAGGGAATCACCCTCATCCTTTGTACCTTAACGTTTTTTGGAGTAATGCATTTTACCGGGGTGAATTAACCCTTTTACCCAAAAAAAAGGTACAAAAGGATCGAAAACGGACCTTTTTGGATCAACTCGACAATGTTTTGCATTTGATCAAGTCAAACGTAGTCAAAGTCAAACCCAGGGAGGGCGATATCCGGCCACTCTCTCCCATAACAATTCCGGCCATAAATTCTTTCCATCCAATGTCGTTTCATCTTTAATCTTCACTGATTATTGATCAGCGATCAAAGATCCGGATTGTTTAGGGTTTGAGTCGGTCTCCCTACTGGTTTTTATCATATATCATCCTCTTTTTCTGCCAACAACCCTAAATATTATCATTCTTTATCGGTTTCCTTGGTAGGGATATCGTTTTTTTTCTAGGGTTTGGGTTTGGTAGTTTTTGGATGATCGGTTTTTGGGTATAACTGTCCTTTATAACCGATCTGCTACTCCTCCGTTTTTTATTGATCTTATCATTGAGGTTTATTGGATCACCTTTGAAGCTTATAAAACCTGTTAGGTTTTTACCTTTATCAATTCTGGTTCTATACATGGTACGTGTAACGGGAATGTGGATTTGCCTACATGTTCCGTTTCAGATAGATGTATGAGCGATGGAAATCAGTTGTATACGTGGGTTGGGAGAGTGGGAAGTCAAGTTTCTATGGGATCTTGTTCAAAAACCATTGTCTTTTGCTCTCAGATCCGGACTTATGGTTGTCATGCTGATTTGGTGCATCTCGAGAGTTGGTGTTGGGGGACGTTAGGGTTGTTGTTGGAACCCTATTCTTCGTTTTATGTATGATCAACCGAGGTGCATTGTATTACCTTCTTATGTTGGATCATGGTTCTGTTTGCGTTAGTCGTTTTTGTACGGCTGATGTTGTTATTGAAGTTGTGATTGGGTAGTTTCTGTTATGTTATAAAACGGGTTAAACATGTTCTAGGTTTGATTCGGTCTTACAATTATCCTACAATCACGTGCGTTTATGTTGAAGATGATTGTTACTCATGCTGCTATTATGGTCTATTTTTGGCGAGATTGTTGTGATATGGGTATTTTCATCTTTTGGATCGCGGTCGGAATGGGAATGTTTGTTCGCATTCTGTATGGTTTATTGGCAGGTTAGGATTGGGTAATCCTATGGGTGTTATGGTACATGTTGCATCATGGTCTTACATTGATTATTTATCCATGGGTAACCAACATGTGACTTTTGATGTATGTGTACTTATATAACGTTAGTGGTAAGTCGATGAAGCCTTATGGTGTTAGGCTTTGTTGTGTTCGTTTAATTTTCCATGTTGGTTGCCCTTAAGTCTATTGTTTTTGGGATACTTACGGAGTCATTGCTAAAGTCTTTCTGGATGGCATGGAAGATTATTTGGAGTGCTATTGTGGCTATGAATACTATGGTGTATCTACTTGTGTAGTGTATCTTTATTTTTTAGTCATTGTAGCTTGTTTGTTTATTGTGTAAGTTATAAGAATGACATGTCATCCTTATATAGTGGTTGCATGTAAGTTGCACATGGTGTGCATTTTTGTTGCCCTAATCGGGCTGAGATGGGGGATTCACCCTCATCCTTTGTACTTCAACGTTTTTTGGTGTAATGCATTTTACCAGGGTGAAAAATCCCGTTTACCCAAAAAGTCAACCCCAGAGCACGTTTTTGGAATGAGCATAGAAAATCAAACCCGAAACCTATTTCTAAACCTAAACCCTAATTTTACCCTAAACCCTAGATTAACCCTAAACCTTAATGCTACCCTAAAACTTAAATTACACTAATTACGCTAAACCTTAATAAAATAACCTACCCGGATTACACCAATCTAGCAGCCCAATATCCTTTACCCCAAGCCCAAACTACTTTTAACCTTACAACCCTTTTTAACCCATTAATACACTTACCCATTTTTTACCCCTTATCCCCAGGTCAAACTACCATGGTCAAACAACCAAAAAAAGGCGTCAAGGCACTATTAAGCCTTCGTCCTCCTGTCACCATCACTAACTCAGACCCAGACAAAACATACTCACATGGATATTCCTCCAAGTTGGCAATCCTATGAATTCCCATTGGGTAGAAGAAATAAGACAAAGAATAGGCGATTGAGATGATTTGGATTGGGCACAGAAGAAGCAGAAAGAAGACAAGGAAACCCTAGCTTAGAAGTAGTATAAATAGAATTCTTTATAATCCTAAAAGGGTGTCTAGGTTTTTTATCTAGTCCAATTTTATTTTATGTCTTTTAAATTTCTTGTACTTTTTTAATTTAAAGTTTAATTTCAGTTTGGTATTTTAAATTTCAATCTTGTATCTTTTTTTTTATGATTTAATCAAATTTATAAGTTTTTTATGTTCATCGGCTGCCTTATTCAAATTCATGTTTAAGTGTTTCACTTTTTTTGAAATATGCTTTTAAACCTTCATGTAGTATTAGAAATCAGTTTTTTTAACAAAAGTCTTAAAGCCTTTTGGCTTAAACAGTTTTAAAAAATCAAAATTGTCCCTTTAAGGGGTGTTTGGCATTAGTTAATTTAAGGTGTTTTGGTCATTTTGCTTAACTCAAATAGTTTTGATTTGGTTTTAGTTGTAGTTTAAGAGTCAATTTAAGCTCTTTCAGTTTGATTTATAGCTTTTTACATTAGTTTTCTAAATTCATGGTCTATATCAATTTATTTAGCTTTATAGGTTAGGGTTCTCTTAAAAAAGTCAAAAACCCAAAAAAAATCGTCCAGCTGCCAAGCTGTACAGTTGATTTTTAAAGCTTATTTGTGTTCAAAATTTATTGATCTTTGCTTTTTTATGCTCTCTAGTGGTAATACTTTATCTGTTTTTAGTTTTTATGGATTTTCCTTGACCTTATATTTCTTAAAAGTCAGCTTAAAGTAGGTAGTTCACAAAGGCATATAGGATCAAAAATGATCTTTGCATCCCATTGCTTTGACAGCTAGGTTTCTAGCCTATTTATGTTTCCATCTAGCTCAAAAAGTTACTTTTTAGGACATTTAGATAGTATAATTTATCTCTTGATGCTTTATTTAGTGATTAGAGCTTATTAGGTGGCTTATATTTAAGCGTTAAACCCCCCCCCCCCACAGCTTGTTTTTAGACTGCATACTACATCAGCAACTAGGTATAGTTTTTAGAGCTTATTAGCTTATCCATTTACCTTATTCATGTTCCCTTGTTGCTTTTAGGATAATTTAAATTAGGATTTGCTTGTTTCTAGCTTATTGCATGCTTATACCTAGCCTATTTCCCTTGCACCCACTTAGTTTAGCTTTTACTCTTAACTGCTTATCTGCCCCTCTTCAGCTTATTCCTAGCTTTTTCTTTTTGTATTTACAACTTAATATTGTTGCTTTTAGTTTGTTTCTAGCTTAATGTGCCTTTAGTAAATATTTTCTCTCTCTAGGGGCGATATCCGGCAGTCACACAACCCACACAAATCCGGTTAACTTCTTCCTATTTAATCTCGTTTTTTCTTTTATCACTCTTGGGATTATTGATTTAACGTTTAAGGATTGATTTGTATGGGTTGTGGTCGGTTCAGTTGCCATTACTCGCCGCCATATGGATTTTTCTATGAATCCCTAATTGTATTCTTACATCGGATTTCTTCAAAGCCCGGGTTAGATCTGATTTATCTTGAAACAATTATAGTTACTTGATAATAAGATTTAGACCAGTTTTGATCAGATCGGTTTTTATTTAGGGTTTGTGATCGCATACCATATTTATATCCACTCTAATCGATTTTTCAAAAGTCGATTCTATAAATTGGTATGGTCATGTTGGTTTCAAACGATCTGGTCGTCCTATTGCACTTATCGCTATTATTAACCTTCTCGTTAGGGTTAAGTTTGGTTTCCAACGAGTTATACTACGTGGTAGTTTCTTCTTTTTCCAATTTTCGTCACAGGAAGGTTTGCTGAAGGTGCTAGAAGGGGGTCCTTGGTTCATAAGATCAAATCCCATCTTCTTATATAATTGGGTGGCTAATACTAAATTTGAGAAGGAGGTTATTACGAAGGTACTGATGAGTGTCTAGATACTCATCATTTTTGTTCCTTCTACACTGCAAAAACAGTCAAAAACACTTTAAAAAGTCTCAAAAAGACAGAAAAATATTTAGACTGTGTTTTATGCAATAATTGTCAAAATCTAGTCCCTAGTTATTCAAAACATGATAATTTCTCATAAAAGGCCCCAAGGATTTTCAAGTCACAAAATTAGCCTTATCAAATCGGTTTTGCAAAATGGCAACTTTAGTCCTCAAGTTTCAAAGATTGATGAATTTACCCTGGACATTTTAAATTGGAAAATTAACATTTTGGTCCTTGGGTAAATTAAACTTGTCAAAATGGTCCTTATGATACAATTTGAAAATTACGATTTGGTCCTCGTTATTGGTGAATTACAAAATGGGTCCTTGTGTTACTAATCCTAAAACCAAACCGATCCCAAATAAATAATAACCCAATCCCAAACCCATTAACCAACACTAGCCCAAGCCCATTGCCCAACTTGACCCTTGAACCCCCATGAACCTCGAGCCCTCCTCTCTATTAATAAAAGCCACCAAACTGGTTTGACCTATCCAACCCCGCCACGGGTTTCCTCTTCCTCATCATCACCACGCTACGCCGCAACATTTCCTCCTCCATCATCATCACACCCACCTTATTCCTACCCTCCAAACACCCCATGCCAAATGCATTAAATGCTCCTCCCCTGTTACAAGTCATCAGAGCCAACTGACAAAAATAGTTTTCCCGCCAAAATCTCATCAATGGCTAAAAATGACTCCAGTGATCCAATGGCTCTGCATAGAAGTGGGAAATGCTCAGAGATGTGAGAGAAAGCTTTTTGTTGATAAAAGGAGGGAAGAGAAGAAGAGCAAGAGAGTAGTTTTTTAGTTTTCAGATTTCATATATGTCGTTTTTAATATTTAAGTCTTAATTAAGTTCCAAATTGTAGCTTTAATCTTCCTTGTATTGAACTCAAGTTATTGTCTCAGTTGTAACTCATTTCAAGTTTTAATTTAAAGTTTGATTAAAGTTTCTTATTTTTAAATTTTCATCTTTTATTCGCCTTAATTTTCTTAACCTGTGCTTCAATAAGCTTTATTATAACTCAAATAAGCTTACTAAAGCTTTCCATAGCTTTTAGTAAGCTTATAATTCATTTTAAGCATAATTGCCTATGGTCAACGAAAGTCAACTGTTGGGAACTTTGGGTTAAACAGTTATGGAGTTGGATATTGGTTAAGTTGAGTGGACTTGGGTTGAAAGTGATTAAGGATAATGGTATTCTCATCTCTTTACAAAGCCATAGTGGCTAGGACCACATGTAAGCTCCATTCCTAAACAAGAATATTGCTTAATCTGTTTCTGTGGTATTTACTTGTTGTTCCTGCAGTTTTTAGTTCATATTCAGTAGTTGGATTATAGTTTCATTATTGAAATTGGTTAAATTTAAGTATAGGATAATATAGATTGCATTTTAGTTTTGATAAGGGTGTTTGGTTCTAGCTGTTACATTGAGCTAGAGGATTAGAAATCAGTTATGATCTGATGCTTGAGTCTCACTTAGGTATATTAGAACCAATTCAGTCATGAGTTTTCATCCTATTTGAGTAAAAGTCAAAATCACCATAAATCTGTTCTAAATTCATAACTCATGGAATTTTTATAGATCAAAAGCTTGTTTTATGATTAGATAATGTTAGAGTAGCCTAATATAACTTCTATTTAGCCTATAACATCATAATCAGTTCATAAATTGGTCTCAAATCTCACTTTAGTCAAACTTTGTAAAACTGTCAAAAGTTGCAAAATCTGTTTTTCACCCAACCTAAGTGGATTTTTAGAGGATTCATTTCTGGTTCAAAGCTTTTGTAATTTTGGGATTTTCAACCTCAGTTGGTCTAGTTTTGATAAATGATTTTTGGAGAATTTTTGAAATTTTCCTTAAGCTCTAAATAAGCTGTTCAATAAGCCCTCATATGCCCTGTGACAGGGCATAGTCACCAAAGCAGTTTTCTCAGCCACTTGCAGAGCTTGTCAAGAGCTCATTTGAGCTCATCTCAGGCTCAGTTTTGGTCCATAGGTTCTTTGCTAGGTCTAGTTTAGGATCCCACATCTGGTTTTGAGTTTCAGTTTATTTGAGTGGCTTATTTTCAAGCTACAAATTAGTAGCCTGAACATGTTTTGAACCAAGCTTATTAGGATTTGGACTTTGATAATTTGCTTACAAGCTAGGATTATAAGCTCTCATTTAGCGCTTTAAGTTTATTTCAATGAGTTTTAGCTTAGTTCATGCCCCGGTAGCTTCGGTTCATCAGAGTGACTTTTGCTTAATTTAGGTCTTATTACTTAAGCGGTTTCACCGCAGCCTTCATAATCCTTCACATAAGCTATTGTTTTATATTTTTCATAGATTTAGAATATTATTTTAGACTTTTCTTGAATTTTTCAGATTTTTCTAGTTCTGTTTGCTATTTTTCTTTATTTTAATCAGTTTTTAGTACTTTTTAATTAGCCTTTATTGCAATTAAATCAGAAAAGCTTCAAAAAAATAATCTTTCAATTTTCCTAGGTTAAGATAAATATAAAAAGTCAAAAAAATATTTTTCCAGATTTTTCTTAGTTAAATTTGTAATTTTTAGCAATTTAATTAGTTTTAAATAGTTTTTAATTCATAGAAAATAGAAAAATAATCAGAAAAATACAAATTCAATTTTCAAAAGTTTGTTTAGTTATTTTAGATTTTTGAAAAATAGTTTCACAATTTTCCTCTTTATTTTCATAATTTTTAGTATTTTAATTTAGTTTTAAAAGTTTAAAATTAGTTTTTAATTCAAATTTATAACAAAAAAAATCAAGAAAAATCAAAAACATCATTTTAAAAATAGTGATAGCGTTTATTTAATATAATTTAGATTTTTAATTTTCTCAGATATTTCCTTTGTCATTTAGTATTATCATTAAATCCATTCCTGTTCATATTACCCGATCACTATACGTTTAGATTCAATCACACAGCTCGTTGGGACTTAACGACCTGGGGAAACACTAAACTCTCCTGGACTCAATTGCATTGCGTTCTCAAGCTGTCTGACTTTTATTACGGTTAACCATTCACAAGTGGTTGACTTGCGTGATAAACCTGACCGTTTGGGAGCCAATCAAATTTTACGCCACGGGAGGGCTGTGCTAATTATTTTACGTTCAGCAGATTAGTGATTTGAATATTCACTCCTTGTTCATACCATCTATATATATCTATATTTTCTTATAAAAATCCAAAAATCCAAAAACATCTTAAAACATATAAAACACAAAAATATTTTTCTTTTGTTTCTACATATATATAAAACCATAAAACTCAAAAAGATTCTTCTTTCCCCATTTTCATAATTCCCTTCCTTAACTCTGAGATTCCTTAGATTTAACTCTAGTGTATGCGCACTCGCTCTTCTAGGTCTGTGAGCCCATTTCGTGAGCTTGTCAGGATTCCAAGAAGGCGTGTCGTGAGACGCTCGCCCCATCGATCGGATCCGAGATCCGGACTTCTCACACTACTCCGTTATCATGGCGGAAGAACGTCCTATGTGTGAGCTTCTCCGAGCACCCATCGATGGGTATGGAGATGCTATTGTTATCCCACCATTGTGGTGAAAATTTTGAACTCAAAACCGGTTACTAAATCTTGTAACCTCAAGTCAATTCTATGGTTTTGAGAGGATGGTCCTCATGCTCATATTCGATGGTTTAACAAGATTGCATCTACCATCAAATACAAGAATGTCCCTACAGATGTCGTCAATCTTCTTCTGCTCCCATTTTCCTTGAGGGCAAGCCCGGATTTGGCTTGAAAACAACCCCTCAATCGATCGAAACATGGGAAGACCGGTGAAGAAATTTGTGAACGAATTCTATCCACCTTCTAAAACCACGAGTCTTAAAACGAAATCATCAAATTCACACAAAAGTTTGATGAATCCTTCATGAATCGTGGGATCGTTTTAAGGAGTTGCTCCACAAATGTCCTCACCACGGTTTCTCCGAGTTGATGCAACTCGATACTTTCTATAATGGAGTGAGTCAATCGATCAAGATTCTCTCAATTCCTCCACGGGAGGAAATTTCTTGAGCAAAACCGTAAAAGAAGCTTTAGCGATCATTGAAAACAAGTCTAAAGTCCGCCTTTGCACGAAGCAAACCGGTTGTTTCCCAAGTCGGTGTTGGTCCTTCTACTTCATCGCCGTGAGTCAATCTAGCACCGATGCTAAGATTGACAAACTCACTGAAGCAATTCAAGCTTTGGTTCTCTCCAACCAAAAGAAAGTTTCTTTTCCACAAACTTCACCTCCGTGAAGTTAAGAAAGTGGAAGTATGTGTTACTTGCGGTGGCCCCATGCCTATTACAATCTGTATGGCCACCGATGGTAACCCTTTGAAGCAAACGCGTGGGAGGGACTTCTAATTCAGAGGCAACCAATACCGTGCTCCTATAGACCCGAACCACCGTCCTAACCACTACCTCGACCACTCGGTTTCAACCAAAACCAAAACCGTAATCAAAATCGAATAGAACGAACCAAGGTTTTCAAAACCAAGGTAATTTTAGTCAAAATAACGGTTTTCAAAATCAAAGTCAAAACTTCCAACACCAAGGAAATTTTAATAGAAACCCGTGTCGTGAAATTTCAACCGTGGTATTTTCATGGCAATAATCAAGGAAATTTCCAAAATCAAGGCCCTAATCCAAACAATAGAGGCCGAATTTTCCTACACAAAATCAAGCCATTGTTCCAACTGGACCATCATCGATGAGTTGTTGAAGCAATTCATGAAATCCCAAGAGGAAATGAATAGGTTGTTGGTTAGCCGATTTCGACATTAAGAAGTCTTTAAATGATCGACCCTCGGGCTCGTGTACTTTACCTAGCAACACGATCGCTAATCCGAGGGGCGATGCAAAGGCGATCACAACCGTAAGTGGTGCTTTATATGATGGACCCGCTATTCCTACTACCTCTTCTTCTTCTCTCCCGAAGGTAGTGGAAAGTGAACTCGAGGCGACAAAGGACCAAGTGCAACCTACTAGCTCACAAAGTACAAAGACATGTCCATCCTCGGTTGTCCCGAAACCCAAAACCAAACTCGAGTTGTTTTTGAACCTCCAGCTTGAAAACCCCAAATCCAAAATTTCTATTCCTTACCCATCACGTTTAAATGAGCAAAGCTCCGCGAAAAGCCACCATCAAATGGAAAAAATTTCAAATTTTCCAAGAACTACATTTTGACATAAGCTTTGCGGATGCTATCATGTCGATGCCCAAGTTTGCATCAACTCTCAAACACATGTTAAGCAACAAGGAAAACTGTTTGAAATGGCTAAAACTCCTTTCAACGAGAACCGCCGCTAGCTACATAAAGAAGCTTCCCGAGAAGCTTGGAGATCCCGGAAAATTTCTTCTTCCTTGTGTTTTCCGTGAATGATTGAATGCTTTGCCTCGCCGATCTTGGTGCCGATCAATCGATGCCTTATTCAAGATGGAAGAAACTTTCTTCCGAACTTATTCCTACCGCATGACTCTTGAGCTTGCAGATCGTTCTATATCTCGTCCTCTTGGCATCGCCGAGGATGTATTCGTGAAAGTAGGAAAGTTCCATTTTCCACCGACTTTGTGGTTGTTGATTTCGATGTCGATCATCGGGTTCCCTCATTGTTGGACGAGGATTCCCGAGAACGGGCGTGCTCTCATTGATGTATTTGAGCAAGAAATCACGTTACGTGTGGGTAATGAAGTCGCCACCTTTAACCTTGATCAAACTTCGAGGTACTCCACAAATTATGATGTCAATCGGTTAATCGAGTCGATGTAATTGATATTGCTTGAGGAGTACTCTCAAGAGTTTCTTGGTTATTTTCATAATTTCGTGAGTGAGGATCCCACCACATCTTCTCAACCAATTATTGCCGACTCTTCCCCTCTCTCACTTCGCTTTGAGGGAGGTGACTTTTTGGAAGAGATCGATGAGTTTCTTGCTAATGATGAATCGATTCCACGGAATTGATGGTGTTTATGATTCCGAGGAGATATCCTTTATCTTGAGCAATTGTTAAATGAAGATCCATTACCGTCACTCCCTCCAAAAGAGATCACGATTGAAGAAATCAAATCAAGACAAACATCTATCAAGAATTTCCCGAGGTTGAACTTAGGACCTACCTCCTCATCTCGAGTATGCATTTTGGAGGTGATGATAAATTACCCGTCATAATTGCTAAGGACTTAACCGAGGAGGAGAAGATCGCTCTCATAAAGGTCTTGAAGTCACACAAGCAAGCAATTGCTTGGAAACTCTCCGACATTAAGGGTATCAACCCCGAGTTTTGTACTCACAAAATCTTGATGGAGGATGACTTCAAACCAAAGAATCCAACATCGAGAGAGGGTGAATCCTAAGATTCATGAAGTTATCAAACAAGAGGTTCTCAAACTTCTTGATGCCGGTTTAATTTACCCGATCTCGATAGTCCTTGGGTCGATCCCATCCACCGTGTTCCAAAAAGGGTGGCATAACTGTTGTCACAAATGAAGAAAACGAGTTAATTCCAACTCGATTGGTTACGGGATGGCGTGTGTGTATTGACTATCGCAAGTTAAACGAAGCCACCCGTAAAGACCATTTTCCTCTACCCTTCATGGACCAAATGCTCGAGAGATTACCAGGGAACGAATACTATTGTTTCCTTGATGGTTTCTCGGGGTATTTTCATATCCCCATTTATCCACA
The DNA here is from genome assembly GCA_022545495.1 of Chrysanthemum lavandulifolium. Classification (NCBI taxonomy): domain Eukaryota; kingdom Viridiplantae; phylum Streptophyta; class Magnoliopsida; order Asterales; family Asteraceae; genus Chrysanthemum; species Chrysanthemum lavandulifolium. The sequence continues at coordinate 136,040,749 of CM040242.1, forward strand.
GGATCAAGAAAAGACCACATTCACCTACCCATACAGAACTTTTGCCTACAGACGTATGCCTTTTGGCCTATGTAACGCTCCTGGCACGTTCCAACGATGTATGATGGCAATTTTCCACGACATGATCGGGGAAACAATGGAGGTGTTTATGGATGACTTCTCGGTCATTGGGGACTCATTTCAAACATGTCTCTCCCATTTAGATAAAATGCTAAAACGGTGTGAAGACACCAATCTTTGTCTAAATTGGGAGAAGAGCCACTTTATGGTCAAAGAAGGCATAGTCCTTGGCCATAAGATTTCCAAAATGGGATTGAGGTTGATAGAGCAAAAGTCGATGTTATTGCTAAATTGCCTCATCCTACTACCGCCAAAGGTATTAGGAGTTTTCTAGGTCATGCCGGTTTTATCGCAGATTCATACAAGATTTTTCTAAAATCGCTCGCCTATGACTCATCTCCTTGAGAAGGATGCTCCTTTTATCTTCTCACCGAGTGCATCGAAGCTTTTGAAACATTAAAGAAAAAGCTACGGAAGCACCTATTCTAGTTGCCCCGATTGGGATTTACCCTTTGAACTCATGTGCGATGCAAGTGATTTTGCTATCGGCGCAGCCTTGGGGCAACGTAAAACCAAGCATTTTCACCTATCCACTACGCGAGTAAGACTATGATCAAGCTCAAACCCATTACACCACTACGGAAAAGAATTATTAGTCGTGGTGTATGCGTTTGAGAAGTTTCGCCATACCTTATCTTGACCAAATGCGTGGTGTATATGGATCACTCGGCTCTCAAATATCTCTTTGGAAAACAAGATGCAAAGCCGAGATTGCTCCGTTGGGTTCTCCTCCTACAAGAATTTGATATCATTATACGTGATAAAAAGGAGCCGAGAACCCGGTCACGATCATCTATCCCGCCTAGAAAACCCTCACCAGATGTGTTCGAGAAAAAGGAAATAAACGAAACATTTCCTCTCGAAACACTCAATGTGGTTTCTTTTCGTGGAGACTCTTCTACCCCATGGTTTGTCGACTTTGCAAATTACCATGCGGGTAACTTTGTGGTGAAAGGGATGTCGTCCCAACGAAAAACAAATTCTTTAAAGATGTAAAACATTACTCGGGACGACCCTACTTATTCAAAATTTGTGCGGATCAAGTCATCAGCGATGTGTGTATGGTCGAAGCCAATGACATTCTCAAGGCTTGCCATTCGGACCTCTTGGGGACATCATAGCCCCAACTACACCGCCAAGAAGGTGTTTGATTCCGGATTTTATTGGCCCACGATTTACAAGGATGCCCACGAATTTGTCAAAACCCGCGACGCTTGTCAACGTCACGGAAATATCTCATTAAAGAAATGAAATGCCGCAAAACGCCATTCAAGTGTGTGAGATTTTGACATCCGGGCATTGACTTTATGGGGCCATTTCCTTCATCTCGAGGAAACAAATACATACTCGTGGCGTTGACTATTTGTCAAAATGGGTTGAAGCGAAGGCTTTGCCTACCAACGATGCCCGAGTTGTTGTGAAATTCTTAAAATCTCTTTTGCTAGGTTTGGAACTCCACGAGCTATAATCGGTGATCGTGGTACGCATTTCTGTAATGACCGCTTTGATAGAGTCATGCAAAAGTATGGTGTAACTCACCGCCTCTCATGCGTACCACCCCAAACAAGTGGGCAAGTGGAATTTTCCAACCGAGGATTAAAAGAATTCGGAGAGGACAAGAGGCGAAAACCGTGCCTCTTGGTCGGATAAGCTAGATGACGCACTCTGGGCCTTCCGTGCGACTTATAAAACACCCATCGGTGTACTCCATACAAGCTAGTGTACGGAAAGGCGTGTCATCTGCCGATTGAGCATGAGCACAAGGCATACTGGGCCTTGAAACATGCCAACTTCGATATTCAGATACCGGTGATCACCGGAAAGTTCAAATGAATGAATTAAATGAACTCCGTGATCAAGCATACGAGAACTCTTTGATCTACAAACAAAAGACAAAGAAGATTCATGACTCAAAATCAAGAACCTCGTTTTCAACGTCGGTGATCGAGTCCTTCTTTTCAATTCAAGATTGAAGATTTTCTCAGAAAACTAAAATCCTACCGGTCCGGACCATTCACCATCACTAAAGTATTTCCTTATGGAACCATTGAGTTATCTCAACCCGATGGTCCAAATTTTAAAGTGAATGGTCATCGATTGAAGCACTATTTTGAGAGGACATTCCTCCCGTGGTTGTCCCGGATCTACAAACTTTCCCCATGAACCAATGAATGCGGGGATCGAGTCAAGCTAGCGACTCGGGAATCAAAAACAAGAGCACACTATATGGGTTTTCACCGTATTTCGACTTCTTTCTACTTTCTACCACCCTAGTGTGGGGAGTTGCCCCGCTTTTGTATATAAAGTTTCAAAAAAAAAAAAAAAAAAAATCAAAATAATGGCCGTAGTATTTCCCTTTACGTTCTCGGTTTCGGCATAACCGCGGTACTTTGAATATTGAGGGCAATATTCATTTCTAGTGTGGGGAATTCTCACGAATTTTATCATGTAATTATACCACACAATTCCCCCATTTTTGGCCAAAATTTTTTTTGGAGTAAGTGTTTTGCACTTACTCAGCTTATGGTTATCAGTCCGCCATGTCTAATAAACAAAAGGATTGGCTAATCTAGGAGCAAACGGCTCTTGGTAAAGATAAATCAAATCCGTTGATGGCTTGCAATTTTCCCAAAATTGTATGGTGTTCAGCTCACCATATCTTTAATTAGTGAAGAGTTGGCTAGCCCGCAAGTTTATGGCTTGTGGTAAAGGCAGTTGGAAAGCCATAATTGGTAATCACCACCAAAGATATTTTATCTAAGAGTTGGCTAGTCCGAAGCAAACGGCTTCGGTAAAGACAAATCAAACCGTTGGAAGTCGGTGGTTTGCTCAAAATCATTTGGTTATCATTGTACCAAGGTTCTTACTTGAACTGAAACAATTGGCTACTCCAGAAGTAATGGCTTTTGGTAAAGAGACTTAAATCCATTAAGTTTTCTCAAAAGATTTCTAGGGACTAGCAATATTTTAGTGTGGGGGATTGATGAGTGTCTAAATACTCATCATTTTTGTTCCTTCTACACTGCAAAAACAGTCAAAAACACTTTAAAAAGTCTCAAAAAGACAGAAAAATATTTAGACTGTGTTTTATGCAATAATTGTCAAAATCTAGTCCCTAGTTATTCAAAACATGATAATTTCTCATAAAAGGCCCCCAGGGATTTTCAAGCTGTCAAAATTAGCCTTATCAAATCAGTTTTGCAAAATGGCAACTTTAGTCCCTGAAGTTTCAAAGATTGACAGAATTTACCCCTGGACATTTTAAATTGGAAAATTAACATTTTTGGTCCTTGGGTAAATTAAACTTGTCAAAAATGGTCCTTATGATACAATTTGGAAAATTACAGATTTGGTCCCTTGGTTATTGGTGAATTACAAAATGGGTCCTTGTGTTACTAATCCTAAAACCAAACCGGATCCCAAATAAATAATAACCCAATCCCAAACCCATTAACCAACACTAGCCCAAGCCCATTGCCCAACTTGACCCTTGAACCCCCCATGAACCTTGAGCCCTCCCTCTCTATTAATAAAAAGCCAGTCAAACTGGTTTGACCTATCCAACCCCGCTCACGGGTTTCCCTCTTCCTCATCATCACCTACGCTACGCCTGCAACATTTCCGTCCTCCATCATCATCACACCCACCTTATTCCTACCCTCCAAACACCCCATGCCAAATGCATTAAATGCTCCTCCCCTGTTACAAGTCATCAGAGCCAACTGACAAAAATAATTTTCCCGCCAAAATCTCATCAATGGCTAAAAATGACTCCAGTGATCCAATGGCTCTGCATAGAAGTGGGAAATGCTCAGAGATGTGAGAGAAAGCTTTTTGTTGATAAAAGGAGGGAAGAGAAGAAGAGCAAGAGAGTAGTTTTTTAGTTTTCAGATTTCATATATGTCGTTTTTAATATTTAAGTCTTTATTAAGTTCCAAATTGTAGCTTTAATCTTCCTTGTATTGAACTCAAGTTATTGTCTCAGTTGTAACTCATTTCAAGTTTTAATTTAAAGTTTGATTAAAGTTTCTTATTTTTAAATTTTCATCTTTTTATTCAGTCTTAATTTTCTTAACCCAGGCTTCAATAAGCTTTATTATAACTCAAATAAGCTTACTAAAGCTTTCCATAGCTTTTAGTAAGCTTATAATTCATTTTAAGCATAATTGCCTATGGTCAACGAAAGTCAACTGTTGGGAACTTTGGGTTAAACAGTTATGGAGTTGGATATTGGTTAAGTTGAGCTGGACTTGGGTTGAAAGTGATTAAGGATAATGGTATTCTCATCTCTCATACAAGCCATAGTGGCTAGGACCACATGTAAGCTCCATTCCTAAACAAGAATATTGCTTAACTGCTTCGTGGTATTTACTTGTTGTTCCTGCAGTTTTTAGTTCATATTCAGTAGTTGGATTATAGTTTCATTATTGAAATTGGTTAAATTTAAGTATAGGATAATATAGATTGCATTTTAGTTTTGATAAGGGTGTTTGGTTCTAGCTGTTACATTGAGCTAGAGGATTAGAAATCAGTTAAGATCTGATGCTTGAGTCTCACTTAGGTATATTAGAACCAATTCAGTCATGAGTTTTCATCCTATTTGAGTAAAAGTCAAAATCACCATAAATCTGTTCTAAATTCATAACTGTTGGAATTTTTATAGATCAAAAGCTTGTTTTATGATTAGATAATGTTAGAGTAGCCTAATATAACTTCTATTTAGCCTATAACATCATAATCAGTTCATAAATTGGTCTCAAATCTCACTTTAGTCAAACTTTGTAAAACTGTCAAAAGTCAAAAGTTGCAAAATCTGTTTTTCACCCAACCTAAGTGGATTTTTAGAGGATTCATTTCTGGTTCAAAGCTTTTGTAATTTTGGGATTTTCAACCTCAGTTGGTCTAGTTTTGATAAATGATTTTTGGAGAATTTTTGAAATTTTCCTTAAGCTCTAAATAAGCTGTTCAATAAGCCCTCATATGCCCTGTGACAGGGCATAGTCACCAAAGCGCTTTCTCACCACTTGCGAGCTTGTCAAGAGCTCATTTGAGCTCATCTCGTGCTCGCTTTTGGTCCATAGGTTCTTTGCTAGGTCTAGTTTAGGATCCCACATCTGGTTTTGAGTTTCAGTTTATTTGAGTGGCTTATTTTCAAGCTACAAATTAGTAGCCTGAACATGTTTTGAACCAAGCTTATTAGGATTTGGACTTTGATAATTTGCTTACAAGCTAGGATTCTAAGCTCTCATTTAGTCGCTTTAAGTTGATTCAATGAGTTTTAGCTTAGTTCATGCCCCGGTAGCTTCGGTTCATCAGAAACTTTTTGCTTAATTTAGGTGCTTATTACTTAAGCGCTTTCACCGCTGACTTCATAATCCTTCACATAAGCTATTGTTTTATATTTTCATAGATTTAGAATATTATTTTAGACTTTTCCTGAATTTTTCGATTTTTCTAGTTCTGTTTGCTATTTTTCTTTATTTTAATCGCTTTTAGTACTTTTAATTAGCCTTTATTGCAATTAAATCGTAAAAGCTTCAAAAAATAATCTTTCAATTTTCCTAGGTTAAGATAAATATAAAAGTCAAAAAAATATTTTTTTCCAGATTTTTCTTAGTTAAATTTGTAATTTTTAGCAATTTAATTAGTTTTAAATAGTTTTTAATTCATAGAAAATAGAAAAATAATCAGAAAAATACAAATTCAATTTTCAAAAGTTTGTTTAGTTATTTTAGATTTTTGAAAAATAGTTTCACAATTTTCCTCTTTATTTTCATAATTTTTAGTATTTTAATTTAGTTTTAAAAGTTTAAAATTAGTTTTTAATTCAAATTTATAACAGAAAAATCAAGAAAAATCAAAAACATCATTTTAAAAATAGTGATAGCGTTTATTTAATATAATTTAGATTTTTAATTTTCTCAGATATTTCCTTTGTCATTTAGTATTATCATTAAATCCATTCCTGTTCATATTACCCGATCACTATACGTTTAGATTCAATCACACAGCTCGTTGGGACTTAACGACCTGGGGAAACACTAAACTCTCCTGGACTTAATTGAATTGGTTCTAGACTGTTTGGCTTTTGTTACGGTTGACCATTCACAAGTGGTTGACTTGTGTGATAAAACCTGACCGTCTGGGACCAAATCAGGTACCAGTTTGGGTGCGTTTTCATAGACTACCTGCTGTGGTGTATTCGGAAACTGGTATTAGGTTGATTGCTGAACGAGTGGGACGACTCATGCGATTGGATTAGGGTACTTCTGCTATGTGCATTAACCCTTGGGGTCGTTATTCTTATGCAAGATGTCTTGTTGAGTTATCCGCTGTTCATGATGTCTTGGAGTTTATTGAAGTTGATATTCCTTTGCCTAATGGGAATGACCATTATAAGGAATACATTGTTGTTGAATATGAATGGTGGCCGACTCATTGTTCACATTGCAAAGTCTTTAACCATGAGGAGAGGAATGTTTGGTTTTGAAGAGAAAAGTTGACTTGGGGTCAGAGGAAGGAAGTGTACGTGTTAAGGAGCCAGTTCACACTAATAAAGCTGAGAAAAAGGTAGCTAAATTGCAACATGGGTCTAGGGTGTCCAAGCCTAAGTCTACCTTCATTTATAGGCCTGTTTCTAAGCCGAGTTCTAATAAAGTCACTAAGGAGGTCAAGCCTAAGGAACAACCTATTTCTATTCCTCCTTTGGTGATTACTAATGACTTATCTCAAACTGTTAACGAGCATGGTTACTTTAAAGATAACATTAATCTTGATGAACTCAAGCGTGATATGGAGCAAGTGTGGGAAGTTGGGAAGGTTCTTGATATAGTTTCTAATTCTTCCAACGTGGAGGGTGTTGGCGATAGGTCTGATTTGCAAATTAATAAAGTGGTTTTTTTTTTGGTAAAAGGGAATCATACCCTGGTAAAATATATTAATCACCCAAAATTCTGATAAGAACACTGGAATGTGATTGAGTATCACATTAACCTCAAGCAAAGCTTGAACAGCCTATTCGAATGACATGCCAAACGAGTTAGGATAAAGTGAAGCCTGGTAAGGGTTCTACTAATGTTGCAACTTCGGTTGGTGATCCAACTAAGAGTGGGAGTTTGTGGGAGCAGTTTAATGCTTCTACAAGTGAAAATAAATCTCCATTATCAGGTTCGGAAGACTCGGATGATGAAGTTTTAATGCCGAGAGGTGGAGGTTTTCTGGATGATATGGACGATTACTATGACGGATATGATGATCAGGTGGTTCTACCTGATAAAATGCAAGCATTCTGTGATCAACTTGATATTCACTTGAATACTCGTCGTAGGTATTTTGTTTTTCAAATGTTAGTTATAAAATGGCCTATCATTCTTATATAAGTGGTTTGGTTAGTTGTTTTATTTTGCATGTAAGTGTCCTATGGGACTGAGATGAGGGACACACCCTCATCCTTTGTACTTCAATGTTTTTGGTGTAATAAATTTTACCGGGGTGAATTAACCCTTTTACCCAAAAAAACCCTTCTCGTTAGGGTTTCTTTTTCCATGGTTCGATCTAGTTACTGGTGCTTAAACGATGCCCTTGTAGGGGTGTTGTCATTTTGTCGCTTGGAAGTAAACCCTTATCTAGGGTTTTATGGTCGGATAAGTTGACATTTTATGTATGCGTGATTGGTGGATCCTTGGTACGTTGTTATTTGTGGGTTACTTGAGAGAGATTAGTGTGATGTATTTTGGAAGTCGTGACTATAGCTCATTGTTGCGTAGGGGAGGGATGGCCAATTTCATGGTGTCGTGTACAACGGTTATTGGTGTTGTTCGTGTTTGAAGCTACGACTTGGTTGTGCTATGCTTCCACTTTATTTAGATCAAGTCGTGTTGAGTGTTAGCTTCCACGAGTGTTGGCTATTCTTGATAATAGCAGACGATGTGGTTTGGGGTCGGTTTGGGGCTGTTTTGGATGTCGTGGTTGGTGGTTCTTCATCGATGATACTACTACCATGTTATTATATGTTGAAGATACTCTATACACCGGCTGCAATAATGGGTATTATCAAGTGTGTTGTTGGCTGCGGTTTGGTGTTTCGGATGTGTCTTCATAGTGAGACTTGTGTTGGTACGCATCAAGGGATGAGTTAGACGTCTTCTTTCTTTCTTCTTACTTCAACTTACTAGGTTGCGTTTGAAAGTTAGGGTTGTCATATCTAGTGTCTCGGATGAAGAAACGTTATTGTCGTTGAAGTCTACTAGGAGGTTACCAGCTTGGTCATGAGGCTGCTAGTACTCTCGTTTTTGGCTTTGATGATCTATTTCTTTGTTGGTATTACGAGGGTTTTTCAATCTCTATGTGGGTCTATATTGCTACATTTTTTATGGATGACTTGGTGAATGATTATTCTTGTTGCTTGTATGGGTTCGGCATTGTGTGGTATAACATTGTTGTGCCATTGGTAAGTTGTTTAAGCCTTTGTGATGGTGTGGGTGGGAGGCTTTGCCGAGCTTTTCTTGTACATCTATTTATGTAACACTTCTGGGCGCCGTTTCCATTGAAGATTCTAATTGATGGTACGCGCAAGGGTTGTTACTTGGAAGGGCTTCTACATGTAGGTTTGCATCTTCTATTTCGGTTACGGATTTATCACTATTGATGGTTTGTTTGTCGGCATGGAAGATGTAATGGAGTGCTATAATGGCTATGAAGACTCAGTGGCATGTACCTGAATAGGCCTAAATGTTTTTATCTTTATTATAGTCATTATAGTTTTTATGTTTTCTTGTAAGTTATAAGAATGGCCTGTCATTCTTATATAGTGGTATTAGCTGTTGCTAGTTGTTGCATGTAAGTGTCCACTGGGACTGAGATGAGGAACATCACTCTCATCCGTTGTACTTCATTGGTTTTTGGTGTAATAGAATTTTACCGGGGTGAATTAACCCTTTTACCCAAAAAAATGTGCCTTAGCTTTTTATGACATTTTGTTAGTTTTTAAGTAGTTTAAGGGGATTTCCCAGCTTATTGTTTGAGTTTAAAAAATTTTCTTTTTCAAAAAGTTTACTTATTAAGTTGTTTCATAAGTTTTTTAAAAAAGAAAAACCAAAAAATATATATATTTTTTTTATACAAAAAGGAAGTCAACACTCACTTCCATCTGCGCCCTAGGGACTTGCGGAACACTCACATTAATTCAATTTAAATTGTTTCGACATTCACTTTTTGAAAATCTAATAAGAGATTATGGGTGCGTTTGGCATAGCTTTTAGGAGCGGTAACCGCTAAGTGTTTGATTTTTAATGTTCATTCGACAAGCATCAATTAGTTTTATCTATTTTTTTTGGAATATTTATTTTTCAACGCTCTAAAAAGTAGCATTTAGGAGCTTTGTCCATTTAAGAGCTGTTTAACACATTATAATTAAACGCATCCAATCTGATCTCTACCATTGATTTTCTTCAACGATTTGATAGTGTAGTGAGTTATATCATCTATTCTAATCATCTTTGCTGAATTAAATCATTGTTCTTAGGGTTTTTTTGGGTCGATTCGTAATCTGAATCGCATAACTCTTCCTTTTCATTAATTAGGTCGGTTCTAATCTTCCCTATATTATCTTGATCGCTTAATAATTCCTTCTCATTGTTTAGGTCGGTTATAATCTCCCCTATTGTTAGGGTTTGGTTTTAATCATCTCTATTACATTCTGATTTGCGATTAAGTTTTTTTGCTTGGTGTTTCACTTGCTGCTGTTGTGATTTCATTATTATTCGAAACCCTTCTTAGGTTTGTATTGTCAGTGTGCAAGCTTGTTTGGGTGAAGTCTCTTGTGTGCTTAAACGATCAACTACCTTCTTGTACAAAACCCTTAGTTAGGGTTTGTTTTGCCGAGACTTTTGTGTCTTGTCTGCTGTGGGTTTTTTGGTTATAATTTGCTGAGGGTTTAAAATGTTTTCTCAACAATTCGAATAGGAATCCAATCAGTAATGATAGCAATTCGGTGTTGAGTGATTTGGCTAAACGGGTTAAGAGTATTGATGGTAAAATCTTGGGAAAAGATGGAAAACCTATGAAGCCTTATCGTTGTGTAAAGAACAAAGCGACATCTTCATGTACTATCTCTGATGATGTTGATGTTATGGAAAACGAGTTGGGTAATGGTGAGGAGGGGTGTTCGAAATCTGCTCCTAAGGGTAATGAGAAAAGCCATGTTTCTGCTGATAGTACGACTTGTGTGGCTGCTGATATTAATGCACCTACGACTTGTGTGGGTTCTAAAGTCATGGATGAAAACAATCATGATGTTTTGGTCAATTTATCCTTGGCTGATGTTGTAATACCGCAGGAAGAAGTGGAAGCAATTAGTACACGATTTGATAATTCACTTTATGGCTATTGGTGAACTTAGGAGTAACATGGAGAAACTGTGGGGAAGCGGATAAGGTGCTTGATCTTGCCGTTAACCCTTCTAACGTGGAGAAGGTTGGAGATGGTTCTGATTTGCACAATAATAAGATGATTTCTAACAGCCCCATTAATGTAACGGTGGAGGAAGGTATGGATACTATGAAACCTTGTGAGGTTTCTACTAATAGTGTTTAGTTGAACCGCCTGTAAGTGTACTTGATGATAAGGAGGTTGCTATGCCTAACTCCTCCTTTTATCCCTCTACTTCTGCTAATAAAAGAACCAACCCGTTTACTAAGGTTGGTGAGATTGTAGATTCCGGCCATAAAACAACCCCTCACGTCCTCTCTACCCTTTTACAATTCTGTTTTGTGATGGGGTATGCAATACACTAATTGGGGTGTGTTTTTATTAAAGGAGGTGGCGGCTGTAAGTTATTATCTTGGTATATCAATTCGGTTTCTTCATGTTATGGTCGATTCTCCTTTTTAGGGTTTCGTTCATATTGGTCCTATTATTAAACCTAAATGAATAATCGTTATCCTCTTGGATTTCGATACTATCATTTTGCAAGTAATCCTTTTTAGGGTTTTGGTGTTGGTACGTTCCTTTCTGGATTTTATGTGCTATGTACGTGGGTTAGAGGGAGAGAGGCTGTTTAAACCGATTAGGGTTTTGATGGGTTGGTCGACTTAGGGTTTTTCATTACCATTGGTTTTGGCTTCCTGCAAGATCGATCATGGGCTGTACAAGGATGCGTTTGTATTGGATTGCCTCGTCACTCCGATAAGGTCTTTCAATCTTCCTTGTTGATCCCCTAAGCGTTCCTGGTTTAGGGTTTATATGGTGGTACTGCGTTTCACTCTTTTGTTGGTGTTGATTCGTGGCTTGGTGTCGATGCTAGGGTTTTTTATATGGTTATGTAGTTGTTTTAATTCGATTATGTTATTAGCTTCTTTGATCATTTAGTTCGCTAGTATTTTTGAAAGTTCTGTTGGGACATATTTATGTTGAAGGTGATTATTACACTTGGCTTTGGTGTGTGATTTCGTCTTCATTATTGTTTAATGGGTGACTTTGAGGTCTCGGATTTCTCTCTACTGATTTGATTTACTTGTTGACCTTTTGTTACACTAGTTGTTTGGTTGATGTTGGTAATGGAGATTAGAGTTTGGTTAACCCTATAATCGTCATTCATGGAAGTTACTGTTGGTTGTTATGGCTGGAAGTTAGGGTTCTTTAATCCTAGTTTCGTCCCTTATGATCTGTATACATTCTTCAAGATTGAGTGGTGGTTTGCTTCTATTCATCTGAGTTAGTTAGTTCTTGCATTACAATTGATGGTGGATAGTAGCTATTACTATGTAAGTACATGGGTTTTCTTCGTACTCTTTGGTTATTATTATTGGTGTTCAGTTTTGCATCTAAACATACACTTTTGGAGCGAGTTTATGCTTGCTGCTCTATCCGTGGTTTTAGAGTCTTCCACCAACCGTTGTGTGAAATTTGTGAACTGAATTTAATTTGATGATCCATGAGTGTGGAGATTATCATATGTGGTAAGTTGTGCGATACATATACTATGGGGTTCATCATACCATATCATTTGTGATTTCTGCATGGAAGATTACGTGAACGCCAGATTGATTTTGAAGGCTCAAGTATTTTTACTTTTTTTTTGGGTAAAAGGGTAAATTCACCCCGGTAAAATATATTACGCCAAAAACATTGAAGTACAAAGGATGGGGATGACTTCCCTCATCTCAGTCCCTTAGGACACTTACAGACTCACATATAAGAATGACACGCCATTCTTATAACTTACATAATACAACTTACCACCTACAATGACTATACAAGTGAATAAAAATAGGAATTAAACATGATTCACTAAGGTAGCACCAAGAACATAGCCATCGTAGAACTTCCATCAATCTTCCATGGAGAAACCTCCAACTTGCCCACACCACTTGGATCATCACTCTTTAGCTTCAGTTCACAAATTTCACACAAAGGTTGGTGAGAGACTCTAAAACCACGGATAGAGCAGCAAGTACAAACTTGCTCCAACGGTGTATGTTTAGATGCTAAACCGAATACAATCACACCAAGCGTAAGGACCATACTGAACCAACATAGGGTTTCCCAACCCCTAACCTTCAACACCGATCACAAATCCAAATATAACATTGGTAGCAGATTTTGTGATGATAAAATAACCATTAGCATGATTCGTATATCATTAGCATCCTCAAACAAAAGGAGAGATTGAAACCCAAACCGAACCATATGCCATGGACGAGAAATAGAGTTTTGAAACAAACCCTAACTTACAATCTTAATGTAACGATCAAGTACAGCCAATAACAATACGATAAAAACCTGCTTACTGATCACACTAAGAACCACCAGTCAGAACACCAGATGAGAGACTACACCAGCCACGACATGTAGTACCACATCAACAAACAAAGGGTGAATTGAAACCCTAACTTGCAACCGACACGTCCATACCAACAACGAACAAATCAGACATGAAATCATGAACAAGGTTAAAACCAGAACCCTTGAAACCATGAACTTTCCACTCTCTCAACCCACATTCCGTATACTTCAATCAAAACCATGAACATGCAATAACAAAACCCTTACAAGGGTTACGTTCACGCAATCAGACAAAGCCCCATGAGGGTTTCGTTGCATTAACGACCAGATAGAACCAAAAAAACCCATTAATGCACACTAAAAACGAAACCCTAATAAGGATTTTGAATGGAGTGACACGCTTTAACCAACAAATTGATTAAACAATGTGCATCAAGAAGGAGATCGACCATATAACTGTATAGTCGATTAGATAAACCGACTAATGAATCCAGAAAACAAGATCGATTAGAACACCCCAAAAAGATAATTAGGGTTTCGGCAGTAGGAGACAATTAAAGTATAAAACAATAGATAAACCGACTCCCCTACCCTAACAAATCAAATCTAAACGTAAGTTCAGTTAATCCAATTAAAGATTAAAGAAAAAACGTTTCAGATGGACAGAATTAAGGCCGGATTTTGTTAGGGAGGGGAGGCAGAAAATCGCCCCTACTAGAGAGAGAAACTAGGGTTTTTCATGTCAATATGGACATGGAAGGTTCAAGTATTTTTACTTGAGTAGTAATGTCTTGTCTTATGTACTTGTGGTCATTTTTGGTTGTTCATTTTGATAAGTTATCATTATGATATGTAAGTTATAATAATGGCATGTCATTCTTATGTAGTGGTTGATGTAAGTGTCCTAAGGGACTGAGATGAGGGAGTCACCCTCATCCTTTGTACTTCAATGTTTTTGGTGTAATGTATTTTACCAGGGTGAAAAATCCCTTTTACCAAAAAAATAACTTATTTGATATGCCTATTGGTACTTTCTCATCGTCAGGTGGTGGAGGTGATCAGGAAGATTACTATGATTATGATGACTACACGGATCAACTATATTATCTTTCAGGGCGATTGGGTGCATATTATGAAGATATCAAGCTCCAAGGTCGAGTCAGGAAGTAGTTGATCTTTTTATAGTCTTGTTTTGTTTATGTGGTAGTGGTCTATTTCTTATTGTTAAGAAAAGGTAGTGTCTTGTTATGTATGCTTTTCGCCTATGTAACGGACTGAGATATGAGATGTCACCCATATCCATTGTACTTAAACGTTTCATTTGGTTTTATATATTTACCAGGGTGCAGGATTACTCCCCTTTACCCAAAAAATACATTATAATTAAATAAAGTTACGTTACCAAACATCTTTATAGAACTACTAGTCACAAGTTGGGCTTTTGGGTTTGAACTTTACACTTTAACGTTTAATCCAATGTTTGCATTTTAAATCCATGGACGACCTGCTTACTTCTAATCCACGTGAGAATATTAATATCCAAATTTGGGTTCATGACTTCATATGTTTTTCTAGAAAGCATCTTCACGCCTACACATGAACTGGAAGGATTTGATAACGCTGGAATAATACAAGATATAATATTGTGAGTTACAAGCATAAATTATTACATAAGGTATCATCTTAGAGAATAAATAGAAAAGTTACATTTTAATATTAAAGGAGGACTTCTTTTATACCATTATTTTTCAAATTTGATGTGCCTTCCAAATTTTAATTTTATACTATTTAATTGTTGTTATGGTTAAGTTGTTAACAATATTATTTGGTTATACTTTTAAATTTTAATTGATATTTATACCCCTGTGACTCTATGAGAGTGGCATCAATGATCAAGGTTACAAAAAGTCATCAACCTTTTCACATGCTCCGTCTCTCGTCAACATGTATTATTTTGTGTGATTGTGATAAATGGTTGTATTTATTAGGATATTTTCATAAAAGAATAAAAGAATGTATCTTGATTGTATAAGCTAGGGGTGGCAATTTTTTACCCGACATGAAACCGAACCTGAAACTGACATGAAAATTAACAGGTTTGGGTTGTGCTAAATAGATTTTGGGTCAGGTTTGGGTCGACCTATCTAACCCGTTTATTAAACAGGTCAGGTTCGGGTTGAGAATAAAATAAGTGGGTCGACCCGCCAACCCGCTTAAGATTTTTTTCATAAACTCAAAATTATTTATATTTTATTATGCGGGTTAAATGTGTTAAGCAGGTCAACCCAACAACATGTTTAACCTGCTTAACTCGTGTAATGCTGCTAACTTTTGATATAAAAGAGTTAAATGGGTCAACCCAAACCCATCGAACCGATTCAACCTGCTTAACATATTCAACCCAGTAACTTATTTAACCCGCCAACCCAAGTATATATACGGGTTAAATGGGTTAGGTTCGAGTTATGTCTAAACAGTTAGGGTTGACATACCGACCCGATGATTTAAATGGGTCGGGGCCTGGGTTGGGATTTTCACCCGCCAACCCGACAACCCGAACCCGCCAACCCGAACCCGACCGAATGGCCACCCCTAGTATAAGCATCGAATCTATACTACTTTATAATGCGTTTAGCCTTCTAAATTTAGAAGCGCTTAAAAATTACGACTTTTTACTTGCTTATTATAGAAAGAATTAAAAAATAAAATAAGGAGTCTAATCATCGAAATGACACGCGTCACTTCTCTAACTAAAAATAACAAAAAGGATGAAATTTTAATAAACTAAAATAAAGAGCTCCGATAATGGGGTGACATACGCTACTTCCTAACTAATTAATCACCTTTATTTTTAAATTTAAATATCTTTTAATCCGTTTAATTTTTTATGATCTAATTTCACCATATTTTTAAAATTTTGTGCTCTTTAATTCAACATCCATTTTGATATATTTTATGAGTTTTCTTTAGTAGTCGAAAAGAGATAAACTTACTTGAATTAGGCGTAAAAATGAAAAACATTTATTCGCTCTAAAGTAGTATCGGACCACCACAAGCGATCACAAAGACACCTTCTAAGATTTAATAAAGACAAAATCTTTATTTTATAGCATCGGAATTAATTTATTCATCAATGAAAATGTGACACCAACATTTTGGTATTCAAAACCCATTCCTTGCACACCAAAATATTTAATAAAGATGAATCTTCATTTAAAGCACCGTAATTAATTTATTGACCAATGGAAATGTGCCACCTATACTTTGATGTCTAAAACCCATTCCTTGCGCATCGTAATTTTTAATAAGATGAATCTTCAAAGCATCGAAATTAATTGTTGACCAATAAAAATATGCCACCCTGTTTTTGATCCCCAAAAACCATGTCTTGTGCACCACAAATCACTTTGCTTGGGGTGTGAAAGTCAAATGTGAGATGCATTTATAGTTTGTTCCCCAAAAATCACTTCTTGCGCACAAAAAAAATTACATGCGCACCACATTAACATTTTGAGGAAAGAAAAAATTTCAGGAATATCTTAGTAAAGTGATAATGTATTTAGAATGTATTGCTAATTGATTTTATTATTTTTCTAAGAAAATCTACTCTTCTTCTGATCATGCCATTCATCTGTTCTTATGTACTCCGTACTTTATAGTATCTCTGTTTCCTATATGTAAATGAAGTTACTAAAATCTAATAAAAGAAGAAAAGAAAAAAAAATGTCGATTTATCTCATTTTGACATTTTCTAGTTTTCACTCCTATGCGTTAGATCAAAAGTTGGGATAACTTTTTTTTAATCATGCACTATGGATCAATATTCGATTAAAGGTAAAAACATGTTGCTTCCGACTATTCAATCCATTTCAGATACACGCATGTTTGTTTGTTTCCTCATCCTTTAACAACTACACCAAATTCAAAACGTGCTAAGTAAAAATATAATATGCCATTTATAACTATTTAAAACGTGCACCATTACAATCCTGAATAAAAACCATTACAAATTTAATTAATCAGTGAACTCTGATCTTTATATATTTTCTAATAAGAAATAATGCCATGTTTAGGTGGTGCACATCTTGACGTTAATACTAATCTAGAAAGACACCACAAGACAAACAACAACAAACGCCATTGTAAATTTTTAAAACGTTTATAATAAACCTAAGGGTTCAAACGTTCATCTTATTCTCTGGCCAAAAGGCATCTTGAATAATAGTGTACAAGCCCATGAATGGGTAAAACAACTATGAAATCATGTACAAAATAAAACCAATCTAAAATATGTGTCGTGACATATTGTCAGGAATGGCAAAATTAGGGAGAAATGAAGAAGAAATAAGATTAATGGGAAAGTTTGTTTATTTCTGTTAACTCTCAATGAGAGGGAATACAAGTATTTAAAAGAGAAAACATTACAGTCTAGTCCCTGAACTATACAATATAAACAAAACATCACTTTTATTCTTTACATTCCCCCTTAAGTGGAGAGTGGGGTGGCACACACACACTCCCAACTTGGAAAACAACTGATTTTACCTGTTTCCTCCTTCTTTAACAACTACACCAAGTTCAAAACGTGCAAAGTAAAATATAATATACCATTTATAACTATTTAAAACGTGCACCGTTACAATCCTGAATAAGAACCACTATATTTATTAATCAGTGAACTCTAATCTTTATATATTTTATAATGAGAAATAATGCCATGTTTAGGTGGTGCACATCCTGACGTCAATACCAATCTAGAAAGACACCACAAGACTAACAAAAACAAACACCATTGTAAATTTTTTAAAACGTTTATAATAAACCTAAGGGTTCACACGTTCATCTTATTCTCTGGCGAAAAGGCATCTTAAATAATAGAGTGTACAAGCCCATGAATGGGTAAAACAACTATGAAATTATGTACAAAATAAAACCTGTCTAAAATATGTGTTGTGCCATATTGTCAACAATGGCAAAATTAGGGAGAAATGAAGAAGAAATAAGATTAATGGGAAAGTTTGTTTATTTCTGTTAACTCTCAATGAGAGGGAATACAAGTATTTAAAAGAGAAAACATTACAGTCTAGTCCCTGAACTATACAATATGAACAAAACAGTCCTTCTATTCTTTACACTCCACCTCAATTTGAGAGTGGAGTGGCACACACACTCCCAACTTGGAAAACAACTGATTTGGCTGATCCATAGTTACCACTTTAGTAAAGACATCTGCCAGTTGTGCCTTTGTATTAACATAGGATGGATTAATTAGTCCCTCTTTCAATTGATCTCTGATATAATGGCAATCCACTTCTATATGCTTAGTTCTAACATGAAAAACTGGATTTGCTGCTATATAAAAGGCTGCTTGATTATTAAAAAACAAGTCCACTGGATGTAAATCTTTAATTCCCAAGTCTTTGAGAAGACTGACCAACCAAGGAACCTCACAACTGGTTAGAGCCATTGCTCTATACTCTGCTTCTGCAGAAGATCTTGCAACTACAACCTGCTTTTTAGACTTCCATGAGATTGGTGAATCACCCAAAAGAACACAATAGCTAGTAGTGGATCTTCTAGAAAAATGACAACTTGCCTAATCTAAATTTCAATGTGATTTGAGTTGGACAGCTAAATCTTTGGCTAATAGAATTCCCTGCTTTGGTGACAACAAGATATATCTTAATATGTGCTTTACAACCTGCATATGCACTGAAGTAAGAGACTGCATAAACTGGCTCAAAAGTTAGACAATGTAGCATATATCTGGTCTAGTGATATTTAAGTAAATCAGTCTACCAATGAACCTTCTATACGCTTCAGGGTCTGTTAAAGTTGTTCCAACATCAGTTTGCAGCTTTTAGTGAGGATCCATAGGCAGTTTATAAGGCTTGCTAGATAAAACTCCACCTTCTTTCAAAAGGTCCATACAATATTTCTATTGAGACATGAAAATGCCTTGTTGTGTCTTTGAGATTTCTAGACCCAAAAAGTAGTTAAGATCTCCCAAATCTTTCATATGGAACACATAACTTAATTGAGACTTTAGTTCAACTATTTGAGCATCATCATTGCCTGTAATTAGTAGATCATCAACATAGACCAATACAACTGTGAACTTTGTCCCAACTTTCTTGGTAAACAAAGAGTAATAAGTTTTAGACTAAGTGTATTCAAAATAAAGTAAGGCAGATAACAATTGGCAAACCATTGTCTTGGGGCTAGTTTTAGACCATACAAGCTTTTCGTTAGCTTGCAGATCAAATGAGGATCTAAGGTAGAGTTCTCTGAAACACTCTCCCCTTACCAGAATACCCAAAAGGCAATTTATGTATACTTCCTCTGTCAAAACTCCATGTAAGAAGGCATTAGACACATCCATTTGGCACAAGTGCCATACTTTCAAAGCAGCTATAGCAAACAAATACCTCACATTCACCATCTTGGCTACAGGAGAAAATGTCTGAATAATCCTCCCCATGCTTTTGTCTATTCCCTTGTACCACCAATCTTGCCTTTTTTCTTTTAACTGTGCCATCAGCCTTCAATTTATTTTTGAAGATCCAATGACAGTCTATAGCTTTCTTACCCTTAGGCAGATAAGTCACCTCCCAAGTCCCGTTATCATCAAAAGCTTTTAACACTAAATTCATATCATCACACCAACCAGAGTCTTTGATAGCCTCTTTCAATGACACATGATATGTTTGGGCTATTAAGGCAGAAATAAAGGCTTGAAAATCAGGTTGAAGTGGTGTTTGGCTAACCTGATTCGCCCTAGGAATATGAGGTAAAACATAATATTTTAACTTTCTGGGTAAAGTTTATGCTCTAGTGGACTTTCTAGTAGGTTGTACTGGTATAGAATGTGTAGGAACAGATATCTGTGATGATGCACTGGGAGTAGAAGAAACATGTTTTTCAGCATGTGCAGGGTCAACATTCACTGAATTAGGTGATGGTTCATGAAAACTTTCATCATCAAATGACTCAACTGACTTGAATTGACAAGGGAAAGTAGTAGGAATGGTGATAAAATTGTTGAATACTATTTGATGAAAAGGGAAAAATCTGCTCATAAAACACAGCTTCTCTAGAAACAAAAGATGAGTTAGTAAGCAAATTATAGAACTTGTACCCCTTCTGATGATTAGGATGGCCTAGAAACACACAAAGAACTCCTCTGGCCTCAAATTTATTAGTAGTAACCAAAGGATTTCTTACCATTTCAAAGCATCTAGACACCCTTAAATGATCATAATCAGGCTTTTTGTCTAACAATACTTCTTATGGTGTCTTATTACCAAGCACAGATGAAGGAATCCTATTTATGAGATAAGTTGTAATACTCACACAGTCACCCCAAAATTTCAAAGGCATATCAGAATGAAGTCTTAAAGCTCTTGCAGTCTCCAGGATATGCCTATGTTTTCTTTCTACTCTAGCATTTTGCTGAGGTCTATGGGCAGAAGAGGTCTGATGTTTAATAAAAAAAACCCTAATTCGTTTCTCTCTCGCTCTCTAGGTTCCAGCCACCACTTTTTCTCAAATCCGGCCATAATCCAAACACAATCGTCCTCTCTACCCTTCCTGGGTATGCAATACGATTTGTGGATTGTGTTTAATATCTTAGAAGTGGCGGCTGGTGGGTTGTTTGATTTTCCGAAACCCTAAATTCACTTTTTGTTCAATCAGTCGCCTTTAATTGTGGTTTGTTTCTGATTAGGGTTTCGTTAATCTATTTTATGGCGATTGTGAATGACTCATGTCTGTTTGGTTTTCTAAATCGACTCCTTCATATAATTGCTGCTATTGGTTTTCTAGTAGATCGTATTCCAACACATATTTATCTTGAAAGTAAACCCGTGTTAGGGTTTTGCTGTTTGGTGTGGAGGTCTAAGCTTGTACGCTGCACGTTAACCCATGTTAGGGTTTATTGTTGCTTGTATGTTCATGATCTGATGTTGGTGGTCATGTACATGTGTTTGGAGAGATGTAAGTTAAGTTTTGGGCAATCTTATTCAAAAACCCTAATCTGATTGTAATTACCTGGGCGTGTTTATGTTTTATTTTCTGGTCATGAAAGGTTTTTCTGGACGTTTGGGTCTGATTAAACCTTATTTGATTCGTATCTTAGCAAACCTGGTGCGTTGGGATTCAATCTTTGGTTCGTGACACGAGGGATCTGTAAGTTAGGGCTATTATACCCTATTATTGGTTCACTGATTGATGTATCATCATTGGTATGCTGCTGGTGTTAGTCTAATTGTGAGTTACGGTTTGTTGGTGGAACTTTATGCATTGATCTGCTTGTATTTGATGATTATGGACGATAAGGTTTTATGTAAACCCTATTTGGATTGTATGTTGGAGCTGGTTATTTGGTACGACCAGAATAGAATCTATGTTTGGCTATTAAGGTTCGTGGTCGTGTATGTTGGTGGTGCGCTCAAGAGCTATGAGATGCAGTTTTGTTTTTTGAAGAATAGAGCTGCTCACTATGGTCGTGGTTCTTTGAAGTTAGTGAGCATTTTGGTCATCTTGATGCCTATGTTAGGAGGGACTTTTTCCCCCCTGCATTTGATGATTCTATGCTCGTGTAAGTGTGTATTGGGATGCATTGTGTTGGTACAAGTCTTTGTATGTACATGCTTGATGGCTGGGTACTTGGACTTGTGGTAAGTTGGAGGATTCCTATGATATGGGTTTGTGGACTTTGGGTGCTCATTCATGACATATTATATGTGGATTCTTCATGGAAGCTAAGGTGGACCGCCATAATGACATCTCTCTCCCCATGGAGAATCCGGCCGCCCCTTCCCTCTCACTAATCCATCCATAACCCTCTCCTAAAATGTCTCTCTATCTTTTAATTTATTGGTTCAGGTTCGTTTGATCCTGTTCTAATTCATTAACTGATATGCAATCGATTCTAGGGTGGGGTTTTATTCAGGAAGGCGGCGAGTTGTTTTCTTCATCATAATAACGAATTCAGGCGATCAAGGAATCCCTAATCGCTGCTACCTTTTTTCTCCTTGATCGTTTGTGTTATTATGTGTCATTTTTTTGGGTAAAGGGTCTTCCACCCGGTAAAATGCATTACACAAAAAAAACGTTGAAGTACAAAGGATGAGGGTAAATCCCCCATCTCTGCCCGATCAGGGCGAAAACACGCACACTACGTGCAAAAAACCAAAACTATCAAGCTAAACAAAGCTAACGAACAAGAAACACAAAAGAAATGTTAAGACATAAACAACTATTTCTTTTTGCGTCCCTGCACCTTGAAGTCTCTTGAAGAACCACTATTGATCTTGGAACTGGAAGAATAATTAACAATATCATCATAGTTCTCATAAACTTTATCTTCACTTTTAGTAACCACATCTCCAACTGGATCACTACTCTTATTTGTACTTGTACCCACTTCCCTTTTATTGGTAAAAGAATTTGAAGCCATTTCCTGCATATTGCATTCTGCGAAAACATTATCTTCATTCACAAGAGCATCAAATGCATTCTTCAATGGGACAAAGTTGTTGTTATCATTATTAGAAGGAACTGATTTTCCATCCTTCTTACCTCCATTATCTGAATTGTCACGCCTAACTGTAGATTGGGAAGTAGACGCCTTTTCACAAGGCTTGTTAATAGGTCTATAAAAATAGTTAGGCTTAGTTTTGTTCAAACGAATACCTCCAATAGGGCGAGATGAAGGTTTAACCTGCTATTTACTGATGAGTGCTCAAATACTCATCATTTTTGTCGTATTTAAACTGCCAAAACATACAAAAATAATCAAAAAGATATCAAAATACTTAAAATATCCTGTGGATTGTGTTTTATGTGTTTTAAATGCAAAATGTGCAAAACAAAGGAAAATCGATCAAAGTTTGCAATATTGGCGCTTGAGTCCCCAAATTTCAAAACTTGTCAAAATTAGTCCTTATGCATTTATTTTGAAAGGAAAAGTCAACCCAAGGTTTTGAAAGTCAATTTCATAAAATATTACACTTGGGTTACAAGTTTTCAAAATTACATGTTTAGTCCCCGAAAATCCAAAATGGCAAAATAGATCCTGGAACTTTGAAAAATCAAAATGAAAAATCTAGCCCTTGGTCTATTTAAGAATGGCAAGACCAACCCTTGGACTACTTTTCATAATTTACATGTTTGGTCCTCGGAATTTCGAACTTTACACTAATGGTCCTTGTGCTAATCCTAAACCAAACGGACCTTTTATTACCCAAGCCCAAACATAATCCTCGCCCAAACCATTTAACCGTTACCCATCCCATGACCGAATCCAAAACCCAACGTTTAAAATAAACACCCGCCCCTAAACTGTCTTTCCCGACAAAATTGTCCACCTCCACCACCAACACAAGCCTCTCCACCACCCCTACTTCACACCTTGTCTCCCCTCCTCACCTACCCTTCAAATGCATTAAATGCAACCTTGTTCCATCCCGATATCAAAACCATGTTTTGGCGCCAAAATCCACTCGACGGCCAAGATTGTTCTAAATTCATCCAAGGGTTGAGATTAATGATGGGAAATGATCGTGAGTGGTGAGAGAAGCAGCTTGGAGCATAAATAAAGGAAGAAGGAAGGCAAAGAGAGAGTAGTTAGTTTATTTTTACAAAAGTGTATGTCGTTTTAATATTATTATGCCTTAATTAGTTTATCAATTGTATTTTCAAGTTATTTTGTACTCAACTTAGCAGTTTCAATGTATTCAAACTATTATCAAGTTTCAATTTAAGCCTTTGGTCATATTTCATATTTTATCTCAACTGTTGCAAATTTCCATATTAAAATCTGTTGTTAAAGTTTCAAGAAGCCTAATTATAAGCTCAAACAAACCTCCACTAGCTTATTAAAGCTTTTTGCAAGCTCACTTTTAAGTTTCAAGCAGTTTAGAAATAGGGTCAACGAAAGTCAAACTGGTGGTAAAAACTGTGCAGGAAAGGGAAATGGGTGGTGCAGAATTGGTATTGGGTTAAATTTGAGCTGGAATTGGTGTAGGTTAGGGGTTTTATAGGTTAGAGGTTCTATGTTTCATGATTGCAAGCCATAGTGGCTAGGAAACTTGTAAGTGCTCAAATGCTTTTACACATTATCTTCTCGAATCTGTTGATTTCATTTGAGTAGTTAGTATAATTTGTAGTTTGTTATCTGTGTTTTATATTAGTTTAGCATAATATAGTTATAATCTTTTTAGTTCAATATAGCAGTTGGTTATATTAGTGTTTGGATTAACTGATAGATCTGTGGTTAGAGTTAGTTGATAAGTTTTGAGTATTGATATATGCTTGAGTAGGTTATTGATTATGATCTAAGGTCTTTGTTATAGCAGTTTTACATCATATAGTCAAAATTACTTTTGATCAGTTTTAAATAGCATAACTGTTGGATTTGTTATAAATCAAAGGTTTGAATCAAGTTAAGATATTAATAGAGTGGTTGGATATAGTGTTGTTATAGCTTAAAACATTGAAATCAGTTCATTATTTTGGATCAAATCTGAGTTTGGTCAAAGTTTCAAATCTGTTCTTCATTAAGTCAAAACTGTCAATTCAGTTTTTCACCAAACTTTGTGAGTCAATCTCTGATTCATTTCTGAGTTTCAGTGTTACAAACTTTGGAAATTACATCTTCACTTGGTCTAGTTTTAGAAACTGCTTTTTGTCAAATCTGTTCAAGTCAGTTTAAGCTTCAAATTAGCTGCTCAAATAGCTAAATCTGCCCTGTTCACACTCAGCAAAACTGAGTGCGAATCAGGCAGACTTGCAGATCTTGTGCAGCTCTCAATTCTAAGAGTTAGAACCTCAGAACTTGGCTTTATTGTAGCTTGTCGGTGGTCTTAAAGATCAGATAATCATTTTCACAAGCTCTTTTGATAAGCTTGTGCATAGGCTTAAACAAGAGGGCTCGAATCATTGTTTTGCTTAGATAAGCGCTTGCATAAATCAATAGATAGAGCTTGTAGCTTGTTAGGATTAGGTATTATTAGTTGCTTTTAGCTTATTTTAGCTTAATCTAGCTTTTGTCACTGTTTGGTAGCTTAATTCATAGTTTAGCTTATTTTCCTAAATTATTTTGATATCGCTTGTACTACATTCTTAATATCTCACACATAAGCACCACATTTCTTATTTTTCATAGAACCAGAATAGTATTTTAGCATTTTCCTGAATTTTTCATTAATTTTGGTTACTGTTTGCTAATTTTCTTGATTTAAAATAGTTTTTAATCACTTTTAATTAGCTTTAATTGCAATTAATTAAGAAAAAGTTCCAAAAAATAATTTTTCAATTTTCTCAGTTTAAGAAAAATATAAAAAGCATAAAAAATATTTTTCATTATTTTTTCCCTTTTATTTGGTATTTTTCACCATTTAAATTAGATTAAAATAGTTTTAAATTCAAAAAAAATAGAAAAATAATCGAAAAATTACAAAATAGTTTTGAAAATTCTATTTTGATATTTTAGACTTTTCCAATTCATAATTTTATTTTTCTATCTTTATTTCCTATTTTCTTGTATTTTAGGTAATTATTAAATAGTTAAAATAGTTTTAAATTAATAATAATTAGAATAATAGTCATAAAAATAATTTTCTTTTTCTACAACTTTTCTTTTATCATTAGGATTGTAAAAATATTTTTCATATTTTTAGGGTTAATATTGTGTAAGTTTCACATTTTTATTTGTTTCGTCACGTAGTTTTTAATTCGCTTTTATAAAAACATAAAACAAAAGCATCAATTTGCAAATAGTGATAGCGTTTATTTAATAATTTTTATCTTTTAATTTCCTTTAATTTGCATTTAAGCCGTTGTAATTTGTTGGCTTTTACGTAGTCATAAACAATTCACAATCTCCTTTTCCATTCAAATTTCTCGATCACTATTCGTAGGGTGATCCATTGCATAGCTCATTGGGACATAACGACCGGGAAACACTATACTCCTCGGATCTTCATTGCATTCGTGCTTAAGCGCTTTAAGTCGATTACGGTTAGCCATTCACAGTGGCGGGCTTGAGTGATTTAGCTTGATTGGTTTGCACGCATCAAATTTTAGGCGCCACGCTTGGGAGTCAGTCTTGATTATCTTCGTCTAGCAGATTAGTGATTTGAATATTCACTCATTGTTCATACCATCTGTATGTGTTTATATTTTCTTTTAAAAATCAAAACCCCAAAAAGATTTTCATTCTTTGTTTTTACATCATGTTTTTCAAAAATACCAAAAATACTCTTCTCATTCCTCTTATCCGTATGATTCTATTTCTCTTACCCCCTCGTACCGTTTGATTCTACTCTTCTTTAACCTCAAAACCGTTTAATTCTATTTCTTTAACCCTCTACATGTTTAATTCTCATGGCGACGATCGATTATCCTCGTTGTTTCCACTGCAAAAGCCGTATGGAAGAGGATCACCGATTGTCGAATCCGGATTGTTTATGCAAGCGATGTGGAAGGATGGGTGCAAGAAAATATTGTTATTGGTGCGAATTATCGATAACTCTCGATGATTCTCCAAGTTTTTCCGACCATCCGCCACAACCCGATGAACCCGTTCAAGAACCGGAGACCATAACGGAAGTGGTGGAAATTGCTAGCTCTCAGAGCACACCACTTGTCCCACCTCCGGATTTTTCAAAATGTTCTTCGAGACTTGATAGTCATTCGGATCACCATGTTGGTTTTGTTGATTCTTTGAATAAACCGATTCCTCTTCATAACTCTCAAATGCAATCGTTTATTCCTTGTGTCGGTTGTGGTGAGCCTCTCTTTGGTTCACCCTGTCGTTGGTGTACGTGTGTACAATGTGGTAATGATATTCATAACGGGAGTTGTTTGTTTTGTGGTTCGAGGAATTCATTTGATTATGATCCTAATCCGAACTCATTTAACGACCCTCTAATTTTTCCAATTACCCACCACACCGACTTATCTTCATATAATCAACATACCGCTGTGATTTTTGTGGAGGTCCTCACCTAGAATTTGATTGTCAATCCGGAAACACGTTTGTCTATGAACAGTTTTCCAATGATGCTCGTAACTTTGGATATGACCAAAATCCATATGATTCACTAGTCCGGACTCAACAGCTTTCTTCGTTGTGAGTCTTGTGAGGTCCCCATTTCACTCGATTGTCAAATAGGAATCCGTTTCCTTGTAACAATCATGACTCTCACATGTTTGAAAATTTCCAACCACCACAAGACCATATGGTTCAAACTCCACCGAGCCGTTGTCTCATGAAATCTCCCAAGATTTTGAAACCACAATGAAAACACTTGATGATATGATTAGTAACTTTAAGAATCAAGTGAGTGGTGAAAGACCATAGGAGAATTGGCGGCGAAGAACGAGAAGAACGAGAGGCTCGCAAATCTAGGGAAGAATTATTAATCCTAGAGCAAGCGGCTAAAGGCGTTCCCAATTTCTCAAGGCGCTCTTTATGATGATGACGAGGAGAGTTTTATCCTTTTAGAGATAATATTTCTCAACTCCCTCGGTCGGTTGATATCCCAGCCAGCTGAGATTCCATCTCAAACAACTCGCTATCACACCCGAGATTCACACTCACTCTCTTATTATGGGGACGAGCATCTCGACACTGTTCTCGAAAAGGAATCGGACGAATTCATAAAGTCTAGTGTTGAGAACCTTGTCCCAATCCCAAGAGAGTCACAGGAATTCTTGATCATGTGTGATATCCTCCTCCTCTTGTCTTCCCAACAAATCATGTTGAGATGTTCTCCGATTCGATGATGATGATTCGTTATCTTGTGGAGACATCGTTTATGTGGAAGATTCACCTTCCGAGCTTGTTAGCTTAGAAGAAAATAATGATGAAGTTACTAACATCGAAATCAAAGATGAAGCTCTTCGAGCAACATTATTGAATGTCGGTCTTCTCATTTCTAAAATCGAGGCTTTCAAAGAGAAACCTATTTCATCTCCTATCCCCATTAAGGATAGTGACATTCTTTCCGATGATTCTATCCCGAAAATGAAAGCCTTCTTTTTTGCTAATATGGGAGAGAAGATTAGTGGCAGTACCACTTCTCCTTCTCATAATTCTCTCCTCGGTCATGAATCATTTACTTTTGAGGAGTTCGCCAGTGAACCCACTCATATCAATTCTGAATATGATTCATTCACCTTCATGGAGTTCTCAGATGAACTCACTCATATCATATCTCCGCCGGAGTATGATAACTTCTACTTTAATCTAGACACACCCGGGATATGTCTAGACCAATTGAGCTTAAATGATGAGATTCATGCGATTATGAATTCTCCTTCTGATGATGATGAGTTAGTCATGATGTTTATCATGATTTTCTATCTCTTCTTCACCTATCCCGTAGCTTCTCCTATTCTTCACTCCTTCGGGAATGAAGACATTATCTTTGATCCCGGCATTTCCATGTATCATTTTGAGCGGTTCTCTCTATATCTCATCGGTGTGGAACTTTCACGTGCTTCAAATGTTTGTCCAAACATCTTGAATGAAAGTCCGATGGAGATTGCTTCTTCCACTTTGCTTCCCATGAACCAATGAATTGGGTCGAGTCAAGCTAGCGACTCGGTAATCAAAAACAAGAGCTAAGCATGGGTTTTCACCGTGTGTACCACCCTAGTGTGGGGAGTTGCCCACATGTTGTATATAAGTTTTCAAAAAAAAAAAAAAAAAAAAAAAAATCTTCTTTCTATATAATGGCCGTAGTATTTCCCTTTTACGTTCTTTGTTTCGGCATAACCGCCGGTACTTTGAATATTGAGGGCAATATTCATCTCTAGTGTGGGGATTCTCACGAATTTTATCATGTAATTATATCGCCCAATCCCCCCGTTTTTGGCCAAAATTTTTTTGGAGTAAGTGTTTTACACTTACTCAATTGGTTATCAGTCCGCCATGTCTATTAGACAAAAGGATTGGCTAATCCAGGAGCAAACGGCTCTTGGTAAAGATATCTCAAATCCGTTTACGGCTTGCAATTTGCCCAAAATTGTATGGTATTCAACTCACCATATCCTAAAAAGTGAAGAGTTGGCTAGCCCGCAAGTTTATGGCTTGTGGTAAAGGCAGTGGAAAATCCATAATTGGTAATCAGCTCACCAAAGATAATATTGATAATTTATCTAAGAGTTGGCTAGTCCAGAGCAAACGGCTTCTGGTAAAGACAAAATCAAATCCGTTGAAAGCTGGTGATTTGCTCAAAATCACATGGTTATCGGTGTACCATGGTTCTTACTTGAACTGAAACATTTGGCTACTCCAGAAGTAATGGCTTTTGGTAAAGAGATTCAAATCCATTAAGTTTTTCTCAAAAGATTGCTAGGGACTAGCAATAGTTTAGTGTGGGGGATTGATGAGTGCTCAAATACTCATCATTTTTGTCGTATTTAAACTGCCAAAACATACAAAAACAATCAAAAAGATATCAAAATACTTAAAATATCCCAGGGATTGTGTTTTATGTGTTTTAAATGCAAAATGTGCAAAAACAAAGGAAAATCGATCAAAGTTTGCAATATTGGCAGTTTCAGTCCCCCAAATTTCAAAACTTGTCAAAATTAGTCCTTATGCATTTATTTTGAAAGGAAAAGTCAACCCAAGGTTTTGAAAGTCAATTTCATAAAATATTACACTTGGGTTACAAGTTTTTCAAAATTACATGTTTAGTCCCCGAAAATCCAAAATGGCAAAATAGATCCACGGAACTTTGAAAAAATCAAAAATGAAAAATCTAGCCCTTGGTCTATTTAAGAATGGCAAGACCAACCCTTGGACTACTTTTCATAATTTACATGTTTGGTCCCTGGAATTTCAGAACTTTACACTAATGGTCCTTGTGCTAATCCTAAACCAAACGGACCTTTTTATTACCCAAGCCCAAACATAATCCCTTGGCCCAAACCATTTAACCGTTACCCATCCCATGACCCGAATCCAAAACCCAACGTTTAAAATAAACACCCCGCCCCCTAAACCTGTCTTCCCCGACAAAATTGTCCACCTCCAGCCACCAACACAAGCCTCTCCAGCCACCCCTACTTCACACCTTGTCTCCCCCCTCCTCACCTACCCTTCAAATGCATTAAATGCAACCTTGTTCCTGTCCCTGATATCAAAACCATGTTTTGGCGCCAAAATCCACTCGACGGCCAAGATTGTTCTAAATTCATCCAAGGGTTGAGATTAATGATGGAAATGATCGAGTGGTGAGAGAGACGACTTGGAGCATAAATAAAGGAAGAAGGAAGGCAAAGAGAGTAGTTAGTTTATTTTACAAAAGTGTATGTCGTTTATTATTATTATGCCTTAATTAGTTTATCAATTGTATTTTCAAGTTATTTTGTACTCAACTTAGCGGTTCGATGTATTCAAACTATTATCAAGTTTCAATTTAAGCCTTTGGTCATATTTCATATTTTATCTCAATCTGTTGCAAATTTCCATATTAAAATCATTGTTAAAGTTTCAAGCCTAATTATAAGCTCAAACAAACCTCCACTAGCTTATTAAAGCTTTTGCAAGCTCACTTTTAAGTTTCAAGCGGTTTAGAAATAGGGTCAACGAAAGTCAAACTGGTGGTAAAAGCTGGCGGGAAAGGAAATGGGTGGTGCGAATTGGTATTGGGTTAAATTTGAGTGGAATTGGTGTAGGTTAGGGTTTTATAGGTTAGAGGTTCTATGTTTCATGATTGCAAGCCATAGTGGCTAGGAAACTTGTAAGTGCTCAAATCTGTTTTACACATTATCTTCTGAATCTGTTGATTTCATTTGAGTAGTTAGTATAATTTGTAGTTTGTTATCTGTGTTTTATATTAGTTTAGCATAATATAGTTATAATCTGTTTTAGTTCAATATAGCAGTTGGTTATATTAGTGTTTGGATTAACTGATAGATCTGTGGTTAGAGTTAGTTGATAAGTTTTGAGTATTGATATATGCTTGAGTAGGTTATTGATTATGATCTAAGGTCTTTGTTATAGCAGTTTTACATCATATAGTCAAAATTACTTTTGATCAGTTTTAAATAGCATAACTGTTGGATTTGTTATAAATCAAAGGTTTGAATCAAGTTAAGATATTAATAGAGTGGTTGGATATAGTGTTGTTATAGCTTAAAACATTGAAATCAGTTCATTATTTTGGATCAAATCTGAGTTTGGTCAAAGTTTCAAATCTGTTCTTCATTAAGTCAAAATCACAATTCGGTTTTCACCAAACTTTGTGAGTCAATCTCTGATTCATTTCTGAGTTTCAGTGTTACAAACTTTGGAAATTACATCTTCACTTGGTCTAGTTTTAGAAACTGCTTTTTGTCAAATCTGTTCAAGTCAGTTTAAGCTTCAAATTAGCTGCTCAAATAGCTAAATCTGCCCTGTTCACACTCAGCAAAACTGAGTGCGAATCAGGCAGACTTGCAGATCTTGTGCAGCTCTCAATTCTAAGAGTTAGAACCTGTAACTTGGCTTTATTGTAGCTTGTCAGGTGGTCTTAAAGATCGCATAATCGGTTTTGGTTTGGCTTTTGATAAGCTTGTGCATAAAGCTTAAACAGTGAGGTCGAATCACTGTTTTGCTTAGATAAGCAGTTTGCATAAATCAATAGATAGAGCTTGTAGCTTGTTAGGATTAGGTATTATTAGTTGCTTTTAGCTTATTTTAGCTTAATCTAGCTTTTGTCACTGTTTGGTAGCTTAATTCATAGTTTAGCTTATTTTCCTAGCTTATTTTGATATCAGTTGTACTACATTCTTAATATCTCACACATAAGCACCACATTTCTTATTTTTCATAGAACCAGAATAGTATTTTAGCATTTTCCTGAATTTTTCATTAATTTTGGTTACTGTTTGCTAATTTTCTTGATTTAAAATAGTTTTTAATCACTTTTAATTAGCTTTAATTGCAATTAATTAAGAAAAAGTTCCAAAAAATAATTTTTCAATTTTCTCAGTTTAAGAAAAATATAAAAAGCATAAAAAAGATTTTTCATTATTTTTTCCCTTTTATTTGGTATTTTTCACCATTTAAATTAGATTAAAATAGTTTTAAATTCAAAAAAAATAGAAAAATAATCAGAAAATTACAAAAATAGTTTTGAAAATTCTATTTTGATATTTTAGACTTTTCCAATTCATAATTTTATTTTTCTAGCTTTATTTCCTATTTTCTTGTATTTTAGGTAATTATTAAATAGTTAAAAATAGTTTTAAATTAATAATAATTAGAATAATAGTCATAAAAATAATTTTCTTTTTCTAAAACTTTTCTTTTATCATTAGGATTGTAAAAATATCATTTTCATATTTTTAGGATTAATATAGTGTAAGTTTTACATTTTTATTTGTACGTCACGTAGTTTTTAATTCAGTTTTTATAAAAACATAAAAACAAAAGCATCAATTTGCAAATAGTGATAGCGTTTATTTAATAATTTTTATCTTTTTAATTTCCTTTAATTTGCATTTAAGCCGTTGTAATTTGTTGGCTTTTTACGTAGTCATAAACAATTCACAATCTCCTTTCCGCTTCAAATTTCTCGATCACTATTCGTAGGGTGATCCATTGCATAGCTCATTGGGACATAACGACCGGGAAACACTATACTCCTCGATCTTCATTGCATTCGTGCTTGCAGCGGTTTAAGTCGATTACGGTTAGCCATTCACAAGTGGCGGGCTTGAGTGATTTAGCTTGATTGTTTGCACGCATCATTTACCTTTGCCATTTTTACGATTTACATTAACGAAACCATCATCATTGTCAAGATTCGAAGTAGTAGCCATGCAATTCTTTGGACAATGATCATCCGAATGTCCAAATATTTTGCACATCGAACACCGGGGAGGTTGCCACTCATATTCAATATTAATGGTTTCCAATGAGTGACCAGACTTATTGAGGAATGGAACCGTGACAACCAAAGAATCCCTTAAAACCGTAGCCGATGAAACCTGAATAAGCGCTCTAGCATACCCAGTTTGTCCCCAAGAATTGAGGCCCATATCGCTCGTGTAAGAATCAGGCATAATAGGCCGGCCTATCATAGTGGCGATAAGGCTTAAACCCACTTCAGTATAGGCTGCAACCGGAATATTATGTAATTTAACCCACAAAGGTGCCGCCGTAATCTCATATTTCTTAAGAATAGTGTTTATGTCCCATGTGTTCAAAACAATAGGAATAGTACGAATGAGCCATGGACCATTCTCAAGAACCTGTTCCATCCCTTTCCTATTAGAAAATTTCAAGAAGAAAAATCCATTCTTCAACATAACCTTTTCAATACCATATTTAGCCCAAGTATTCTTAACGTAATTCTTAACTAGAGGAAATGCGAGTCTTTTCCCAATGAAATATCCATATAACGTATTAGCAAACCGCTTGTTAACCTCTTCAACCGATGCTAATGCAATTGCCAACTCCGCATGCTCAACTGATTCATTAGAAGTTAACGAACAGAAATTTACCTTTTTCTTGTTAGGAGCATCATTAACCATTGACACAAATGAATTAAGAAGACCATTAGCAGCCCTCGGTTCATTCCCATCATTGACTTTGTTACCCAAGTCTGATTTCATCGCATCGTTACGATCACTAACCTGAATTTCATTACTTGCAAACCCTACCTTTTTACCCACACTAGCATCGATAGGAACATTAACACCGCTATTCAAGAAACCTTTATCCATCTCTCTTAACCCACGAACAAATATCAAATGGCAGTAGCAAAAACGACCTCAAAAAAACAGCAACAGCAGCGTCCAATATTTAAAGAAGAAAACCCTAACATAAAGTTAGGGTTTTAACATTTACAGAATAGAATTTATCCTCCCACCATAATGATTAACCAATTATTAGTTTTTTCGTTAAGATGAAAAAACCGACAATCGACAAACAAACCAGAAAGATATGCAATATGCGCCCAGAAAGATAACACCAGCCAATGATTAAATCCCATAATGAAATCGTAAATTGAGAGATTAATATAACCACCGATCCATAATGAAGAAGCGACAAAATAAATAAAAGACCAACCTACCAATTGATGAATTCACTAAAACAATCACAACCGACCCACTATAATGGTGGACCAATTGAGAAAGTGATAATAAATAAATCAATGATGGATTGTTTGATAGTAAATCATGCAAAACACGACAAATTGGGAATTCATGCAGAAATCAACAAGGATTAAAGCCAAGTTATTATGTGTCATGCTCATGTGCTTAATGCGAAACCCTTTCTAGGGTTTCTTTATTGTCATTCGATTCTTGCTGGTGGTGTACATATATCAGGTTACTGCATACCATCGAATGGAACCTCTTTTTAGGGTTTCGTTATATTGCTTGCTGGTATATGTTATATCTTTGATTGGTTGGTGATCGTGGCATGTTCCTGCAATTGAATCTAGTCGGTTTATTTTGATAGATCGATTATCTTTAACATGGTGCGATCTGGTTGGGATTTTTTGTGCTTATTGACTTATGAATCCCTAATTTTTTAGGGTTTCGTATCTTATTGATCTGCTGTGCTTGTTGGTGATGTTGGATCTGGTTGTTGAATTGAACGTCAACCTTTGCAAGGGGTTGTTTGTTATTCGTATGTTCTAATCAAGATGTTTATGCTATGAACTTGGGTTTTAGAGAGATGGAAGTTAAGTTTTAGGGTTCTTATTCAAAAACTCTATTTTTGGTTAATTGATCTTGCTGCTATTGATTATCATGTTGCGGATCGTTTATGGGTATGTTAGGGTTTAGACCCTATTATTGGTTCGATTGGTGGGTTTGCGTTCTGGTTATGCGTTCTATGGAAGTTAGGGTCGCTTGTACCCTTGTTATGTTTCAAATTCGATTTGCTATGGATTGCTCTCTTATTCGATTGTTAGATTATGCTTTGTGCATAATTCTAATAGAGGTTGCAAATGATTTGATTTTGTGATGCTGGAAGGTTGGGTCGATTAGACCATGTTTATGCTTCAAATTCGATTTGCTACGGAAGTCACTCTTATTAGGTTCAAAGGATGATTCTGTTGGTGTTACTTCGGGAGTGTTAAAGGGTGATGCTGGTCCGAGCAAGGTGGTGGTGGAGGTACCACATGATAGTGACAAGATGGATACCGTATGTGATGTCTCTACTAGTGTTGTACCTGCGAAAAGTGGCAATGGAAGTTTGTGGGATCAATTCTCTAAGACCCATAATTCTCCACACGGAAGGAAAGTTCATCCTTGTCATTAGCTAGTTCGTCGGATGATGATGAAGTGTGTATGCCTGAGGTCATGCCGGGAGCTGGTTTTCTGGATGATTTGAAGTCCTATGATGGTTATGATTATGATTTTCCTGCATATGGTTTTGATAGTCGCCCGAAGGGCCGTCATAGGTAGTATTGTCTTATTGTGTTTGTTATAATAATGGCATGTCATTCTTATATAGTTGGTTTGGTTAGTTGTGTTTTTTGCATGTAAGTGTCCTATGAGACTGAGATGATGGATACACCATTATCCTTTGTACTTCAATGTTTTTGGCGTAATAAATTTTACCGGGGTGAATTAACCCTTTTACTAAAAAAAAAGATTATGCATTTTGCATAATACTAATAGAAGACGCAATTGGTTGAAGCTGGAAGTTTGAACTACTATGACGATTGGAAGATTCAAGGATTTGTCTACTTGAATAGCATTTTATTTTTTATATATAGTCGTTGTAGTTTGTGTTCAATGTTTGTTATAAGCGTGGTTTGTCACGTTTATATGAGTGTCTGTAAGTGTCCTAAGGGACTGAGGCGAAGGAATTCACCCTCGCCCTTTGTACTAAAAACGTTTGGTTAATAATATTTTACCAGGGTGCAGGATTACTCCCCTTTACCTAAAAAAAAAGGCTCAAGTGCGTTTCTTGAGTAGTATTGTAATGTTTTATGTTGTTTTGTCATTATTGGTAGGTTCATTTTTTGTAAGTTATAGGAATGGTGTGTCATTCTTATATTAGCGTCTGTAAGTGTCCTAAGGGACTGAGGTGAGGGATATCACCCTCATCCTATGTACCTCAACGTTTTTTGGAGTAATGAATTTTACCGGGGTGAATTAACCCTTTTACCAAAAAAAACAAATTCCAAATTGTCTGACCTCACAATTTTTACCTTCTTGTCAAATTGAATAGAAACAAACTTAAGAAAAGTCTTTAGAGCAAAAAAACTGTCTGACTTATTGGATAGCAGATATGTCCAAGTTACCCTGCTACAATCATCGACAATAGTAAGAAAGTACTTGTATTTTCCATTAGTTGGCACTCTATAAGGACCCCACACATCCATGTGAATAAGTTCAAACACTGTTGTCCTATGAGAACCAATGAATAAAGAAGCTTAGAAAACTTAGCCATTGGACAAGACAAGCAATTATCCATATGAGACTTGAAACATGTAAATCTTTCATAAAATGCAATTTTGAGTCACTAAAATGTCCAAGTCTATGGTGCTACAAACCATATGATTTTTTATTCAAAGAAATAAACTTACTAACAGCTGACAAAGAAATTTTACCAAGAGTTGAATTAACTGAAGTAGTAAACACACTTTCCACCTCTTCAAGAGGCACATTTACCAAGTTATACAGACCAATCTTCTTCTTACCCAGTCCTTTTACCTTC
Source organism: Chrysanthemum lavandulifolium (assembly GCA_022545495.1). Taxonomy (NCBI): domain Eukaryota; kingdom Viridiplantae; phylum Streptophyta; class Magnoliopsida; order Asterales; family Asteraceae; genus Chrysanthemum; species Chrysanthemum lavandulifolium. Next base: position 136,077,338 of record CM040242.1, read on the forward strand.
TTGGTTATCAAGTTCTGAACAATACAAAATTATGGCTAAAATGACACTACACATTGGTCATCTTGAGTGAGTTTAGGAACAGATAAAAGACTGAACTTAAAAGATGGAACTACCAAAACATCTTTGAGTAACAAAACATTTTTCAGTCTAACTTTTCCAACATGTGAAATGACTGAAATGTTACCATTTGGTAATCTTATCTATACCTTAATTTTTTTAAATAGGGATCCAAATAATCATCATTTTTAGGTGTCATATGATCACTAGCACATGTATCATAAATGCAATCCACAAGCAATTCTAGCATATATAATTGACTATTGAGACATGCTATACCTGCTGCAAATTGGTGACCAAAGCCATTATTTACATCAACATCGGTCCTCAACTGCTATACACTTTTCAATAACAATTCAAATTGTTATGGTGTGAAATCAATGCTACCAATTTCAACATGAGCAACAGTCTTTGTCAATGGTTGAAACTTGTTCTGCACATCTCGTGGCTTAGCATGCTTATTTACATAAAACTTGGACTTAGAATGCTGTCACACCCCCAAATTACCTGTTTTGCAGCGGAATGGAATTCTTGGGGATTGACTGTCATAGCATCACAATCACAGTTATATTGAACGACCTAAAGTGTCGTTTGGAAAATACATCGCTTGATTTAATAAAAACATTCAGAGTTACAAAGATAGGTCCCAAATGAAAGTTACTATGTGCGGAAAATAAGTTTGGTACAAGTCAAACGATGTTTTTAAAGTATATAAATCCCATGTGAGACGCGTCGTCACCGCGACTCTATGATGTGTCCACATGCATGCCATGAAGTGAATGCCTTAGTTACCGAAAATACATTGCTAAAAGTGTCAACACAAAGGTTGAGTGAGTTCATAGAGTTGTTGAAAATGTTCAATACGACTACCACAAGTATAAATTATGTATGACAATGTCGTCACAAAATGATACAATTGCTATAAGTCCATGACACGAAACTAGATGATCATGATGTTAAGCCCCAACAGTGTTTGCCAAACAACTCAAATAATGTTATTAAATGAAATGCATCCGTTTAACCGGTTGAATCCACCAACCCGGATGGAGGAGTCACCCTCGATAGATCTATCCACTCACCGCTTCTATGAAATTAACGGCTCATGTTATATAATGGGGACATTCAATTGGCATGAGGTAACTTAAGCAATGTAAATGAATTTGATATACTTGGTATCGTAATAAAAATGATGTGCAATGTATTCTCCCGTAGGTTTGAAATAAGTAAAACTTGAATAAATCGGGCTATGAAAACTCACTGTTGCAATGATAATGATGATATAATAGCAATCTTTGAAATGAGGCGCAACCTCCGACCGTGACCTATTATGAATGATATGTTCTAATGTAAATCATGACCGTGCATGCAAATCCATATGTAATCTATACCACTTGTACGTTTGAAAATAATGTTTATCGTCGAAATATATGTTTATGACATCTCGTCATGTTATAAAATACTTTACAAGTATTTACGTTGAAATGATATCCTACGATAATCATTTAGTGATTTATTATGAAATTATAACTTTTCTTCGTAAAATAATATCGTTGAAATATCCATGAAAGTGACTAAAACGGCCTCTAAAAACTAGTCGTAAAATGGTGCACGTCGAGCGTTAGGAAATAAACTCAACGGTTTTGGGAAGCTTGTATCATTATCTCAAAGTTTTGGCATTTACGTTTTCATCCTAGAGGTCTCGATCATGGAGAGAAATGTAGTTAAAGTATGGTACTTGTGTCCAACATATTGTTTAAGGGTGGTTTTTCGGCAAAGTTTAAGCGACCGTATATTATTCATTACAACTCCGTTTGACGAACGGTTGAACACTTTGGAAAATAGACCAGGCGAACTTACTTTTACTAGAAGACATCATTTTATAAAAAGTACTCCATCAATGTTAAAAACGACCCTCAACATGGTCACTTGTTTGCCGTAATACTTGTCTAATAGAAATATATTAGTTTTTCTTATATAATAAAGTTACGGCAACTTTGTTAAATCACGTGTAATTTAATCGTTACAAGTCCGTTTTCTACGTTTTATATGTCCTCGGAATCGTGATAATATATACTAATATATTTTTTTGATAAGTCGACACATTTTATAACGCTTAAGACTCATTTTTGACTCGTAAAAAGGCGAGATTACAAGCTGAATTTTCTGTACCAAATATCTTTCGTCGTCAAACTTGAAAAATTCATAACTTCTTCGTTATAGCTCCGTTTTAATCCGTTCAAGCGGCCACGTTTTCGTTTTAAAGTGTATTTTCTAAATATCTAGCCCAAAATATTTTACAAACTGTCGGATTTTCCAGATTTCAAAAATATGGACAGACCCTTTTTAAAACTTGTCGAAATGAGTTTTTCTCGCGCCAAACCTATTCTAAGCCATTCAAAACAACTCGAAGCTATTCTAATCCTACCATACACCTTCTTAGGGTGTCATGGGTTCCTAGACATCAACAAAATAATATATAACAAGGAGTAATTATAGGATGACTTATATATACATAGCTCTTAAAAATCAATGTAAAAGTGGTACAAACATCATATGACTTGCATGTTTTCTCAAATATGATGTAATGAATATGAAAATGAATATGAAATATGATCATGAAAATGAAAAGCTTACAAGTAACTTGATGAGGTTTATGAGAACAAAGGGTTTTCCTAATCACCCTAGGTTTTTATTTCAAAACCTATACAAAGAGTGATACTAGAGTATAATAATCTTTGTCTTGAAATTTTTTATGATGCTTCCTTCTTGATCCTTGGTTGGTGCGGTTTTGGAAGAGAGAAAGAGCAAGAGATAGTTTGATCTTTTATTACTTGTGAAAATGAATAAGTGAATGTTTGTATTAGATTTTAGTATAATATACATATACTTGAGATGTTTAGCCAAAAACCACATGACTCACCCTCCTTGTGTCGATAAGGAGGTTTAGTCATTACTTAATACTTTTTTAAATGTATAATGTGTAATGTTTAGTAAGTTAATTGAAGTTAAATGATAAGTTGTAGTCACATTTGAGTATATAGGGTAGCGTTAGTTAAAAATAAATTTTCACGGGTCAAGATAAAATATATTGAGGTCATAAAATTGTAAAATACATTTCTCACAAAAATTGAGTGAATAAATATTTATCGGGTTGAATTCTGAAAACCGTCGTAATTATATAAGCATAACAATTTATATACGAAATAAATTGAAAACATCGGTAAATTAATAATATAATTTTTATAGTCTTAATTTGAGTATAAAATATATTAGAAATATTTTGGAAGTGTCGGATTAAATGTTCAAAATAAATGTTTACGCGATAGCGTTTATTTAATAGGAAAATAAACGTTTAATGAAAAATGCAAACCCATGCATAATATTGATATGAAATGATGTTATTAATGTTGTGTAGACTAAATCTAGTCTATATAATTCGCAGCTAAACCACTAAGGTTACGCGAATTTGATACTCGTAAACGTAATTTACGATAAATGATGAAATAGTGAAACTTCCAAAGTTTGTAAAAATGACCTGAAATTACGAGTTGTCACAAATGCCATGCAGGATACCTTAACTTCTCCCAACACCTCTCAGGAAGATGCCATTTGAAAGAACAAATATTGCATTTATCTTTAAACACCCTTAAATGATCATAATCAGGCTTTTCGTCTAACAATACTTCATATGGTGCCTTATTACCAAACACAGATCAAGGAATCCTATTTATGAGATAATTTGCAGTACTTACACAGTCACCCCAAAATTTCAAAGGCATATGAGAATGATGTCTCAAAGCTCTTGCAGTATCTAGGATATGCATATGTTTCTTTCTACTCTACCATTTTGCAGAGGTCTATGGGCATAAGAGGTCTGATGTTCAATACCCAACTAAGACTATACTCCACATTCTCCTTTAACAAATTCCAATGCATTGTCTGACGTCACAATTTTTACTTTCTTTTCATTTGCATCAACATCAGCCCTCAACAGTTGTACACTTTTCAGTAACAATTCAAACTGTTGTGGTCTGAAACTAATGCTACCACTTTTTTTTTGGGTAAAAGGGTTAATTCACCTCGGTAAAATTCATTACTCCAAAAAACGTTGAGGTACATAGGATGAGGGTGATATCCCTCACCTCAGTCCCTTAGGACACTTCCTATAACAGACTAAAAATGAACCTACCAATAAAGACAAAAGTACATAAACATTACAATACTACTCAAGAAAAGCACTTGAGCCTTCTAAATCACTATGGTGGTCCACCTTAACTTTCATGAGTAATCCACGTATAACATGTCTTGAATGAGCATCCAAAGTCCACAAAACCCATATCATAGGAATCCTCCAACTTACACTAAATTTTTATTGAATACCAATAAAAAACATAAAGAGATTTTTGAATAAGAACCTCAAAACTTAACTTTCAATACCAACATGAGCAGCACTGAATACAAATTTGAAGGGATACAAAATAAACATCAATAGCTCCCCTACCAACATGCCATGCGATCAACGAATGCAGCTCAAAACAAAACCACTATGGCGTTGATTCTAAAACCAAATCTGCCAATTGCAAACGAGTTAAACAAAACTCATAAACGATTAGAATCCACCATAGACGAGCACTAGGGTTTTGAAAACCCTAACATAACATCAATCTCAGCCATGATCAGTTATGAAACATCAAGTCAGTATTTGAATGAAACATTATGCAAAACCGACCAGCCATGGAGTTTTTGAATAAGAACCCTAGAACTTAACTTCCATTATCGATCAACTACTCCTTGAAAAAGTGAACAAGATCACAATCCCCATCATAATCAAGCTAGCATCAATAAACAAATCGAACAGTAGAGTATAGAAAACCCTAACATCCATAGCCACATCAATACGGATCGCAAGTAAATAGAACATGAACAATAGCAGCAGGATCCAATGATGTAACGAACAACCAGCAATATTTACATCTCTCCCTTAAACCCACTTACAAACACAAACAAAAACTAACCCCCAAAGGGTTAACTTGCAGATAATCTAAAACCCTAATCGAGGGTTTACTTCCAATCGAAACAAATAAAAAACCTAAAAAAGGTTTTATAGGCGTTCAACACAAATCCAACCAATCGAACCTTATATATGTAATTAGATAAACCGACTAAAGATAAAAGCATAAAAGGACGATTATACAAATCGAAACCCTAATAAACAGATCCCATAAAAATGCGATTAAGATTTAGGGTTTCCAGCCAATAAAAACAAGGAGAAATCCGAAAAAATATAAAGAAATTAACGTTGCCACCACCCTAATAATAATATCTAATCCCAAAAACGTATTACATACCCTTGAAGAAAGGATAGAGAGAACGATTTGGTGTAGAATTTGGCCGGAAAAGGAGTTTAGGGTGGCGGCCAGATTTCTCCTAAAGGGAGAGAGAATTTTAGGGTTTTTTTATGTTCGGTTTTTTTCCCATGTTTCTAATGCTACCACTTTCAACATGAGCAGCAGTCTTTGTCAATGGTTGAAACTTGTTCTGCACATCTCTTGGCTTAGCCTGCTTGTTTTCATTCAACTTGGACATAGGATGTCATGTAGGATACCCTACCTTCTCCCAATAGCTCTCAGGAGGATGCCACTTGAAACCACAGATATTGCACTTATCTTTAACCACACCCTTGTTGTACAATGTTGTTGACTCAAAGGAATTAGCACGAAACAACATCCTCTGCGATTCCTCTTATTGCAGCATTGAACAAGCACTTCCTACACTTGGCAAAGGTGTCATTAACAGTAATTGACTCCTCAAATTGCTATAGTGCCCATCAAGACCATTTAGAAATTGAAACAACCATTTTCTTCCTTTTTCTGATTCAAAACAGTCAAGAACATACAAATCTCAAAAGTAACTGTAATATCAGGCAACACATTCACATTATCCAACTCCTCCCAAACATACATTTTTTGGGTAAAAGGGTTAATTCACCCTGGCAAAATACTATTACACCAAAAACATTGAAGTACAAATGACTTGGGTGAATCCCATGCCCTCAGCCCGATCAGGGCGACGAGAAATGCACAACATGTGCAACTTACAGACTCTAATATAAGAATGACACACCATTCCTATAACTGAACAAAATGAAACTACCAATAATGACAAAAGAACATAATACATTACAATACTACTCAAGTAAAATCACTCGAGCCTTCTAAATCATTATGGCGTTCCACATTAATCTTCCATGAAGAATCCCCATATAATATATCATGAATAAGCATCAAAAGTCCACAAACCCATATCATATGAATCCTCCAACTTACCACAAGTCTAATAACAGGTCCAAATATTCAGAATCATGGACATCAAATTGGCCAGAATCCCAAACACACTTCATCTTGGTATAATACTCACTAATTGATCTGCCAGATAGACTAATCTCATAAGTACATGTATTCAGTTTATCTTTCTTGAACCATTACTAAGAGCAAATCTCTTTTCTAATTGTAACCACATATCACTTGCAGTATCAACAAACATTATAGATCTAGCTATTGATTCACTAATAGACCCCAAAATCCAGCATATGATGTGGAATCCGAAACTACGAATCAATTCTCTAGCTTGTTAAGAGTATGTTGCTTTAATAGTACACTTGTTGCACGTATGGTCTGGCATCGTGGCTACTTTGGTGTTGGGTTTGGCTACAGTATGGCTCACCTTATGACTTAGGGTATCGGATTTATTCCTTATTCTAATGTGATGCATTTGGTGACCCTTTGTTTATGTGGTGGTAGTTTTTCTCGACATGTGGGTCGAGTAGGGATGTTGTTTTTGTAAGTTAGGGTCCGTCAACCCTATTTTTCGTCTATGACTGATCAATATACACTGGGTTACATTCTTAGCTAGAGTTTCATTCCCTTGGAACTTGTAGTAGATGAGGTATTGGATTAAGTCGTAGTGTTGGTGTGCTGGTTTTGGTCATTGCTGGTCTGGTCATTTTATGATCAACGGGGGTTCGGTGTAGTTGTTTGGTGTGGATTGGTGCGTGTCTAGTTTCTACATGGCTACAGATGCATCGTTGAAGGTTATGGACTTCTATGACGACTTTTGAAGAATCAAGTTTCATTTGTAATCTTATAGTCGTTATAGTTTTTATGTTCATTTATTAGTTATAAGAGTGGGTTGTCACTCTTATATAGTGGTTTTTTTGTAAGTGTCCTGCGGGACTGAGATGAGGGATTCACCCTCATCCTTTGTACTTCAATGTTTTTGGTGTAATGCATTTTACCAGGGTGAAAAATCCTTTTTACCCAAAAAAAGAGTATGTTGCTTTGGATAAATCCAACAACAATTGTTGAAACTTTGTTTAATGTTTAATGAGTATGAAGAATCTACTCAATAATACTTAGATGATTATGAACAATGTAACAGTAATTATGATCAAGCAACAATATCACCAAAACGATTCAATATTATTAATGTTAATAATACGAGTACTCTGACTTAGTACTAGGGTTTACAAACTTGAAACTATATGAAACTCTATGCAGTTCGTATGTAAAATGTATAAACTAGGATCTCCTTTTATAGAATAAGGAGTCTTTTACAAGATAGCTACGTATCTATAATATTGTTACAAAGTATATGTATCTTCTAAATACATACTATATACTCTAAGTATCTTCATACAAATCTCTTCACGCATCTTTATCTTCTGGCAGTCTCTATCTTCATGTAACAGTATAAACATCTTCAGCAGTCTTAAGTTAAACCTGGTAGCACTAACTTCAGTTAGTACTCGTAGTGTAAACTAAAATGTGTTGGCTATACTAAGTGAGCAGACCTATAATTCCCAACAATCCTCACTTAAACTTATGATTTACCTCCAAATTACAAGTTTTTGAATTATTCCCTGAGAGGATTCTTTCAAGCATTTATTTTCTAGGTCTGTTTGCTTGCATAAAGATCTTCTGAAGTAAATCTCATGCCATTTCACTCTCTTCTTCAACCTGGAGCTTATTACACATCATAAATAAAATATTTGTACTGTCCAAGGGATAATCCTTCTTTAATAGCATGTAGATATCTCCTCCATACATTGTAGACACATGGTGTACTCCACATGAGTCAACCAATCTCTAGGTTAAAGTGTTTAGTCCAGTTTTAAGCTTCCATAATATATCAGTATCATCTGGTTTAAACAACCTCTTCAATTCAACCCACAACACATTCTCCTTATCACCTGTAGGTTCTGTTGTAGTGAATTTTTCTTTTACCAAGCTCCAAAGCTTCTCCAGGTCATATCTATCAAATTCCTTTAACATGTCATCAAAGAAGTGATAAGCTACTGGTTTATTTCCATCTCTGATAATTTTCTAGTATTTTCTGCTGTCTTCAATGTATACCTCCCAATCAATAATTGGATATTTAACATGCAAAGCTTCTACACTCATTCCTTCTTCTAAAACTATGATTATCGTCTGTTGAAGCTCTTCTTGAGTAAACTCTTCTTCTACTGGCTTTTCAACGTTAGGCAAATCTTCATTAACTTTCTGCTTCTTTGAAGACTCTGATTCCAAGGATGTTCCAACTCTTTTAACACTTCTGCTCTCTTCTTCTATATCTATTGGAATAAAAGCTTGAACCTTCTTGTAAGCTTTGCAGTACAAGTCTTCAATTTCTGTATATGATGTACAACAAGTTGACTAGCAGTCTAGTTATACTAATTCTTCAAGTAGGTGGTCATATACTTCCTCTTTTTTGCTATAGTTTGTGATTTAGTATTTTTGGTTTTCTTTGCATTCTGCTCTTCCTAATCACATCCAATAGCTCTTGAAGTGAATTCTCTCTACTTCGTTGAGAATAGTCCTTTTTTCTTGTTTTGGGTAAAGGGTTTTACCCCGGTAAATATATAACCAAAAATAATGTTAAGTACAAATGGAATGTGACAGAAGTACCACATTAACCTCAAGCTAAAAGCTTCATAAACTAGTGTTTATGACATGCCATAAACACAATTGATACGTACATGGATAAAGAAGCTCCAAACGATGATGGGCTGGTGCTTACAATTGGATTCGAAGGTTGTTTAGGCTTAATAGCCCATGGAGTGTGCATGTTAACTTTGATGGATTAAGGTTGCATGGTGGACGTGAGTTTGCATGGGTCTTTTTGGCATTTCTCTAGTTTTATTTGTTTTAAGTATTGTCTTGATTACTCTTAAAAGTATTATGTTATTAATGTGGCTTTTGGAATTTTGTAACATATGGATTTGTAAAGGCTTTATATAGCCGTTTTTTATGAATGAAGGGACATCACGAAATTTGACAACTCTCTCTTGAATTATTGCTGTAATTCTTTGCCACTTTTGGGACGTGTTCCTGATTTTGGTTCGATTCAAATCAATAGGTCTTGATTTGCAATCTGTTAACAAATTATAGGTCTAATTTGTTAACACATCTATCCTCATTTGTTTTCTACACGGTTTTCATTTTATTACAATCCAAATACGTATCATTTGTGGTATCGGAGCTCGGTCAGCCCTTGAGTTTCTATCAGCTAGAATGAATTTCGATGATCCTGATTTTATACAAAATCTTCGAGAGGCCTTGAGGAATGTGCAATATGGAGGTCGTAGACAACCAAGACGTGGTGTGGTTGTGGAGGAATTCAAAGTGACTGAACTCCCTGAGTTTAATGGGGGAACGGATCCTGAAGCATATTTGGAATGGGAACGCAAAATCGATCGAATGTTTGATTTTAAAGACTTTGATGATGAGAAGCGATGTAGGTATGCAATACTAAAATTGGGGAAGGGGGCCTCTTTATGGTTCGAGGGGCTGAAAACAAAACGAATTCGTACCGGGAAAGAGAAGATTTCATCTTGGGAATCTTTGAAACGTAAACTCAGAAAAAGTATGTGCCAACAACTCATAGAATATCTACTTATCGTAAGATTGCTGATTTTAAACAAGGGAAGCTAAGTGTGGGTGATTATATTGATGAGTTTGAGAATCTGACGTTGATGGGTGAAATAGAGGAAATAGAAGAACAAAAAATGTCACGATTTTTGCACGGTTTGAACCCCAATATTGCTAATGCTGTTGAACTATATCCTTATGTTGATTTTGATACACTTTGTGGTCTATGTTTGAAATTGGAGACACAAGGAAAGGCGAAATATGGGGGAGGGTCAAATACCGACTATAGTAAAACCAACCCTTGGGCTAAACCCGAGTCTACCCCTAAACTTACCACACCCACTAGCAACCAGCTCGCATCCTCTAGTACCGGAGGCCCTAGTAACTCTACTCCAAAATTAACTAGTTCGGCTAAGGAAACGAGTTTGTCTAAAGTTCGATGTTTTAAATGTCAAGGTTTTGGACATTATCAGAATGCGTGTCCAAATAAACGAGTAGTAAACTTGAGGGAAGCCATTGGGTACCGTGAGGAGTTGGAGGAGGAGGAAAGATTGGGTAATATCTTTAACTTGAGAGGGGGTAACGACGAGGAGGAAGAGGTGGAAGGTTATGAAGCCCCGTTGTATGATACGGCCTTGGTTATTAGAACTCTACAAACTCAGATTGTATCCAATTGATTGCACCAATGAGACTAATTATTTCACACCAAATGTCAAGTTAAGGATAAATGGTGTAGTGTAATTATTGATGGGGGGAGTTGCACTAACGTAACTTCAAGTGAAATGGTGTCGAAACTTGGGTTAATCACTACTGTTCATCCTAAGCCGTATTCACTTCATTGGTTAGATGATGGCAATAAAGTTAAGGTGTCAAAACAAGTAACGGTTGGATTAACTACGGGTTCTTATGAAGATGAATTTCTTTGTGACGTGATTCCCATGGATGTTTGTCATGTGTTGTTGGGATGTCCTTGGCAGTTTGATAGGGATGTGACACACAAGGGAAGGAGTAATGAGTACGAGTTAAAGGATAAAGGCAAAAAAATTGTGTTAAAGCCCATGTCATCACTAGCAATTCGTTCCATGAGTACCAAATAGAAAAAGAAGTCTAATTTCACCATGTTGGCTAGTGAACGAGAGGTTGAGCAAGCTCTTGATTGTGGAGAAGTGGTGTATTTGCTGGTAAACAAAGAAGATTCTATGGAGACCGTGAATTTGATGGAGGGCAGCCCCATTGCTGATTTGTTACTTGAATACCAAGATGTGTTTCCCAATGACTTGCCACCAGGTTTGCCTCCTATTCGTGGCATTGAACATCAAATAGACCTTATTCCAGGAGCACCGTTACCTAATAAGGCTGCTTATCGGTGTAATCCGGAAGAAACAAAGGAGTTACAAAAACAGGTTAATGAGCTTGTGAGCCGAGGTTATGTGCGTGAAAGTTTAAGTCCGTGTGTCGTGCCCGTTTTGCTTGTACCAAAGAAGGATGGAACGTGGCGGATGTGTGTTGATAGTAGGGCGGTGAATAACATTACCATCAAATACCGTTTTCCAATCCCAAGGCTAGATGATATGTTGGACGAGCTTCATGGATCGGTGGTGTTTTCAAAATTGATTTGCAAGTGGTTATCACCGATTCGAATGCGTGAAGGGATGAGTGGAAAACAGCCTTCAAGACCAAGCATGGGTTATATGAGTGGACCGTAATGCCCTTTGGTCTCACGAATGCTCCTAAATACGTTTATGAGGCTAATGAATGAAGTTTTGAAATCGTTTTAGGCGGGTTCGTTGTGGTTTATTTGGATGATATATTGGTGTATAGCAAAAACAAGGAAGAACATTTGATACATTTAAAACAGGTCTTTGACACCCTTAGAGCTCAAAAACTCTTTGGAAAACAGGAGAAGTGCTAATTTCTAGTTGATAAGGTGATGTTCTTGGGTTATGTGGTTTCTAAGGATGGTGTGTCCGTGGATCAGTCCAAAATTAAAGCAATCAAGTCCTGGCCTAATCCTAAAAATATAAGTGAAGTGCATTCATTTCATGGTTTGGCTTCATTCTATAGGCGTTTTATTCGTGATTTCAGTACTATTACTTGTCCCATTACTAATTGTTTGAAGAAAGGTACATTCACATGGGGAGAAGATGCTAACAGGGCGTTTGAAACAATCAAGGAGCGTTTGTGTGCTGCTCCTGTTTTGGCTCTTCAAGATTTTTCTCAACCCTTTGAAGTTGAGTGTGATGCAAGTGGAGTTGGTATTGGTGCTGTTTTGATTCAAGCCAAACGTCCCATTGCTTACTTTTTGGAAAAATTGGGAGCTGCTCGTTTGAACTATTGCACTTATGACAAGGAGTTTTATGCTATTGTTCGGGCATTGGATCACTGGAGTCATTATTTGTGTGCAAATCATTTCATTTTGCATTCAGATCATGAATCTTTGAAGTACATTAATGGGAAATAGAAGTTGAGTCCAAGACATGCTAAATGGGTGGAGTTGTTACAATCTTTTCATTTCTCATCAAAATATAAGGATGGTAAAAGCAATGTGGTAGCTGATGCCCTTTCACGACGTTTTACTTTACTTGTTACACTTGATGTTCGTTTGTTGGGTTTTGAAACCTTAAAAGATTATTATGGGGATGACGTTGATTTTGGTGATCTATTTGGAAAATGTGTGAATGGTGTCCAAGGGGAGTTTATGGTTCAAGATGGTTTTCTCTTCAAGGGAAATCGGCTTTGTGTACCAAAGCATGCTATCGTGAATTGTTGATACGTGAAGCACATGGTGGTGGTTTGGCTGGTCATTTTGGAGTGGCCAAAACTCTGGAAGTATTGAAAGAGCATTTCTTTTGGCCCAACATGTTAGGGGATGTAACTAACATTGTGGGTAAGTGTGTAACATGTCATATGGCTAAGAGTTCATTCAAATCTGGTTTGTATTCTCCATTACCGCCCAAAAGCCCATGGGAAGATGTGTCCATGGATTTTATTATGGCTTTGCCACGCACGCAAAGGGGTAAGGATGCTATTATGGTTGTTGTTGACAGGTTTTCCAAGATGGCTCACTTTGTTGCTTGCCACAAAACTGATGATGCTAGTAATGTGGCTGATTTATACTACAAGGAGATTGTACGTTTGCATGGGATCCCCAAAACCATTGTTTCATATCGGGATTCCAAGTTTTTGAGTTATTTCTGGAATACTTTGTGGCGAAAGGTGGAACCAAGTTGTTGTTTAGTACATCACACCATCCTCAAACGGATGGCCAAACTGAAGTTACGAATAGAACCTTGGGAACGTTGTTGCGGGGTCTGGTAAGCAAGACTCAAAAGGATTGGGATGTTAAGCTTGCCCATGCTGAATTTGCTTATAACCGTTCTCCTACTTATGCTACTGGTCACTCTCCGTTTGAAGTTGTTTATGGAATTAATCCCTACTTACCATTAGATTTGATCCCATTGCCAAAGGAGGAGTTGGTTCACAAAGATGTTGATTCTAAGCTGAAATCTATGATGAAGTTGCATGAACAAGTTCGTAAGCGTATTGAGGCTGTTAATGCAACTTATAAACAAAAATCCAATAAAAATAGGAAGCCGCGGGTGTTTGCTGATGGTGATCTAGTGTGGGTGCATTTGAGAAAAGAGCGCTTTCCAAGCAAACACAAAAACAAATTGATGCCAAGAGCTGAAGGTCCTTACAAAGTGATTGCACGTGTGAATGATAATGCATACAAAGTGGGGTTTCCAGAGGATTATGGGGTGCATGCTACTTTTAACGTGGGAGATCTTTCACCCTATCTTGATGATGATGGTCTTGCTGAATTGAGGTCAATTCCTTTCAAAGGGGGAGGGGATGATACGTACATGGATAAAGAAGCTCCAAACGATGATGGGCTGGTGCTTACAATTGGATTCGAAGGTTGTTTAGGCTCAATAGCCCATGGAGTGTGCATGTTAACTTTGATGGATTAAGGTTGCATGATGGACGTGAGTTTGCATGGGTCTTTTGGAATTTCTCTAGTTTTATTTGTTTTAAGTATTGTCTTGATTACTCCTAAAAGTATTATGTTATTAATGTGGCTTTTGGAATTTTGTAACCTATGGATTTGTAAAGGCTTTATATAGCCATTTTTTATGAATGAAGGGACATCACGAAATTTGACAACTCTCTCTTGAATTATTACTATAATTCTTTGCCACTTTTGGGACGTGTTCCTGATTTTGGTTCGATTCAAATCAATAGGTCTTGATTTGCAATCTGTTAACAAATTATAGGTCTAATTTGTTAACACATCTATCCTCATTTGTTTTCTACACGGTTTTCATTTTATTACAATCCAAACACGTATCAACAATGAACCTAGCTAAATTACATCACCTAACTAGGCATAAAACAAGAAAAAACTTGTAACAAGTGAGCATCCCGCATCCATCCAAAGCACAAAGGGAGCAAGTCGACCCAGGAAGTCTGCCTCCTTAAAAACCCTTTCAAAGAAAAACCCAAAGGGAAAAACCTTGGAAAAAGAGTACAACCCTTACCTGGCACTCCCTTCGTGTATAATACAAACACTTGGAATCTTCCATTTATCAAGAATCAGACGAGCCCGCAGGGTTATCTTCTTGAACTTGAAGGTAACTAGCTTCAACCGAATGGTAGAGACAATAAATTGGACCACTTCAGCTACGGTAGACTTCTTTTTCTTGAAAAGTCTTGAATTGCGTTCGATCCAAATGTAATACGTAGTTGCAGCGAGAAGTAACCGAGATATGATACTAATAACCGAACGCTCCTTTGATATAGGAATAAGGAATGTAAGAGCATTATCCAACGAGTCCTGTTCAACACGTTTGATCCATCTCAACCCAGTCATAAGTAAATTTTTCCTTTGGCGACCTTGCGGTACCCTAAACACCCAAATAATCGATCCTTCAATCTGCTCTAATCTAATTTTCTTTTGTGTTTATCTGCTCTAGTTAGGCTATTACACTCGTGTTTTACGTAATTATTCCAGATTCTTGCAATTGAATTGAAGTTTAGGGTTTCTTGCTGGTTCATTTTTTCTTTAGGGTTTCGCATACTATAATTCCAAGTCTACTGCAATGGAGGAGGTCGGTTAGTGATGTTATTATGTTCTTTTAATGCATGCCTATACTTGTTTTAGGCTCTCATATGAAGGTAGACGTTTGAACTTCTAGTTTTTTCTGTGCGCACTGTTTTTTTCCGATTAGGGTTTTTAGCTTTTGAATTTCGTTTTCTTGTTCTTATGGATAATATGGGTGATGGTAAAGTGGATATGGGAGGCTTTGAAGGCTCGTATGCAGCGTTTTAAGGACCTTGAATCTGGTGCTAGTGTTTCGTCTCAGCCTAAGCTTGCTACTCGTGTTTTGCGAAACCCTAGTTTATCAAGTAATATGGAGGGGCATGATGTTAGTGTTTCTGTTTCTGGTATTGTCGCTGGTCGTGACCATGTATCTACTGATTTGCGTGATGCTTCTGTGTTGGGAGCTGGTCAAACAAAGGAGAGCATCCTTGGAACAAACTCGTCTCAGCCTAACATTGTTGCGACTGATTTGCTAAACTCGTTGGGTAAGATGGATATCTGGACCATGACTCTGAATCTGTTGGAAAGAATAAGGTTGCCAATGACGATGTTTTTTGGGATGATGGACCAATTGGAACTTTGACTACAGTGAGTACTATTGATGAACCTGTTGGTCTTACTAATAACTTGAACTTACATGATTTCCCAATACTTAGTGGTACTAACAATGCAACTGGTTCAACTACTGTTCATGGTGTCGTGGATAACATTATGGGTGCTAATCTACCTAGTGGAGATGGTGTTCGTGTAGCATCAAATTTTGGAAGGTTACATGGTTCTTCAAATACGGAGAAATTAGTTGGAACTACAACTTTAGTCCAATATGGTGAGACTAACTCATTACCAAAGTTGTATGTTGGTGCGACAAGTGGTACGACTTCTGCTAATGTCAAAGGTAAATATAACTTTCGTACCCTTAAGGTTGATAATGTGTTTACAGGTGTTGATGTATCCATACCTTGTAAATTTGTTGAAACAATTAGCACGAAATTTGAACACACTCTTTACGGGTATTTTATTGGAAAGCGCATTGCTTTTCCGGTGGTGGAATACTTTGTTCGTAACAATTGGGCTAAATATGGACTTAAACGTGTTATGATGAATGCAAACAATTTCTTTTTCTTTAAGTTTGATTCTCAGGTTGGCTTGGAAGCTGTTTTAGAAGGAGGGCCGTGGATGATTAGAAACAGCCCCGTTATTCTTAAAAAATGGACCATGAGTACTAGCTTGATGAAAGAGGAGTTAACCCGTATTCCGGTTTGGGTTAAATTGCATGATGTCCCACTACAGGTGTTTAATGAGGATGGTATTAGTATTATTGCTACACACATTGGTAAGCCTATTATGCTATAAAGAATACTACCCTAAAAAACGTCTCTCTCTATGGGTGTTCTAGCCGCCACCCTAAAATCCAATTTTCAGCCATAAACAACCTTTCAAATCGCCTCTCTACCTTTAAACATTTGTTTTTCTACTGTTTCTACGCTAGTAATACTTTTTTTTTAATTGGTATGCAATCGATTTGATGGTTGTGTGTTCATAAGGGTGGCGACTGGAGTTTATTGTGTCCTAATACCCTTAATTTCAATCGTTTTTTCATTTAATTCGTCCTCAGATCATGTTTCTCATTCTATGATTTGATTCTATTCAGATTTATTGATGATTATCATGATTCTTGGTCGTTTTTATGGAATCTGTTGCTTTCTTAGGGTTTTGGAATCTGTTCTTAATTGATGGTGATGTACATATATGCGGTCTCAAGATCGAATGAAACCCTAACTTTAGGGTTTCGTTTTATTGTTCGCTGGTTTATGTATATTAGTACGTGATGGTTCTTCATCGATATGTTCTATATCTGATTCACGTATGTGGGTTACGAGAGAGGTGATTGTTCATGGTATTAGGGTTTCTAAACCTTAGTTGGTGATGTTATGTCCTGGTTTGATCTTTGGTTATGGGGTCAAATTGTTTGCTAGTTAGGGTTTCGATTTACCCTAGGTATGTTTGAATCATCATTATCTGCTGTGTTGGGTACATGATGATGATATTATGTGGGTACGCTTGTATTGACCTGGTGTTTGGGTGACATTTATCAAGATTTTCATTCGTAAATATGTTGCTGTTTGTTCCATTACTGGTCTTGTGTTCTTATTGCTGGAAGTTAGGGTTTGGGGAACTCTATAATCATCACATAATGGTACGCTTGCATGTTTTCTGTTGAATCATGTTTTTTGTGAGTGGTATCATGTTCCTAATATTATTAGGATTCTTCGTATTTGAATAGTTCCTTTGTACAAATGTTATTTTATGATGGCGAGGATCAAGTAAGATTTTGTTATGTTGGTACAAGTCTAGTGGACGCTCGAATTGGCAAATGGTCTTCTTCTTGATATTAGTTCTTGCCTGTTTTTGGTTGTTATCGGGACTTGTGGTTTGTTGGTGAAGTGTTTCAATGTGCTGCTGTAAACAAGTCATTTGACGCAATTTTTGGGCATATGGATTATGATTTCATCATGAAAGTTTGTCTTCTAGTTTTTTTTGGGTAAAAGGGTTAATTCACCCTGGAAAAATACTATTACACCAAAAACATTGAAGTACAAATGACATGGGTGAATCCCATGCCCACAACCCGATCAGGGCGACGAAAAATGCACAACATGTGCAACTTACAAACTCTTATATAAGAATGACAAACCATTCTTATAACTTACCAAACAGAAACTACCAATAACCACAATATAAGAGTGACAAACCACTCTTATAACTAATAATTGAACAAACACTACAACGACAATTAAAATATAACAAATAAAATACTAATCAAGTAGATAAACTTGATTCTTCACAAGTCGTCATAGGCATCCAAACCATATCACGTAGTAGCCAATACCATGGTAAGAAAACCACAACCATCCTCACCAAATGACTACAACAAATCCCTATGCTATGGCACAATTCTTACATCAGCAACATACACACGCAAAAATGAATCAAATTGAACACGCGATAAGAACCTGCCATAGACCACCAATATGGTTTAAACAAACCCTAACAATATCATAGTCCTCAAATTGAAGTATAGTTCACAAGTTTCACACAACAGTTGATGAGAGACTCTAAAACCACGGATAGAGCAGCAAGCGCAAACTCGCTCCAAAGGTGTATGTTGAGATGCAAAACCGAAAACCAATAAGAATAACCAACTAATACGTATAAAACCAACGCACGTCCGCAATAGCAGCTTCTAACCATCAGCAAGCAAGAAACTGCCATAGAACGTAGCAACCCAAAAACTCGCAAAACACGAACCAAGATGAACATCAGCATCACTAAGCACCCACATGATCACAAAAGGCTGAACCGAATCATCATCATCATCACACCAACCTTACTCACCCACGCGATCAAAATAGCCACGATTTCCGGCCGCCACCCTCATTCTTTTTCCGGCCAAAAACTTATCCTGATCCGTCCTCTCTACCTCTTTGGTATGCAATACGGGTAATCAGGGTGGGTTTCTTCTTAGGGTGGTTGGTTATGAGTTCTCACCAAATCTATTAGAAATCCTCTCTACCGAAACCCTAACTATTTTTTATTCAATCGATCCTGTTTGAGGGTATCGTTATTATTCTCTGTAGGGTTTCGTTGTATGGTTATTGCAATCGTATCTTCCTTATGTCGGTTTAATGATTTAAATAATCTTATTTTTGATACGATCTGTGGGTTTGTACATGGTTGGATCGATTCCATAACTTCTTTAGGGTCGATCTCTGGTTGCTGAAACCCTAACATGTTTTCTGTATATCGCTATTTAGGGTTTCGACGTATTGAATTGTATTGTATATTCGATAGCCTTTTGGCTTTCGATATCATCTTTTTGCAAGTAACCCTCTTTAGGGTTTGGTTATTGGTTCGTTCCATATGGATGCTGCTGGTTTGAACGTGGGTTATGGGAGAGAGGATGTTGCATTGGAAGTTAGGGTTTTGATAACCCTATGCGTAATCTGATTATCAAAGACATCTGAATACTGGTTTATCTTGGTCTTTGTGATTGTTTTGATGGGAGTTAGGATTCTGTTATGTAAAATCCTAGTTATTGATTATGTGTAAGTTAAGTTTTGTTGGGTTCTTGTTCAAAAACCACCAACTGGTTGTTAAACCCTAGGATCTATACACGTATCTGGTATTATTGGATATTAGGGTTTTGATGACCTTTGTTTTATGGCTATGGTTGGTCGTTTCTGCATGCTCATGCTGATGGATCCATGTTTTGATGCTTATTGATGCTGAGATCATTTATGGCATGTAGAAATGGGGAAGTTAGGGGTTCTCGTACACCCTATGCATTGTGTTGATTGGTTCGGCTGCAAGTTGCTGGTGTATTACATGTTTATTTTGGCTATTCTTTATTAATAGCAGGTGCAATGGTCGTGTTCTGGAAGTTAGAGTTGGTTGCAACTCTATTATCATGTTTCAAGATCCGTGGCAGATTCTAACTTGGAACTCTGTTGAGCCACTTCTATGAGTGGTCACTGATGATTAGGAGCTGCTATGGTGGATGTGCGTTGGTTTTATACGTATTTATTGGTTATTATTATTGGTGTTCAGTTTTGCATCTCAACATACACCTTTGGAGCGAGTTTTGAGCTTGCTGCTCTATCCGTGGTTTTAGAGTCCTCACCAACCGTTGTGTGAAACTTGTGAATCAGTACTTCAATTTGAGGACCATCATATTGTATATATGGACGACGCTGGAAGTTTGGACTACTATGGTGACTTGAAGATTCAAGTATTTATACTTGAAGTGCATTTATTTTAATTCTTTTATCGTTGTAGTCTGATGTTTAGTTATAAGTGTGGTCTGTCACGCTTATATTGTAAGTTATAGGAATGATATTGCATTCTTATAGGAGAGTCTGTAAGTGTCCTAAGGGACTGAGATGAGGGATCCACCCTCATCCTTTGTACTTCAATGTTTTTGGCGTAATATATTTTACCGGGGTGAATTAACCCTTTTACCCCAAAAAAATAAAAAATAAATAAATAAAATACTATAGGTCAATTCCTAGCATCCGTTACCACTCACAAAAGTGGATTAGATTGAATTCCAAAAGGACCTGCCATAGACGTCAAATAGGATTTAAACGACCCCTAACATATACACTACTCAATCATAGTAGCAGTAGCAATGATCACCAGTCGTAACCAAACCCTAACTTCCAATACAAAACAAGCCACTAATCACAGCAACCATCATATACCAAGTAATCACAAAGATACTCAAATCCAATGCATATACTAATAATATTACACAAAAACTGCATAATATTACTCACGATGGGATCTTAGGAGTATGCAACATGGATCTGAACCAAAGATAGGGTTTATGAAGAAACCCTAACGTCCGAAACTAAGTAACATACGCCGACATTACTCAAGAAACCCGTAATCCAGCATCACGAGAACAAGAATTCTGGAAAAACCCAAACACCCATCAACTTTCATCTCTCAATACCCACTAATATTGTGAACCAAGTCACAAACATAAACGACACACAAGTGTCGACTTACAAGAAAACGCGAATGATCAGATCAAAGCTCATAGATCACCACCAAAAAAAATGCCCTAGCAGAATAATAAACATGAATGCATGTGCAGCAAAGTGTACCCACGTGAGTAATATAAGAATCAATATATACCACCGACCCACAATGTGTAAATCAACCAATCATTGATAACCTTAAGCACTTTGGAATAAGTCATATGAATAATAAATCAAGTGACCCGCGATCAGTTACCATGCATAAGGAATTAGAAAACTAACAAAAGCAAGGAGAAAAACAAATTAATGCGTCACACCGACCCACGATCAAAATAAGCCAATAAGAATTAATCAACCCACGAATGGTGAATTAAAAATTAAGGGTTTATGATGGAATCGTAAGAAAGTGTATCGAATATTAGAGATTCGTTTTTCAACAAAAGAGATATTGAAAGGTATATATAAAACACAGCCGCCATCACTCAAATATAAAAAGTCAAACCAAAACAACGTATTGCATATCCAGGAACGAAGAAGGATCGTTAGAAGATAGAGAGGACGTGTTAAGGAAGTTTTATGGCCGGAAAATAATAGGAGGATGGCTGCCGGAAATCTCCATGGGAAGAGAGAACCGGTTAGTTTGTCTTCTAGTTGGTCCATTGGCGAAGAAGATAATTTAGATAATTCGATTGCTAAGTTTAAGCTCTTATGGGAGTTTGATACTTGGCATATTCATGTTCCTTTTCTGACCTATGGTGTGGTGGTTATTATTCTTAACATGTGGGTCGAGATAAGGATGTTGTTTCTGTAAGTTAGGGTCCGGTAACCCTATATTTCGTCTAAGGCTGATCATTATACACCGGGTTACATTCTTAGCTACAGTTTCACACCATCGAAACTTGTAGCAGATGAGGTATTGGAATCTAGTCTTAGCATTGGTTTGGTCCTTATCGGATCAATGGGGGTTCGTTTTAGTTGTTTGCTGTGGGTTGGTGTTGATTCGTTTCTAGTACTACCATCGTTAAGGCTACATCGTTGAAGGTTATGGACTTCTATGACGACTTTTGAAGAATCAAGTGTTTTTACTTTAGTTTTTTATTTGTAATCTTATAGTCGTGGTAGTTTTTATGTTCATTGATTGGTTATAAGAGTGGTTTGTCACTCTTATTTTGTGGTTATTGGTAGGTTTGTTAGGTATGTTATAGGAATGATTTGTCATTCTTATATAAGAGTCTGTAAGTGTCCTAAGGGACTGAGATGAGGGAAGTTACCCTCATCCTTTGTACTTTAATGTTTTTGGTGTAATGCATTTTACCAGGGTGAAAAATCCCTTTTACCCAAAAAAGCCTATTATGCTTGATTCCTATACTAGTTCTATGTGCCTTGATTCTTGGGGTAGGAGTAGTTTTGCCCGTTGCTTAATTGAGATTGATTCTAGTGCGCCCCTTAAGGAATCTATCACCGTAGGAGTCCCGTATGTTGATAGTATTGGCTTTTCCTCTGAAACTATTCGGGTAGAATATGAGTGGAAACCTCCAAGGTGTGATGTTTGTTTGATTTTTGGCCACTCTGCTGATTCTTGTCCCAAGAAAGTTGTAACAACACCAGTTATGGAGGAAAATAATGACGGGTTTCAACAAGTGGGTAAAAAGGGTAAAACTCAGAAGGGTGGTAAGGATAAGAGAATTGGTAACTTGTTTAATGGGGTCCCAGTTGGTAAAAATATGCAATATAGACCTAAAGCTGTCACCAATACTTCTACTAGCTCAACCTCTCAAGGGTAAATGGGTAACCCTAGTCAACCTACTAATCTAGTAGGTGCTTCTATGTCGACTCAACCTAATAAGTATAGCCAACCTGCTCGTAATGTTACTCATAGTACTAGCTATCCTCCACCTAAGGTAATTAACTCAAGTGTGACTGCTAACGTGTCTACATCTAACCATTTTGGTTCTTTGGCTACTGATGATGATGTTGATGTGAATAAAGAGTTAGATGATGATGAGGTTGAAAATGTATTTGATGAGTCAGGTAATTTATTTGATAAACCGGGGACAAGCACTCCTGTTTTGAATGTTCCCGATGTTTAGTATCGCCTCTTGGAATATAAGGGTTTGAACCATTCCCCTAAACAAAAAGAGGTTAGGCAGGTTGTTAACGAAAATAATCTTAGTTTGTGTGCGATTTTGGAGTCTCATGTGGATGCTACTGTGGTGTATGATACATGTAGTAATGTGTGTCGTCGATGGAAATGGACGTCAAATGGTAGTCTTTGTGATAAGGAGTCCCTTATTATTCTTGGCTGGAATGATGACACTATTGATGTTATGATTATGTCTCAAACTAACCAAGTTATGCATGTACAGGTTAATATTCGTGTGGAAAGCAAAATTTTTTTGTTCCTTTGTGTATGCAGATAATTATTATGGGAATCGTCGTGCGCTTTGGTCCAATCTGGTATGTCATGCTAGTTTTGTGCGTAGTAGGCCTTGGGTCTTGTTGGGTGATTTTAATACGACACTTAAGTTAGAAGATCATTCATGTAGTAGTTATTCTCCTGACATTGCTATGCGTGAATTTTAAGATTGTGTTCAGAGGATGGAGGTTGAGGATGTTAATAGCACGAGGCTTCACTTTACATGGAATCAAAAACCAAAAGGCGCCTATGGTACTTTGAAGAAAATTGATAGGGTTATGGGTAATCTGCAGTTTTCTGATTCTTTTCCAGGTTCGTTTGCCATATTCCAACCATATCGTATATCGGATCATGCTCCTTGTGTTCTTCGTATCCCTCAGGTAACTAAGCCTAAACCTAAACCTTTCAAGTTCTCTAATTTTTTGGTCCATAAAGAGGGGTTTCTGGATACGGTTACTGCGGGATGGAATCTTAATGTTCATGGTTGTGCTATGTTTCGTGTTGTTTGTTTGAGGGAGCTGAAATCCCCTTTTCGTAAGCTTTTGCACAATCAAGGTAATCTTCATGAGCGGGTGGATAGGATTCGTAAGGAGTTAGATGAGGTACAAAAAGCCATTGATAAGGATCCTTCTAATTCAGCCATTCGGGATGAGCATGCTCACTATCTTCTTGCGTTTAAGGAGGCTAAATTAGATGAAGAACGGTTTTTAAAGCATAAATCTAAAGTTCAGTTGCTTCATGCAGGTGACTCTAACACGACTTTTTTTTTTTTTTTTTTTTTTTTTTTTTTACAAAGGTAAAATATATTAAATAAAATGAAAAAATTATGTACAAACCATAGCACAAGAAGATGAAATTGTTAGGACAACCCCTAAACAATCCATTTCTTGCCTAGAAAAGAGAGGAACCATATAAAATTGATACAACCCAAATACAAAATCAAAAAGATTACAAAAACTAACAATAACCAAACTAAATACATCGTGTGATGGGGTTTTGAATAAGAGTCCCCACAAACTTAATGTTTCAATCTTAATGTTGTTATGGCGATTGTGGAGGTGTTGTTTGTGGTGTTTGCTTCTACAAACAGATTTATGTTGAAGAACGATTGGATTTTCTCCGTGGATTCTTCATGGAAGTTAAGGTGGACCGCCAAAGTGATAAAGAAAGCTCAAGTGTTCTCTTGAGTAGTATTGTTAATTTTTATGTACTTGTGTCATTTTTGATAGGTTCATTTTATTGTAAGTTATATGAATGGTGTGTCATTCTTATATTCGAGTCTACAAGTGTCCTAAGGGACTGAGGTGAGGGATATCACCCTCATCCTATGTACCTCAACGTTTTTTGGTGTAATGCATTTTACCGGGGTGAATTAACCCTTTTACCCAAAAAATACTGATAACCAACAAATGCAACCCCTAACCTTAGTCCTAGCAAAAAGGCAAGCTTTAACTAATGCCATACCCATATTCTGAATGCATGGACAGTTACAAGGGACCAGCCAAATAACTGCCAAACATCACCATATGGATATAACACATAGAAAACTGAATTGCTAAGACTAAAGAGAGGGAAACTACAATTAATAACAAGCAACATTATGCAGCATGATTCCTCCCATAAGTTTGAACAAGAAAAATCGATAGAAGCCCAGCAATCCATATCATCAAAAGCAGATATGAAGTAGAGTGAATCCTCAAAATAACTAATCACTCTAGGACCCTGTCTCGTTAAAAAACCTAGCCAAATAAAAACACCCTGTGGGAATAAATTGGACTAGGAAAAAGAGTACATGGGTTAATAATGTCATTATTCAAGGAAAATGGAAGCATAAAACTTAACAAATCATCAAACCAACTCTGCTTATACAAACCATAGTCCTGAATATGATCAATAAACCAAAACAAAAGACCAAATAGAAGTTAAAATTAGTCTCTGAGTGCATAACCAACTGCACTCCAAACACCCAAACAAGAGGTCGTCATGAACCGAAATTCACCTCTGTAGTGCATAGCCAATTGCCCAAACTCCCCCAAACAATCATAACAATGGACCAGCACAGGTTAAAAACAAAGATCAACAAGATACAGTTTCCTAAATAACTAGGCTCTATGACAACATAAAGAGAGACATAGGAAAACATAACACTAATCTTGTTTTCACCTGTAGAGAAAAGCCCACCCAAAATATTCTGAAGAAACCATATAGAAACTGAATCATCAGTACCACGATCAAAAATACGGTTACAGCTCCATAGACCAGTGCCCAAACAGAACCAGCAAACCAAGATAGGAATCAAAATGTAGCATAGAATCTTCAAAATCTTTGCCCATACATGAAAGCAAACGCAAGACTTGCAACCACACACTTGATTTTGAATTAAACCCAACTGCACGATCGAACAAAACAATCCAAAAGATGCCAAATCCATATCATCGCACTAAAACACAACACCAATCCAAAACAAGAGACCAAATAGCAGATAGCAAAACTAAAATCAGAGTGCATAGTCTCGCTAAACCACAACCATCCAAACAGCAAACCAACGCAGGAAATAGTCTTACAATCTGTAGTGCAAAGCCAATTGTATAAAATCCACCAATTATCCAAAACCGTACACCCACACAGATTCCTAAACCATGAAAACCTGCAAGTGGCTGCAATATAAATGTTAGTACCATGAGACCATTTATAATTCCCACCAAACTGATATCCCAAAACACCCTTCAAAAACCAAACATTCTGCACCCAACTAAATGAGATCCTGTGCAGAAAGAGACCAAAACCATGATTACGTAACACCATTAGCATCACCATTTAGACCCATACTAACACCATCATGAATACCTTTCACCGGGATCTTCCAAATTTTAGCAACTTTCTCCACTTCTAAAGAACGCTTGATCTTCAACCCCATAAGTTTATGTCTAATAGTATCAACAATGATCTTAAACACAGTCTCATCAGTTCTAAAATCATTCTGAAATATCCTAATGTTCTTTCCTACCATATGAAATAAACCGCAACACTAAACACTAACCTCTGAACAACGCTCCAAATAGAACTATTAGCAGATTTAATCGATATTCCCGAAACAATCTCAGCCGAAACACAAGAAACATCATCCAGTTTACAAAGAGGTTTAAGGTTATCCCAAACATTCTTTGAAAACTCGCACTTAAAAAACAGGTGGCTATGACTCTCATCATTATTTTTACACAAAGGGCACAAAGTGCTAGAAACGTTAAACCATTTGGAGATCCTATCAGTGGTTTTAAGCCTACCTCTCATTGCCATCCAAAGAACGAAAGCATGCCTAGGGATGCATTGGCTGAACCAGACATGCTTATACCAGATGACTTTAGGACTATCAATCCTTAAAGCTTTCCATGCTTCCTTGACACTAAATAAAACGTCCTTATTCTTCTTATTAACCCATAAAACCTTATCATCACAAATCATCTAATAAAATAGGCACCGGACATTCAAAACTTCACCAACCCATTAGCATCAATCCAATCAAGAACCTTATCATTAAAATCAATACCACGCTCATTTAAGAAACTATGAGTGATAAGTTTACATAACGGACCATTAGTGTGCCACTTATCAAACCACATGGAACAACTCCTACCATTACCCAATTTATAAACAACAAAAGCACGAACCTTATCCCTAAGCTCTAAAACTGATTCCAACTCCACACTCCATGTTCGTAACTAACATTGAACCAAATATTCCTATCTTTGATCCTATACAAATGAACCCACTTAACCCACAAATAGTCTTTCATCGATAACATTCCAAAGCCTAAGGGTTTTAGTCCAAGACCACCTTGACTTTTAGGCTTACGACATCCTTCCAAGCAACACTAGTAATTCCACTACCATCATCACCACTAGACCACAAAACTTCTTAAGGACCTTGTCGATACTATCACATACAGGAACAGGAAGTAAAAACATGGATGCCCAATACACATGAAGAGAGGATAGAATAGAGGATACAAGTTGGAGTCTTACCGCAAATGACAAAGTCTTATTCCTCCAATTCTGAATCCTATTTTTAACTTTATCAAGCAAAATTCTGCAATCATTATTGCTAATTCACTTACCTGTAAGGGGAATGCCTAAATATTTCATAGGAAGATGTCCAATACTAAACGGCATGGCCATGAGAATTCTATCCTTAACCACTCCAGAAACACTCCCAAAGAAAGCAGCACTCTTAGGTAAACTAGGAACAAACCGTAACACATAGTAACTCGTCTAAGGCCCTTCTCAAGATACAGCCGAAATTTCATCACCATGGCAAAGTAACAAAAGGTCATCCGCAAAACATAAATGGGTCAACATGAGTTTCTTACACCCCAATGATAACGAAACCTATCATCCCTCCTAATTTGTCTCTTAACCATCAAGTTAAAACTTCCATAACAATAGTAAAAGGTAAGGCGACATAGGGTCACCCCGCCTCGGACCCCGCTTACTCTTAAGAAATCCATGTAATTCCCCATTAACACAAATAGAAAAGAGGCGGAAATAAGACATACCCTAATCCAATGAACTATAGAGTTGTGAAAACCAAACCGGATACGAATAGTCTTCAAGAAATCCCAGGTTATTGTATTGTAAGCCTTCGAATATCAACCTTGAAGCACACTTACTCGTAGTATCGTTTCCAGCTATAACCCTTCATAAACTTCTGAGCCAATAAAATATTATCACTGATCTGTCTTCCTGGAATAAACGTGCTTTGGTTGCTATCAATCAAGCTACTTAAACCTTCCTTGATCCTATTTGTGATAACTTTGCTGATGCATTTGTATACCACATTTCCACACGTAATTTGTCTAAAATCCAAAACTTTTAAAGGGACTTGAATCTTGGGAATGAGAGAAATGAGATTTGCATTGAATTCCCAAGCAGACTTCCCGTAACTAAAAATTTTTAACCGCAAAGACAAACATCACCTCCCACAATATTCCACGCGGCTTTAAAGAACTTGGAAGTATATCCATCCGGCTAGCAGTTTGTCAACATCAATGCTAAACATCGCCTCCTTAATTTCAAATTCAAGAATAATTCTAACCATGCTATCATCAACACTAAGATCCACTTTTTGGTGAAAAGATCCTCATAGTCCTCAATCAGAAAGACTTCATCCTCCATTCCCAAAAAATTTTGAAAATGATTAACAAAGCACCCCGGAACCTCATCACCATAAAATTTACTACCCTGCTCATCACACACCACTTGAATCCTGCATTTACTTTTAGGCTTACACACATCCTTCCAAGCAACACTAGCAATTCCACTACCATCATCACCACTAGACCACAAGAACTTCTTAAGGACCTTGTCGATGCTATCACAAACATGAACAGGAAGTAAAAACATGGATGCCCAATACACATGAAGAGAGGACAGAACCGAGGACACAAGTTGGAGTCTTCCCGCAAATGACAAAGTCTTATTCCTCCAATTCTGAATTCTACTTTTAACTTTTTCAAGCAATGTTCTGCAATCATTATTGCTAATTCTCTTACCAGTTAGGGGAATACCTAAATATTTCATAGGGAGCTGGCCAATACTAAACGGCATAGCCATAAGAATTCTATCCTTAACCACATCAGGAACACTCCCAAAAAAAGCAGCACTCTTAGGTAAACTAGGGAATAAACCAGAGCATAAAGTAAACTCATCTAAGGCCCTTCTCAAAATACAAGCAGAAATTTCATCATGGCAAAGTAATAAAAGGTCATCCGCAAAACATAAATGAGTCAACATAAGTTTCTTACATCCTCAGTGATAACGAAATATGTCATCCCTCCTAATTTGTTTCTTAACCATCAAGTTAAAAACTTCCATAACATTAGTAAAGAGGTAAGGCGACATAGGGTGTCACCCTGCCTCAGACCTCTTTTGCTCTTAAAAAACCCATGTAATTCCCCATTAACACAAATAGAAAAAGAGGCAAATGTAAGACATACCATAATCCAATGCACCATGGAGCTATGAAAACCAAACCGGATAAGAATAGTCTTCAAGAAATCCCAGTTAACGGTATTATAAGCCTTCTGAATATCAACCTTGAACGCACATTTGCTTGTAGTACGTTTCCAACTATACCCCTTCATAAAATCCTGAGCCAATAAAATATTATCGCTGATTTGTCTTTCGGGAATAAAAGCACTTTGGTTGCAGTCAATCAAGCTACTAAGACCTTCCTTGATCCTATTTGTGATAACTTTGCTAATGCACTTGTATATTACATTACCACATGCAATGGGTCTGAAATCCGAAACTTTCAACGGAACTTGAATCTTGGGAATGAGAGAAATGAGATTAGCATTGAATTCCCCAAGCAGCTTCCCAGAACTAAAGAACTCTCTAACAGCAGCACAAACATCACCTCCCACAATACTCCACGCCGCTTTAAAGAACTTGGAAGTATAACCATCCGGGCCAGCAGTTTTGTCCACATCAATACTAAACATTGCTTCCTTAATTTCAGCATCAGTAACAGTTCTGACCATGTTATCAGCAACATTTGGATCCAACTTTTTGGTGAAAAGATCCTCACACCTCAATCGGAAAGACTTCATCCTCCATTCCCAAGAAATTTTGAATATGATTGACAAAGCACCCCGGTACCTCATCACCATAAAATTTATTGCCCTGCTCATCACACACCACTTGAATCCTACATTTACTCGATCTACATTTGAGCAAATTATGAAAATAAGAAGTGTTCGATCCCCATCTTTCAACCATCGAATCTTCGTCTTTTGTCTAAGGAGACTTTCCTCATCTAATATCGCCTCCTTATACGCATTACAATAAAAAGTCTCCTCTTCCCTAAGACTACTATTGTTGGGGTCTTTATCTAAACATTGTTGGAATCTTTTAAGCTCCACTCTAAGCATTTTGACCTTCTCGAACACATTACCATTCCTCCTATTCATATTCCTCGATGCCTCTTCATATTTTTCAACCTTTTAGCCAAAATAAACATACGAAAACCCCGAACATCCATACCCCAATTCTTCTCAACAAGAGGGATAAAGGAGTCCTTATCGACAAGAAAATTGACAAGACGAAAGGACCTAGGTTTAGAAGCTCTAGCTAAAGGGTACACTAGAATAACAGGACAATGGTCCGATGTAACAAAAGGAAGGAACTCAAGAAACAGCTTCTCAAAAGAGGACATAAAATTACCATTACCCAAGGTCAGTCAAGTTTCTTTAAAATACAAGGTCCGTGATCCTTACGCTTTTGAATCCAAGTATAGAACATACCTTTGCTGGAAATATCGTCAAGCTCCAAACACTCTACACAAGTTCGAAAATCTTCAATATGATCTTTGGCAGCAGTAGACTCAGAGCAATCATCAATATTTAACGCCACATTGAAATCACCCACAAGGACCCACGGCTTATCCTTAACATGATTTCTATGCTTAATCAAGTTCTTCCATAAAGCCTTTCTTTCACTCGCTTTATTTCTAGCATAAATGAAAGAGACAAATTGTTTCCTGTGATCATGAACAAAATTGACTTCAAAATGCATAGCTTGATCAAAATGGGAAATCAGAGTAGCACCAACAACATTTGAGTCCCACCCAACCATTATCCTACACACACTTCTACAATCCCCAATATTAGACAACCAATTCCAGTTACCAAACGTATGATCCCCAGCAGACTTAACAAACTTTTTCTAAGATGAGTCTCAAGCACAAGACACATACTAAGACGCTCCTCTCTAATTAAGGAAATCACTTCATCTTGACGGGTTGTTTGAGACAAACCAAGAACATTCCAAGCACCAATTTTCATCATCATTGAATACTAGAAGAGTGTGATGCCAAACCACCACCAGAACACGCCATAGAGCAATCAATGTCATTAGTCACCTCATTCTATGTCATGAAACAAGCAGAATCAGTTGTGACCTCTTCCACTTCATCAGCAGAGTACGAGCCAGAGATTTCAATTACATGACCATTAATACCATCATTTTTAATCTCTTCACATCTACTCCTATAATATTCCATCATTTCATCACTCCATGCTTCTTTACGATCATTATCAAGAGGCTTGTTAGATAAAATAAACAAATCAACTTTAGTTAAACTCCTCTCCTTATTCAACCTCTCCACTTTAGCTAACTCAAACGATAAGCTTCATCATAAAACTTGTTAAATGAAACGCCTTTTATCTTGAGAAGTCAATACGCACTCGCAACAACTTTTCAAAGATTAACTTTTTTTTGGGTAAAGGGAGTAATCCTCGCACTCGATAAATATATAACCAAATGGAAAATTTATACAATGGATATGGGTGAAATCCCATATCACACCCGCTACATAGGCGAAATAGCATACATAACAAGACACTAACTTTTCTTAATAATAAGAAATAGACCACTACCACGTAAACAAAACAAGACTATAAAAGATCAACTACTTCTTGACACGACCCTAGAGCTTGATATCTTCATGAAAGGAACCCCATTTACCCGAAGATCGTATAGTTGATCCATGTAGTCATCATAATCATAATAATCTTCCCGATCACCTCCACCACCGTTGATGAGTAATTACCCATAGGCATATCGAATAAATTAGCAGACTCATCAAAAGTGTTAAGAACCTCATCCTCACTATCCGAATCAACAATCTCACCAACCTTAGAGAACGGGTTGGTTCTTTTATTAGTAGAAGGAGAAGGATAAACAGAGGAGTTATGCATAGACATTCCAACCTCCTTATCATTAAGAACACACATAGGCGGTTCAACCAAATTAATATTATCGGTAGAAACCTCACAAGGTTTCAAAATTCCATACCTTCCTCCAACGCAACAAAGGGATCGTTAGAAATCTCCTTATTAATGTACAAAATAGAACCATCTCCAACATCCACCACGTTAGAAGAGTTAGAAGCAAGATCAAGCACCTTATCCGCTCAAATTTTCTCCATATTACTCCTAAGTTCACCAATATTAATGCCATCGTAAAAATAACCATACTCATTACTGTGCATGAGATAACTCATTAGTCACCAAAGGAGTACCAAGAAAGGCCCGCTCATTAGTGGCCTCATTATTACCCTTAAGAATAGAATTCAACAGATCAATGTCATTCGGCTTATTACTCGCCAAATTCACCACCTCCTTATGAGTAGAATTAGCATTATCATTCGGTATGGAAGTACTAGCCCGATCATTAATACTAGGTTTAGAAACAGGTCTATAAATAAGTTTAGGCATACCTGACACCTTAACCTTGTTACCAACCTTAGATGTACGCTTATTAGACCCAAGACCAGAATCCACACTCATCTTCCTGTTAGCTTCCTTCAGCACCTACCTTATGGCACTCCTTATCCACATGATCAAATAGTTTACACACAAAACAATGGGGAGGCTTGTATTCAAACTCAATATCAACCTTAACCATCAGATGCTCTTTTGTCTTAGGAATAGGAACCGCCACAACAAGTGACTCCACAAAATCATTATCCGCTGA
The DNA here is from genome assembly GCA_022545495.1 of Chrysanthemum lavandulifolium. Classification (NCBI taxonomy): domain Eukaryota; kingdom Viridiplantae; phylum Streptophyta; class Magnoliopsida; order Asterales; family Asteraceae; genus Chrysanthemum; species Chrysanthemum lavandulifolium. Next base: position 136,109,914 of record CM040242.1, read on the forward strand.
AATTTCAACTAAAACTCGTGCGTAAGAATTCATGCCCTACGACTTAAGACACATATTGCTCGTGTGCTCATCAAACATAATAATTTGTCCCAATTTAGCCTTGATCATTTTTAGCCCAACCAGCGAATATGCCACCACTGGCACATTATACAATTTAACCCACACAGGGACCTTCTTAATGTCCTCTTTAATCAGATCTGAATTGGGATTCCAAACATGGAGTATTAATGGGATTGATCTAATTCGCCAAGGACCTTGATTCAGAACGTTTTCCATACCATCCCTATTGGAAAACTGAAACATAAAGAACCCTTGATGTATCATGACATGCGTAAACTCGTATTTCTTCCAAACATTATGAACAAAATTTTGTACAGGGCGATGTCTTTGTCCAACAAAATAGCCATAGAGTGAATTTTCAAATCGTGAACAAATAGTTTCCACTTCTTCTTGCGGTATAACTACATCAGCCAAGGAAAGGTCAGCCATAACATCATGATTAATTACTTCCGTGACTATAGAATCCACACAACACGTGGTACCAGCAGCAACATGGCTAACCTCACTCACATCAGAAGTGGTTTTCAAGCATCCCACCTCACAATCATCCTTCTTGTTAACCTTGATGCTTTCCACAACACTAGCTGCTGCATCTACGTGATTATTTTTTTGGGGGTAAAAGGGTTAATTCACCCCGGTAAATTTATTACGCCAAAAACATTGAAGTACAAAGGATGAGGGTGTATCCATCATCTCAGTCCCATAGGACACTTACATGCAAAAACAACTAACTAAACTAACTATATAAGAATGACAGCCATTCTTATAACAAACATAATAAAATAAAACTACCTATGACGGCCCTTAGGGCGACTCTCAAAACCATGTGCAAGAAAGTCATAATCATAACCATCATAGGACTTCAAATCATCCAAAAAACCAGCTCCCGGCATGACCTCAGGCATATACACTTCATCTTCATCCGACGAACCAGCTAATGACAAGGATGAACTTTCCTTACGAGAAGACACCTTGTGGATCTCAGAGAATTGATCCCACAAACTTCCATTGCCACTTTTCACATGTAAATCACTTGTAGTGACTTCACACGTCTTGTCACCAACATGTGGTACCCCCACCTCCACCTTGCTCGGACCAGCATCACCCTTTACCACTCCCGAAGTAGTACCATAAGAATCATCCTTTGAAGGCTGATCCAACGGACCGGCCTCCAAATTACTTTTAGTATCATTAGCATTCTTCTTCGTAGTAGGTTTAGAAACAGGTTTATATTCAAAATTAGACTTAGGTTTGAAATACCGAGGCCTTTGGTTGACTTTAGTAGCCTTATTTCCAACCTTATTAAGGTGAACATCCCTATTAGCACCAACATCTTTAGAGCCGAATCTGAACCCTTAGTAGCCGACATTCTCCTAAGAGGGCAATTAACTCCCTCATGGTTAAAAACCATACATTTAGAACACCGATCAGGCCACCATTCATATTCAACATCAAGAACTTCCATATAATGACCATTACCCTTTGGCAAAGGTATAGCCACTTCAATTGATTCCAAAATAGAATTTTCAGCAGATAACTCAACTAGGACCCGTGCATAAGAATAACGACCCCAAGGATTATTACACATAGCTCTAGTACATGCATCCATACGTATAACACGACCAATCTGTTGCGCAATCAAACCAATTCCGACTTCAAAATATGTAATCGCTGGTACATTATGAATGAGAATCCATACCGGTACCTTAGTAATATTTTCCCTCTCCATCCTCGTATTAGGATCCCAAATTTTAAGGATTATGGGACTCGATTTGACAAACCAAGGACCACACTCAAGAACCTTACGCATACCATCTTGAGTCTTGAATTTGAAAAGGTAGAAATCATTACGCATCATAACACATTCGAAGCCAAACTTAGCCCATGCATGCTTCACATAATCATTAACAGTAGGAAAAGCTAAACGTTGCCCAAGGAAATAGCCGCATAGAGTATGATCAAATTTATAACGCATATCATCAATAACGGTTAATGGTATAACAACTTTAGCACCACCAACATTACCTCCATTATTAGACCTCGACCCTTTAACCTTAGAATTATTCGTGTTACCAAATTTCAACGAGTCACCATCGTGTTCAACAACACTTTTAACTTTAGGAATATCGAATTGAGCCCCAATAAACTTACACTTTCATGACAAGCATGTAAGGGGCGGACACACCAGAGCAAAGAATGGAGTCGCAAACCGAACCAACATCGGAAGGAAGAGCAAAGCTCCCGCTTGTCCACCCAAACTGCACTTTTAAGTATAGACTTCAATGGCTTATGTTCATTAACAATCACCTTACCATCGATATTGTTAATCTTATTTGCCAACCTGCAATTCTTTTAGCCATCTTACTATTAAGGAAACCCGATTCCATCTCTAAACCCACTTACACACAAACGTGACTTACAAAGAATAACCAATCGCACCTTAAAACCGAAACCCTAGATCGGGTACTTTCAATACGAATATAGCAAATACCTTATCGAATTTGTTTAACAATACAAGTCACCACCTCACTAAACCGATCTTGAGAAGAAAAGCAAACCCTAATTCGATTTTGGTATAATAACGCCGTAATCATCCCCACACAAAACAAACCATGAAACCCAAAGAGGAATCGAAACTTGATAAATAATATTTAGCACAATCAAGATCGACCTTAAATAATGAGATTTCAATGATTAACCGACTCACAATTGAAGATAATAAGGATAGCGATCGTAATCAAAAGTCAAGGTTTAAAACCATAAAACACTTAAACCACAATTCATAGCCCATTAGCGTAAGTTCTCTAGGGGTGGGCGATTCTTGAAACCCTAACATGCTAAATTGTTATATCGATTCCTCTAATCCGCCATTATAACATGTTTTCTTGTAACGATTTGATCCTAGTTGTGTCTAACATTCGTGTTTTACATCTCCTTATCAGATCGCTACCTGTAAATCTGTTATAATCTGATTTTGAGAGAATCGTTTTACTTTTAGGGTTTCCAATCGATCCTGCCCCTTTGATCGTTAACCTTGTATATACTATAAATCCTTGTGATCATTAATTTGGTCCTCTATTCTTGGTTCGATCTATGGTGTTCATGTGCTTTATTGATATATATTTGGTCGGTTTAAGATCTACACATGTTCCTGAATTAACTCATGATGGTTTATTCTTTATAAATCATTCACATTGAATGTGGTATGATCCGTGGTTATGCTTAATCAAAATGAGTCCTATTAGGGCTTGATCATTATCCGAGGTGCTTTGGAGTTGTAATGATTGAATGGAACCTATTAGGGTTTCGCTGATTTTTCTCGAATGGTTTGTGATGTCGGATCGATCGTGAAGTGCATGTTAAACCCGCCTTGGGTTGGTTTGTTGATTATTGCATCGCTTTCTATCATGATTCGTGGGTTAAGAGAGGGTAAGTTAAGTTTCCTAGGGTGTTCTTATTCAAAACCCTAGTTTTGATATCATAGTCTCCACGTTGTGATTATGTGATACTTTTGTGGTCGCAATGACCTTGGTAACGATATCTTTCGATTCCATGGTGTTGCTTTCGATTATGGGTTGATCTTTGGTTGGTTATGTAGGTTGGGGTTCTAAACCCTATTATCGCCCTAAAACTAGTTCTTTAGCATGGTGGTGTTGTTGGATTGTAGTTTTGGGTTTCTACATTCTTTGGCGATTCTAACTTGAACTCATGTTGAGACACTTCTTCGAGTGGTCACTGATGGTTAGGAGCTGCTATTGTGGATGTGCGTTGGTTTATACGTATTTGTTGGTTTTTCTTATTGGTGTTCGCTTTGCATCTCAACATACACCTTTGAGCGAGTTTTGAGCTTGTCGCTCTATCTGTGGTTTTAGAGTCCTTCACCAACCGTTGTGTGAAACTTGTGAACTGTACTTCAATTTGAGGCCATGATATTGTATATTTGGACGACGCTAGAAGTTTGGACTACTATGGTGATTTGAAGATTCAAGTATTTCTACTTGAAGTGCATTTATTTTTATTCTTTTTATCGTTGTAGTCTAATGTTTAGTTATAAGTGTGGTCTCACGCTTATATTGTAAGTTATAGGAATGATGTTGCATTCCTATAGGAGAGTCTGTAAGTGTCCTAGGATGAGATGAGGATTCACCTCATCCTTTGTACTTCAATGTTTTTGGCATAATATATTTTACCGGGTGAATTAACCCTTTACCCAAAAAAGACATTTTTCGCTTGCTTGTGCTTGGGATTCTCTTCGTACTAGGGTTGATCGGGTTGGGTGGTTTAATATTCCATGGTTTCCTCATTGTATCCCCCGACATGCTATACATATGTGGCTTGTTATTAAGCAGAAGTTGAAGACACAAGATAGGCTTCGAGAATCGGATGTTGGTCCTGATGTTGATCTGAATCTTCTTTGATGCCCTCTGTGTGATGCGGTTCCGGATTCTCACCCTCACTTGTTTTTTGAGTGTCAATTTTCTTTGCAGGTTTGGTTACAGGTTCGGATTTTATCCGGAATGGATAGCGTCCCTCCTAGTTTGGATGATGTTCTTACGTTCCTCATTCCTATATCTAAGGGTCGTTTAGTTCCTAGCATACTCTCTCGGTTATTACTTGCTGCTACTGCTTATTACATATGGATGGAACGCAATTCAAGACTTTTCAAGAGGAAGAAGTCTACCATTGCTGAAGTGGTTCAAGTAATTGTCAATACCGTCCGGTTGAAGCTGGTTACCTTTAAATTTAAGAAGATAACCCCTGGTCTCGCTCTACTATTGGATAAATGGAAGATTCCAAGCTCTTGTCTTATCCACGAGGGAGTGCCAAGTAAGGGTTGTACTCTTTTCCCGTATCCAAGGTTTTTCCCTATGGGTTTATCTTGGAAAGGGTTTTTAAGAGGCAAACTTCATGGGTCGCCTTGCTCCCTTTGTGCCTATGGGTGGATGCGGGACGTTCGCTTGATTCAAGATTTTTCTTGTTTTTATACCTAGTTAGGTGATTTGTAATTCAGCTAGGTTTGTTGTGTTTATGGCCTGTCATAAGCACTAGTTTATCAAGCTTTTTGCTTGAGGTTAATGTGGTACATCAGCCACATTCCATTTGTATTTAACTTTTTTTTGGTTATATATTTACCGGGGTAAACCCCTTTACCAAAAAAAAATCTGATGTACGTTTGTATACGTGGGTTCTGGGAGAGTTATAAGTTAAGTTTTTGGTTAGGGTTCTTATTCAAAAACTCCTACGTGACCTCAAATGGATCTGCCAATTATTGTTACATCTGATGTTATGAGGTCGATTATAGAAGGTTAGGGTTCATAAGACCCTATGATTGTTCCTGCTGGGTTCGACTTCTCTTTTAAGCATCTAGGCGGTGACCTGGTTGGATTATTTGTCCATGCTCGACCCGATGGTTCGTGCCTCAGCTTTTCCTGGTTTGACACGCAAGGGGCTGCTTCTAATTGTCATGGTGATCGGGTGCTTTTGTCTTCAATTTATGCTTCTAATCGTCATGGTGGTTGGGGCTTTTTGAATGTTTATTTGCATTGAGGACCGTGTTAAGGCAATTATTATATGCGGTCGATTGATGTTTATCCCGTTGTGGTTGTTTTAGGCTACAATGATGGTCGCCTTGCGTGTTGGCATAAGACGAGGGGTAGTCATGTACGGATTTATGCTACTTTTGATCTTATGATCAACTAGTTCCGTGTACATGTTGTGCCTTTGCGACTGCTTGGAGATCCTTGCTACTGTGATTTCATTCTTATATGGTGGCTATTATGTTTATTGCATAATACTCTAGTTTGCATTGGTTGTGGGGTTTGCTTGGCTATTCATTCTTGGAAGTTTGGTACTTAGTGACGTGGTACTCTACCATGTTTCTCGTACCAATGGTTTTGCGACTAAGTGAAGATTCTCGGTTGGTTTGGGTTTCTTCTTTTGGTTCTATATTCAGTGTGGATGTCAGACGTGCTTCATGTCATTTTTTGAGATTTCTGGATCGCTTTGAAGCTGATTGGAAGTAATATAATGACTATGGCTTAGATGTTAGCTTTCAATTATTTTTTATATATCTCTTTGTATAGTCATTGTATTTGTAAGTGATAAGAATGGCATGTCATTCTTATCTAGAGGTTCATGTATGTTGCACGTGGTGTGCATTTGTTTGTCCCCCTGATCGGGCTAAGGGCATGGGATTCACCCATGCCATTTGTACTTCAATGATTTTTGGTGTAATAAATTTTACCGAGGTGAATTAACCCTTTTACCCAAAAAAAACCTAAAAAGTGAAAAGGAATTAAATTAAGCAGTAACGGATATAAAAGTGGTCGATTAAGGGTTTAAATGACCCCTTAAAAGTGTACGTTTTAAATCCTTATCAAATATCCCTACACTTGGTATTTGCTTGTCCTCAAGAAAATGTGCTTTTGGCCAATCAATTTATAAGTTAGGGGGCATAAAGCATAAGTTTAACATAATTCACAACAAGTAAAAGCACCTCAATAGTCATAACAAGCACGGAAATTAAATATTGGAACCTCACAAGGGGTGTTTGGATTCTCTCATCTCTGGGTGTATATGAAATATAGTAAATGGAAATGGAAGATAAACACTCATTACCGGTCATAGTACATAGATTACCATAGGCTTGAGATTAGATCAAACCTCCACCGCTTTGGCGTAAGCACCTAGGAACAACTATCTAAGAGGTCTTTTCAAGGGTTTTAACGTTAGGCTACTGTAGGAAGCAAAGGGTTTTGTTGGATAGGTGATTTAGTGGTGGCAAGTCAAAAATCTTATATTACAAGCATGAAAAGAATGGCGTTGCTAAGCCAAGACTCGACTAACTAAACTCTAGATAACTTGAAACAAACATACATAAAATGAAAAACATAAACATAAAGATAGATGTAGGATGGTAGCCCGTATGTTTTTCTTCATTTTTTTTGTGCATACACTTTTACTCTATCGTCCTCTACGATAACATCAAAATATAAGGGATTTGTAGGGGCATCTCTACACTTGAGTTTTTATTACTCTAACACTAATTTGACACGATTTGAAAAGATCAAAACACTTGGAGTATTTAACTACGTAAATAAAGGGAATTTGAATTTAACGTTCCTTCCCGTGACTCAATAAAATATTACTTTACCCATGAGTCCCAATCATCCCGAAACTGTGTACAAAAGATATGAATCGACTTAGCAACCATGCAAGAAACTAGATAATTAAACTAAGGGTTTAGTATGATAACAATAATGCACTAAAGGTGAGTGCATACAAGGTAGGCTAAGGCGATTTGGGTATACATTTGGGGTGGATTGTAAACAATGCTCTTCATTGATATTCGTGAAAACCAAAACATCACGAGAACCGCGAAAAGGATAGGCTCGAGGGGTTAACTAGGGGTATCGTGTACTAAAGATGAGTACATCGCAAGGGTGTGGGTAATTACTCGACCGATGTGGAAGAAGTAATTATAATACGGGTTTCAAACAAGGGTTATCCTAATTCTTATCATTTAGTTATTCCTAACTACACAAGTGTAGTCTCACTAGCGATCTCGGAATGCATCACAAAAAGTTCTAGAATCTATTATACTACCAAGACACTCTCTAAGCATTAAAGGTGAATGCTTTTATTCCTAAAGATCTAGGGCGAACCTCACATTTTGGGGTGGAATTTGAGTGGTAAACGGTTTTGTGCTAGTCATATAACTCCTATCCATGAGACGCTTTATTAAGACTAAAGTTTTTGCTCGTACATGTCATAAAAAATTTATATTTGGTGCTAAAATTTCCCTAACGAATGTTTCTCATAGCTTATTACACAAATGAACTAGGACAAGACAAATAATCAAGGATAAACATAGTTTCTAAGTTCTCGTTTTATTCTCCCTCCCTACACTTAAACTGAACATTGTCCCCAATGTTCCCTGAAAGTATCAAAGTTATGATAAAGGAAGGTAAGTACAAGAGAAAGAAACTAGTACTCCCCTGATTAGCTCGGTAGGATCCGTATGAAGTAGTGGTTAAATTCTTTCCCAAAAAGAATGTATACGTGATAAGCTCCATCCAATGTTGAGTTTCTTCTTCTTGCCAAATATAACCTGCACACTTTAAGAAAATAGACGAAACCCTCCGATAACGCCAAAAGGAGTATGTTTTAGTAGCGTTATTGTTGGTTTTGTGTATGATAATCGGCTATATTTACTCATAACTGTTGCAAAAGTGCAAAAGATTCGTATTTGTATGCGAATGTAGCGGTGTCGCAAAAGATGAAGAAATGAAGATTTCATGCACATTTGGACAATTCCGATGAAGGAAGTCAAGTAAGGAAGCTCTTGGACTCAATGATTAGGAAGAGCAATGATTTCTAAGTATCTACAACAAGTAAGATCAAGTGTCGTCTTTGGAATCAAGAAATAAAGCAAAGAAAAGGCGCGAATCAAGAAAAGTAAACAAAAGTCAAAATTGGGTGTATGAGAGACTCCCAACCGATCGGTTGGAGCCCGAAACCGATTCGGTTGGGCAATGGTCAACACGCAACCGGATCGGCCGTGTCGCAACCGATCCGCCGTGAACCCTGAGTTACACCTTTTGTCATTTAATGTTGCCTTAACTTCCATTAATCATTAGAGGCCGATCATTTCCAAAATAACTTGTATGAGACGTTTTAGCCGATAGTTAAGGGTCTTTAGCTATAAAATAAACCTAGACTTAGTAGTCTAGTCGTGACACAACCAAAAGTGTAATAGTTTACATCAAAGCTATTACCAACCCTTATTATTCATCCCAAAAGTCTTATTACTGCTATAAAACGTCCAGGAGGTTGGAGAGACGAATTCTCATCCATTGTTTGATCATTCGGAGTTGTACGGTTAGGCTAGACGATTGGAGGCATGTGGTTGCTATATTCCATGATTTCTAATTCTTGTAATCTAAAAGCTTAGGTATTCTATGGAACTTGTCATGAATTTCTATTCTCTTGAATTATTTGAATTACCTTGTTACTACTTGTGTTTTGTTATGATTGTCATGGAGTAATTCTTGAATATACTTGTGTGTAAGGATGTAGGAAATCATAGTAGTGTTCTTATATGCGATGCATGGTAAATGATCTTGTTTAAATGAGTTTGTTGGAAAATTACTAGTCTTGTTTGATTTTGCCGGTAAAACATGTTTAAGAAAAAGGACCGAAAGGATTTCTCTTGTGTTTTATTCCAAAAAGTTAAGTGACAAACTAGTATGGGGATATGGTGATTGACACCCACCATGTTTACTTATTGAAACAAGACTAGAAACATTTTCATCACGAAAGGTTGAAAGATTCGTAGGAACAAGTTTAATAAGAACCTTTTACAAACAAATGGATTTTCTAAAGGATAATCATTAGGATAAGGACCGAAAGGATTACCTACATGTTATTGTTCTTAGAATGATTTTACAAAACATAAACCATGTTGGAAATCATTTGCTCATGATTTGTGCATCACATCAAGAGATTACACCAAGCCTTCATGAACACTTTTTATGATTGCCTATAGACTTCACACAAGTATATGTTTCTTAATATTGATTTTCACTAAACAATAATTTTGAGGAAGCCTTGACAAGCTTTCTTGTTACTAATATTTTAAAACAAATTAAAACCAAATCTCTTGGGACGATCTCGACTTACCCACCTTTGCTATCGCGAACGAGTATACTTGCTCGTATGTGTTTATAGTAATTGTCGGATAATTCGTGTTTATAAATTTTTAAAACTTGCACATGGTGAGCACATCAAGTTTTTGGCGCCGCTGCCGGGGAGTTGTTTGCACTTGTTTGTTCGTTTGATTGTTTTCTTATTTGATAGATTGTTTGTTTGCTTGCATGATAATTCCGGCATCGTCACATCAAGTTTTTGGCGCCGCTGCCGGGGATTTGAGTGTTTTTTATTTGTTTTGTTTCTGTAAAATTGGTAATATTAGAATTTGGTTTCGAATTAATAAGTAAAAAAAATAAATAAAATAAAATAAATTTTGGTTTAAGGACCAACCGATTCGGTTGCGTGAGCAACTGAACCGGTTGGTGGTCTCGGTAAATTATAATTTTGATTTTTCAAGTTTCTAGTTTATCTATTGTTTTGTGTTTTAGTATATAGATTATTTCTTGTCATTTCTGATTTTTTTTGGATAGTTTAGTAGATTGTTTATGATTGTTTTAGTCATTTTTAGATTTTTGGTTATATGTCATTTTTAGTTTTATTTAATTTTCTAATTAATATTATCTTTATTAGAGTAATTATCTAGTTAATTTTCAGTTTTATATGTTTAGTTAGTTTTAATGATTAGTTAATTTTATCTAGTTAATGTAGTTTATGGTTAATTAGTATAATTAATGTTTTTAATTAATAAGGGTAAGATTTCTATCTCGTTTAGGTCCACTCGCTTGATTCCTATCAAGTGAGATTTTTTCCTCTTTTTCATTAGCTTCCTGGTAGTCTATCCCTTTCTTTGTGTTTTTGTTTGTAACCTTGTCACTTTTCACCATGGGTGACAATCCACCACCAAACAACAATCCACCACCACATCAACCAACCACCACTTGACCCGCCAAGAGGCCGTATCTTGGTAAATGCTCTAGACCGAGCCATCAAGGCTATAGGAACAACATCGAGATCCCAATTCAAGCTCAAACTACGACCTGCGATCCGACACCATCCGGTTGGTGCAAAACGGATGTGCATTCCATGGACTTCGTTCAAGATCCTAGTCGAGATCTCAAGGATTTCCTTAAAATCGTTGACTCTATCGACCTTGATGCTACCACGCGGAGACAACGCACTTGCGTCTCTTCCAATTCTCTCTACGGGACCAATCTAGTAATTGGCTTGAGCGACTTCCGCCGGATCCATCTCAAGTTGGGATGATCTCACCATGCTTCCTCGCCTAATTTTTCCCACCGTGGAGAACTACCAAGCTAAGGAATGACATCTTGATGTTCCAACAACGCCAAGGCGAAACTCTCTACGAGGCGTGGACTCAATTCAAGGACTTGCTCTATAAAGTCCCTCATCACGACATTGATCTTTGGCTTCTAAGTCCAAATCTTTTACGATCATGTCAATCTCTCAACTAGGAAAACCATCGACCAAGCGGCCGTGGCAAGCTTAGTGAACTTACCCGAAAGAGTCGTAGGGTACAATAGAGGACCTTGCCTCTATGACAATGAATGTTGGAATGACCCACGTAAGTTGCCCAAACTGCTAAGGAAATCTCCTTGCCTCCCATTGACTAACAACCTTCCAATCGTAGGATGCTCGAACTTGAAGATCAAGTCAAATTCCTAATGAGCTCCTATGAAACTCCTAAGCCTTCACACCAAGTGAACAAGGTCTCTTCCTTGTGTGAGTTATGTAGTGGTCCCCATGACACTCGTGAATTGCATGAGACTCCCGAACAAGCTTTCATGGACTACGATCCTCGCGTACCAATGGAATGGGAGGAGATTCCCACAACACCGGACCTAGGACTTACAACAAAGCCCGAGAAGCATGGAGGGCAATCCGACTATAATTAGAGTCGAACCAAAGAATTCACCTCTAAAGACTCCCCATGGCCCCAACAACATAATCAAAGCTCTCATGCCCCTAGTCAACACAACTTAGAAGGGATGATGCAACACCTAGTTACATCCCAAGAAGCCCAAATAGCCAAGCTATCGGACCACTTTAACCAACAACAAGTCGAGATGGATAGGAAGATAGATAACCTCTTGAAGGCCCTAACCAATAATGATAGGACCACCGAAAAGGTTAATGTCATCTCGACTTATTCTCCGAAAAAGCTTTCGTTGTTAAGATTAAGGACCCCGAGTAAGTACTTCTTTCATTCACAATTAGGCAATGAAACTAGGAACCCGTCTTCATCAAAGCACGTTCACTTCGTCAATGACATCACCCTAGTCAAACTAAATAGGAATAGTGATGAAGCAAACCATGAGACGATACTTGCGGTTAGTGAGACTCCTAAGGATGAATCAACGAATGAAGTAGACGAAGTAGGTGATGAACACTTCAATAAGTTTCCTACGGATGAGGAACTTTCATACCACCCACATCTAGTGCGCGACCATCGTCCCTTTCATACTAGGAGATGCCCAAGAATCACCTTTGGAAATCCTAGAAATCTCAACATACCATGTTGCGTAGGACATATTTTCGTGGCAAACGCCTACATTGATCGCAAGTCCCCAATAAACATTATGACTAGCACGTACTATAATTGGGTGATGAAGAAACCTATCCCAAATAGGCAAGACCCCAATGATCATAGAGTTATATGTAATTTCGTTGGTAGAGTTGAAGGATTACCTATCTATGTAGGTAGCTTCACGTATCTTATGGATTTCGTGATTGTGGAAGATATTAGTACGGCTATAGATCCTAGCTTTTTTTTGGTAAAAGGATTTTCACACGGTAAAATGCATTACACCAAAAAAAGTTGAAGTACCAAGGATGAGAGTGAGTCTCCCATCTCAGCCCGATCAGGGCGACACAAATGCACAACATGTGCAACTTACATACAACCACAATATAAGAATGACAGGCCATTCTTATAACTTAACAAAATAAATAAATAAACTACAACGACTATAACAATAAAATAACCCAATGTATGTCCAACTCAGAAAAAAATGAGCCTTCATAGTCATCATAGCCCTCCAACTTATCTTCCATACCATCGATTGCAGCCTTTAGCCAATGAGATACCCGTATGTATACATGAGCATCATTAGACCCAACACAATCCGACATGGAAAAATAAACTTCCACGAAGAAGCCTCAAACAAATATGGTAGGAAAATGCTCCATATGCTAATATACTCCGATCATAAAAAACTGAATAGCTTCCAAACCAAATAATAAAGCTTCTACGACTAGCAACATATCCATATACGGGTACAAGATACAACAAAAGGTCACATGTAGCATGAAAATGAAACCCCGATACCTGTACCATAACTTACCATACCATGTAGAAACGTAAAAAACCATGGAGCAACAAGCATAAAGAATACTAAACTGCCCCAGCCAACAAACGATCCATTTCTCCTGCTATTATCACACACGAACGCAGAAAATAATAACCTAGATAATCAAGAAAGTACCAAGCAATACGGATCTGAATAAACTATGATATAGGGCATGTGAGACACCCTAACGTCCATACAGTTATGCTGAAAAATCTGAATAAACATAACCTAACATCAAGCCAATGTCACCACACTTCAATATACCAAAAATCAGCATGTGTAAGACTTGTCTTGAACATATAACCAACATGGTAGTAGAGTCGCCAAGACATCACCTACCACGACTTCCAAATCAGCCCCCAATTGAACAAACCACAAACTGCTATCAAAGAATAATAGCAAAGAAAAGCATGAAACACTAATAATCGATTGACAGCCAAACTGAATGGAACTTACAGCTAGCAACACATCATAGGTTCAAGAGACTTAGTAGGCAAACCACCAAGTACTCAACGTCCAATAACAACCAATTTCAACAAAACCACTACAAGGCCCAATCATAGTCAATATTCGAAATGAATGCAACAAAAGCACGTCCCAACTAGACACGAACCAAGACAAGGTGGCACCATGGAGCAAAACCATAATCACCCTAAACCGAACAAGAACCACAAATTATGCCATGATAAGCATGAACCACTATACAAGCATCGATCGGACAACCACACAATAGGGTTTAAGAGCCCTAACATCCAAATCAAACACGCCAACAACCACGAGGCAGGTTGTTGATCAAATAACTAAGGTTTTGAAAAACCTTCACAAATGACAAAGCATTCTTACCTTCAGAAACTAAAAATTAAGCGCAAAAGTACAGAAATGCTTCGAAAACCCCACATAGAACCAAGGCTCCGATGAGGTAACCATGAAAACGTGTTCACAAACACAAACACATTACTTCCAAGCACAACGCACCCACCACGTAAGATCAAAAACCAATGTTACCATGAACAAAGAAGATCATATATAGCAGGTTCTCAGCAACCAAAATAGCTACGAACATGAGCAACAACGACAGTAACCCCAAGGCGAACAGATCATAATGCATCGAACATACTCATAGCCTAGGACTCGTCGACTTCTAATAACACACAAATAGCCAGCGATTCAAATCCATGACTAATGCTATTATTATTACAAGGGATAAGTAATAATAATCAATATAAGATTGTTCTAAAACGCCATGAATATGAACCCACGAAAAAACATACCGTTTTCTCTCTAGTAACCCACTAACAACAACAAAGCAATGATCAAAGAATCACGACCAGAACTAAAAGTTCACGTATAGGAAACCAAAAACCCTAGAATAGGGTTAAATTCCAGCCGTATCAAACCCAGATCGAACCTATTAAAAACATCCAGCCGTATCAAACCCAGATCGAACCTATTAAAAATAAACCCTAACGAGAAGGTTTACAAAGAGATGATATGCAGGAGTTCAATCGAAACCAATAAAAGGATATGGCAATATGCGCAACGACACCAATAGGATCATAACAATAAATAGTTAATCGATTTGGAGGCAAATCGACAGGAATGGGAATACAGATATGGTATGCGGCGGTCAATACAGCCGACTCTAAGAACCCTAAAAAATGATTTAATCAAAACCGGCCAAAACTGATTATAAAGGTAAACCAGGTTTAAACTCAATCTTGAAGAAATCCGATCAAGAAGATGTTAGGGAATCGAAGAACTTTTTTTTATTTGACATTGTTGATTTAGATCCATTTGGATTGGCTATAGATCCTAGCTTGTCCTATGTAGTTCTAGGAAAGCCATTCATAGGTAGCACCGAATGACTTATGATCCGTCAATAGGGATAGTTAGATTCAAGGATGAGACCGATGATGTTGCCTGCCAAATACCATTTAAGATTGAGAAATTCTCATCACTATCCAATAATGAGAAGTAACTTAAGCTATCGGTCTACTATAGGAATGAGGAGGATAAGAGAGGAGGAGTAGACTATGTGATGTGTAAGATATTTGGGTTCTATAAAGAATGTGTGAAGCTAGGACCGGAATATAGAACTAATTAGGGGTAAGATGACTTCTTAGAAAGATGCACAATAGGGCATAACTATGCCATAGAAAACCCCAATAGAGATCGTCATGAGAAAGAAAATGACAAGAAGGAAGTCACATAGAGCACGACTTGAGTCTAGCTACAAGACTCGTAAATAAAGAAAAGCGCCGTGGGAGGCAACCAATGCTTAATTGTTTGCTTGTTTTGTTTTTCAATTTGTGTGTTTATATATCTTTTCCATTGTTGTTTATTCTCATGTTACACTTTGTGAAAATGCTTTATTTTGTTTTTAACCTCGTCTTAATTACGTATAAAGGTATTTTATAAAAAGATAAGTGTAGGGAAAATCATATATGTTTTGGAGAACATGAACATGAGAATTACAACAATGGAAATTGATATATATGTGTGTTTTAGAGTCAAATGCTTGTATCGAGTCATAATGGATGTTTTGCGTGAATTTTTCCGTGTTTTAATGAGGTAATTTTCGAATTTTTCCGAAAAATGCAGCAGACCGCTTTTGTCAGACAACTGACGGCGTCAGATTAACACCAAGACGTCAGAAATGTAGAAACAAAATATCAGTTTCGTTTTCTTTATAATTTATAATTTTTGGAAATTCCCAATTCTTAATTTTCCAGAAAAACTGCAAATATCCATTCCACAAGCATTATATCTTACTTGCTTTCTAGTGTAGTTGTGTGTCATATAGAGTTTTACCGCCGATTTTACGCGAAGGTTTCATTTGTTTTCTTATGAGTATGCAGGTTATATTGGACAAGAAGAAGAAACACATATTGGATGAAGCTTATTACTTATGCATTCTTCTTGGAAGAGGATTTAACCGCAACTTCACACATATCCTACCGAGCTAATCAGGGGAGTATTAGTTTCTTTTCCTTACTTACCTTCATTTATCATAACTTTGATGCTTTCGAGGAACAATAGGGACAATGTTCGGTTTAAGTGTAGTGAGGAGAATAAACGGAACTTAGAAAGTATTTACTCACTTGATTATTTGTCTTGTCCTTGGTAATTAGTGTAATAAACCATAAGAAATATTTGTTAGGGCAATTTTAGCACCAAATTTAAATTTTCTATGACATTTACGAGCTAAACTTTTGTCTTAATAAAGCATCTCATGGATAGAAATTATATGACTAGCACAAAACCGCTTTACCACCAAATTCCACCCGAAAATGTGAGGTTCGCCCCTAGATATTTAGGAATAAAAGCATTCACCTTTAATGCTTAGTGAGTGTACTGGTAGTATAATATATTCTAGAACATATTTTTGATGCATTCGAGATCGCTAGTGAGACTATACTTGTGTAGTTAGGAGTAACTAAATGATCGAGGCATTAGGATAACTCTTGTTTTAAACCTGTATAGGGAATTATAATTTATAAAACAGATTTAAGTCTTGTTTAAGTCTGTTTAGTTTTAGTTTTGGTAGTATAATAGTTAAGCCGGGTAAGACAAAATTAAGTCTGTTAGTGTTAAGTCTGTTAGTGTTAAGTCTGTTAGTTAAGTCTGCCAGTACTAATGTGGTTATGTCTGCCAGAACAAAGTGTTGATAGTTAAGTCTGTTGATGATAAAAACATAATAGTTTGTTAGAGTTATATTAGGAATACCCTAAAATTCTCTCTCTAGGGGTGGGCGATTGCTGAAACCCTAACATGCTAAATTGTTATATCGATTCCCTCTAATCCGGCCATTATAACATGTTTTCTTGTAACGATTTGATCCTAGTTGTGTCTAACATTCGTGTTTTACATCTCCTTATCAGATCGCTACTTGTAAATCTGTTATAATCAGATTTTGAGAGAATCGTTTTGCTTTTAGGGTTTCCAATCGATCCTGCCCCTTTGATCGTTAACCTTGTATATACTATAAATCCTTGTGATCATTAATTTGGTCCTCTATTCTGGGTTCGATCTATGGTGTTCATGTGCTTTATTGATATATATTTGGTCGGTTTAAGATCTACACATGTTCCTGAATTAATTCATGATGGTTTATTCTTTATAAATCATTTATTTTGAATGTGGTATGATCTGTGGTTATGCTTAATCTATAAACGAGTCCTATTACGGCTTGATCATTATCTGAGGTGCTTTGGAGCTGTAACGATTGAATGGAACCTATTAGGGTTTCGTTTGATTTTTTCTGAATGGTTTGTGATGCTGGATCTGATCGTGAAGTGCATGTTAAACCCGCTCTTGGGTTGGTTTGTTGATTATTGCATCAGTTTTCTATCATGGTTCGTGGGTTAGGAGAGAGGGTAAGTTAAGTTTCCTAGGGTGTTCTTATTCACAAACCCTAGTTTTGATATCATAGTCTCCACGCATTTGTTGTGATTCTGTGATACTTTTGTGGCTGCAATGACCTTGGTAATTGATTCCATGGTGTTGCTTTCGTTTATAGTTTGATGCTGGTTGGTTATGTAGGTTGGTTATGTAGGTTGAGGTTCTGTTAAACCCTATTATCGTCCTAAAACTAGTTCTTTAGCATGGTGTTGCTGTTGGATTGTTGTTTTGGGTTACTACGTTCTTTGGCAGATTCTAACTTCGAACTTATGTCAAGCCACTTCTACGAGTGGTCACTGATGGTTAGGAGCTGCTATTGTGGATGTGCGTTGGTTTATACGTATTTGTTGATTATTCTTATTGGTGTTCAGTTTTGCATCTCAACATACACTTTTGGAGCGAGTTTTGAGCTTGCTGCTCTATCCGTGGTTTTAGAGTCCTCACCAACCGCTGTGTGAAACTTGTGAATTGTACTTCAATTTGAGGCCATGATATTGTATATTTGGACGACTGGAAGTTTGGACTACTATGGTGACTTGAAGATTCAAGTATTTCTACTTGAAGTGCATTTATTTTTATCCTTTTATCGTTGTAGTCTGATGTTTAGTTATAAGTGTGGTCTGTCACGCTTATATTGTAAGTTATAGGAATGATGTTGCATTCCTATAGGAGAGTCTGTAAGTGTCCTAAGGGACTGAGATGAGGGATTCACCCTCATCCTTTGTACTTCAATGTTTTTGGCATAATATATTTTACCGGGGTGAATTAACCCTTTTACCCAAAAAGAGTTATATTAGGAATGGATATGTACGCGTAGAGATATCTTAGGAAGAGTTATCTTTACCCTTCTACAAGTCTTGTAGACAATTAGGGTTTCCTTAGTGTATAAAAGGATCCTTAAGGTATTAGGTTAAGGTACGAGTTGTAAGCCTTAACCATTATTAAAAACAATCAATTGAAAATACGAAGTTAGTTTATCATTGTGTTCTTTATACTTATTGTGTTAAGTTTTCGCATTAGCACATTAAGGTCTTATTAAGAGTTCTTCACATAGTGAATTTGGATTTATTCAAGTTTGCTATAAGTCATACAAAGGCTACTTAGATCCATAACTTTTGGACCTACAAGTGGTATTAGAGCTCAGAGAAGGACTCGTTGTTGAAGATACACAAACACAAATACTCATTCCAAACCGTAAAACATCAAACATGTCTCGAAAAAGCAAGTGAAAAGCAATCGAAACCTACTCGACCATCCATGAAGATGGATCGACAACTCTCAACCTAAGCCACCCCAAATCACAAATACCACAACCATCTCCAACATGAAGCTTCCACCATTAAAGAAAGATGAATATGACATCTGGGCTATGGAGATGGAGCACTATCTAGAGTATACTGATAATGAAATGTGGAAAGTGATACAAAAAGGAAACTCTAAAAAGAGGGTTTCCAAAGGACAAGATGGCACTTACTCTGTGTTGCCACCTGTTACTGCTGCTAAAATTCTTGCTGTAGAGAAGGAGAGAAAGGCTAAGAACATCTTGTTAATGGCACTTCCCAAGGAGCATATCAGACTTTTTCATGGGATGGATGATGCAAAGGAGATCTAGGAGGCAATCAAAGTAAGATTTGGAGGAATGCTAACTCCAAAAGGATGCAAAAGGTCGCTACAAACAACAATTTGAGGCCTTTGCTATTTCCAGTTCTAAAGGATTAGAGAAGGGCTATGATAGGTTTCAACAACTACTATCACAATTAGAGGCCTATGGTGCTGGTGTTTCTGATGAGGATGCAAATCGCAAATTCCTCAGATCTTTGCCACAAGAATGGTCAAGTCTGGCAATGGCCATGAGGACCAAGCCTGAAATTGACATCATGTCTATTGATGATCTGTACAACAACCTAAGGGTTTTTTAACAGGAAATCAAGAATGCGTCAAGACCATCCTCTTCTAGCTCTCAGAATGTTGCCTTTGTCTCACATGGCAAGAACAATACTAACCAGATTAAGTCTGGTGGTAGTTATAGTACTTCTTCATTAAGTACTATAGAAAGAGGGGCACCTGCTCAAGTTGCTGATAGGTTATCTACTCTCTCTTTGCTAGATCATCAGAAGAGATAGATTTTCTCAATGAAGATCTGGAGTAGATCAATGATGTAGATATTGAAGAGATGGATATAAATTGGCAGATAGCTATGATCGCTATCAGGATGAACAGGTTCTTTAAGAGACATGGTAGAAGAGTTCATTATGATCCAAAGACTCCAGTTGGCTTTGATAAAAGGAAGCTTGAGTGCTACAACTGCCATCAGCCTGGGCACTTTGCAAGGGAATGTAAATCTCTTGTGGCAACTGAGGAAGAAAAAGGAAACTCCCTATCAAACAAAGGAAGCTGAGAAGAGGGAGAGTCAAAAGGTTGGGCTGCTGACCATGTATGGAGGTGCTATCAATTGGGAGAACATGTTGAAGAGAGTCTACTATTCACTCGCTTTCATGGCTATTGCTCAAACAAAGGAGGTATCTTTATGTTCAAGACTCGTGTTGATTCATATAACCAACTTAAAACATAAAGTGATGAGCAATTAACTCAATTGAGAGAACAGGAAACACAAATTCTAGCTAAGACCAATGTCACAAAACCTTAGAAGCATAAATTTCAAATCTTCAAAACAAAATTCATCACTAAATGAAAAACTAATTTTTCAAGCTAATGATAATTTTGCTAAGGATGAAAAGCTAAGAAAATATAGAAGAATTGGTATGAAAGCACAACATGAAAGAGATGAATTAAAGAAAATAGTTGGGTCTTGGGGATAGTCTTCTAAGAATCTACATAGGCTAATTAATTATGGCATGAGCTCTAACTGTAAATTGGGTTTAGGTCATGAAATTAAATCAGATGGTGAGGTTTTGAGTTATGAGGAAGAGATGAAACCTGGAATATTTGGTAGTTCAGAAGAAGACAATGTTGGTAAACCACTTTATAAAAGATTTGTTAAAACTGATAATTATAAAGGAGTTCCACCACCACTTAATGAAGACACATACCTAAACCTGAAAAAAAGTTTGACGAGTCTTTACTTGATTACAGCCAATGGAAAAACCCTAAAACACTTGTGTCTCAAGACTATTCCATTGAATTCTCCTGTCAATCCAATGACAGTGAAGGATCCTTTGGGAAAAGTCCTGGAACCAGTGTCTCAGGAGACAAATCCAGTGAGTATTCTACCTATCAATCTAATGACAGTGAAGGATCCATTGGGAATGTCTCTGAATGTTCTCTTGAGCTTAAATCTGAACCCATAAAGATTTCCAAACTAGTTTTAAACAGTAAGCCTTATGTGCCCAAACAAGCTGAGAAAACTGTTATGTCTAAACCATAAATAGTTAAACCTAGTTGTGTCCAAACTCCTAGGAAATAGATTAAACCTGAGACACCTAAAGTAGATAGAAAAAATTAGAATGGGTTAATGCAGAGAGAATTTGGGGATGGATACTCTTTCACTAAGAAGAGTTGCTTTGTGTGTGGTAGCCTAACTCATTTAATAAGAGATTGTGATTATCATGAGAAAAGAATGGCTAAAGAGGCTGAGTTGAGAAAGAAAATGGTTGTAAACACTGGCAATGGTTTAGTTTGTGTGGAATAATACAAATAGAATTAACCATGCTAATCAGTTTGTTTCTAGACCAGTACTTGTTAATACTGGTAATTTATCTGTTAATATTGTTAGACCAAAAGTGGGTACTGGTGTACAAATTAATTCTCGTAGGCAAAATTTTAATTCTGGTAACATGTCTAGGGTTAATATTGGTCGTGTTAATTCGGTCAAACCAAAGTTAATTCGGTGTATGAATGTTAAATCAAAACTTACCATCCTTCACCTAGTCCCAAGTTTAGAAAACCACGTGAATCAATTCAATCAAAGACTTCATTACGGTTCACATTCACCGTGAGAAGACCCATAGTTCATAATGCACTAAAATGTTTAAATCCTATTCGCAAAGGGTAATTAGGGACTTCGTAAGTCCTCAAGCAGTTATACTTGGAGATGCACCAAACCACACTCCAAGAGTAATAGTGGACCATCTTCACTTATGCTTTGAATTCTCAAGGTCCATATATGCACCCAAGCCTCTATAGGCTTGGGTCCCTAAGTGAAACGAATTTCTCTTTTTGATATGTAGGAACAACCACACCAAAAGTTAGGAAGAAGAGGAATTGTTGATAGTGGATGCTCTGGGCATATGACTGGTAACAAGGATCACTTAGAGGAGTTTTAGGAAGTCCAAGGAGGTTCTGTTACCTTTGGTCATAGCTTAGGCTACTCTATGGATAGTTAGATCATTTTGAATGTGTTAGTTTGATTTGGTGCATTTGGAAAACCTTGAAATAACTTTGATCTCTGTGTTTGCTATAATATTTTTGATGTGCTTAAACAGTGCCTTTTCAATTGGTTGTTCTAAGAATTAATTCTCGTAGCTAACTTGAGTTAATTCTGGTTTAAAAAACTACCTATTGTATATTTCTTGGTTTTTGAATTAATTTTCCAGGAATTGCATGGATAAAAGCAAGATTGAAGCTTTGCCATTTGTACTGTAAGTGTAAAATGGTTAATTATGGTGATATCATACTTAAGTCTAATTGACTATTTTAAGTTTGGTAGTGAAGAGGATGAGGTTTTGTTTTGATAGTGAAGAGGATGAGGTTTTGGAGCCGGATAACCCTATGGCGTCATTTATGGCTTATGGGGGAGGTGGGGGATTTGAGCTAGAAGACTTCATATCTGATGATTTTGCTGCTCAAGTCTACAATTTACCGGGACACTTGGAGGATTTTTGTGACATGTATGATGTTAATCTCTTAGGTCGTGGTAGGAAGTAATTTGATGTTTGGTAGTCCATAAGATTGGCATGTCTTTCTTATGTAATATGTTTGGTTAAAGTGCACTTTAAGTGTGTGTCTGTTGCCCATGTAACTGGCCGACGTGAGAGATTCACTCTCATCCGTTGTAATTAAACGTTTTGGTTAATATATTTTACCAGGGTGCGGATTACTCCCCTTTACCCAAAAAAGACTATTTTAAGTCTGGTAGTACATTACCGTTAGTGCTGGTCGAGGGAAAATCTGTTTTTACTGTATCAATAGTACCGTTACCTAGTATTAGGTGGTAAGAAGTACATATATGGATAATTTTTATTAATAAAATTCATCTTATTCATTATTTACTTTCTATCAATCTTAACTAGAGATCAAAACGATTTTCTATCTCAACTAGGGGCGATTTCAGCCCCCACCCTCACCCTATCAAATCCGGCCATAATTCTTCCTATTCGATTGGTTTTTTCTTTAATCTCAATTGGGATTACTGAATTAACAACTAAGAATCTGGTTTGTTAGGGTGGTGGGTAGGTTTTCTATCTGTTTATACTTTCTATCATGGTTCGTGGGTTAATAGAGAGGGTAAGTTAAGTTTCCTAGGGTGTTCTTATTCAAAAACCCTAGTTTTGATATCATAGTCTCCACGTTGTGATTTAGTGATACTTTTGTGGCTTCAATGACCTTGGTAACGTATATCTATCTGATTCCATGGTGTTGCTTTCGATTATGGGTTGATGCTGGTTGGTTATGTAGGTTGGGGTTCTGTTAAACCCTATTATCGTCCTAAAACTAGTTCTTTAGCATGGTGGTGCTGTTGGATTGTAGTTTTGGTTTCTACGTTCTTTGCCAGATTCTAACTTGGAACTCATGTTGAGACACTTCTTTGAGTGGTCACTGATGGTTAGGAGCTTCTATTGTGGATGTGCGTTGGTTTATACGTATTTGTTGGTTTTTCTTATTGGTGTTCGGTTTGCATCTCAACATACACCTTTGGAGCGAGTTTTGAGTTTGTCGCTCTATCCGTGGTTTTAGAGTCCTTCACCAACAGCTGTGTGAAACTTGTGAACTCAGACTTCAATTTGAGGCCATGATATTGTATATTTGGACGACACGGAAGTTTGGACTACTATGGTGATTTGAAGATTCAAGTATTTCTACTTGAAGTGCATTTATTTTTATTCTTTTATCGTTGTAGTCGATGTTTAGTTATAAGTGTGGTCCGTCACGCTTATATTGTGTTATAGGAATGATGTTGCATTCCTATAGGAGAGTCTCGTAAGTGTCTTAAGGGATCGAGATGAGGATTCACCTCATCCTTTGTACTTCAATGTTTTTGGCGTAATATATTTTACCAAGTGAATTAACCCTTTACCCAAAAAAAATAAATCGTCCTTTTCTTATGATTGAAACCCTAAATTTGTTCTTTAATGACTATAACGATTTACATTTTTTAAATCGTTGATTGCTTATAGTTTTCTTTGTTGGGTTGCTGATCGCATTGGGATTCTATTGTTTATGTCGGTTTAGTATTCCTATTTATTTAGGGATGTATTCAAATCGATTCTATACTCTTTTATTTTTGCGATTAGGGTTTTTTGTTTATGGTTGATCGTATGGATTATATGGGTTTATTTTTCTACGATCTTCTTGATGGTGATGGTGTTGATGCTTAACGACATAATGCATTCCTTTTATTAGGGATTCGTTTATTATCTGCATTATGCAAGTAACCCTTCTTCGAGGGTTTTGGTCCTGTGTATGTTCTGTTTGGATTGATTGTTGATGCTGCATGTCCTCATCGTGTTCACGTCTATTGTGCAAGTGGGTTTGAGAGAATGTAAGTTAAGTTTGAGGGTATACTTATTCAAAAACCCTACATGGATCCGGCTACTACTTTAAGCTTCACTTTGATTTGATTGACGGGTCTTTATGGTGTTAATGTATGTTAGGGTTTTCTAAAACCCTATTAATCATTATAATTGGTCTTTGCTGCTGGTCGTATTGTCATTATTGATGTTGCTTGGGATCGATTATATCTGGTTATGGTTTTTAGGGTGTTGTTGTGCCCTATTAATTGCTTCATATCACAAGATGCTGATGCTCGTTTATTATATGATCTTGTGGTTGGTGTTTTGCTGCAAGTTAGGGTTCTTAATAACCCTATGATCATCACACACTCGTCCTTATGCTTTCTGCTATTGGATTGTGATGTGTTTGTTGTTCGTATCTGCCCATATCATTACCATTATTGCTGATCATTCTATGTGGATCTGATTGGATATGATTATTTGGTTCGACCTGCTTGGGATGCTTGTTGCTTCGCCTCAGACATTTATATTTTGATGCAACAATATGTTATCTTTTGAAGTGGTGTTCGTGGTAAGTTGCGCTTTGATGCATTATGTTGAAGAATGCTTGGATGTTCATACTTGGATTCTTCATGGAAGTTAAAGTGGACCACATTAGTGACATAGAAGGCTCAAGTATTTTCTTGAGTAGTATTGTAAATCTTTATGTACTTTTGTCATTATTAGTTGGTTCATTTTAGTGTAAGTTATAAGAATGGTTTGTCATTCTTATATTCGAGTCTGTAAGTGTCCTAAGGACCTAGATGAGGAATCACCTCATCCTTTGTACCTCAACGTTTTTTGGAGTAATGCATTTTACCGGGGTGAATTAACCCTTTTACCCAAAAAAATACTTTCTCTCAATCTTTAAAAGTTTAAATCTTTTCTCTCGATTAAGTTTTCTTACCAGCATTAACCTTAACATGTGCTACACTACCAGAACTTACAATTCACCTCATTTATCACTCAATTAAAGTTCAATGATAAGCAGAATCAAGTGGGATTTCTCAAGAAGCCAAATGAAAGCACCGGCTTTGAGCAGATAGTGGATTTCTTGAAGGGTACCCATATTAGGTATGCCCTCACTAATAATCTAACTATCTATGTGTCCTTAGTCAAACAGCCTACGCAGACTGCATCGCTAGAACTCTTGCGATGGGACACTAGAGTTAAGTGCAACAATAGATACTTTAGAGTATTCAATCATCGAGAATCATCAGAGCAAGCTCTAATTGGTTGATGCCTCGTGGATTACTATGTTGCCAAATGATGAGCTTTTCCGTGGTCTTAAAATATTGGATATCCAATCGATGGATCATTCACTTTTTGAAAAGTACTTTACACCACAATGGAGGTTTCTGTTGAGTGGCAAAATTTGGTTGTTGGGAAATGGGTTAAAAGGGTTACTTTTTGTATGGGTTGGGTATGCCCAAAGGACTTTTCTTCATTACATGAATATTTACCGATTCTATTACTAATGATCAATTAATCAATAATTGTTAAATCCCCCATCGTGGGTCGGTTACTTTTATTTGTTGCTTTAAATCAAGGGTTGGTATATTACTGATTTCTAATTCATTGATCTATCTGTCTTTACTGCATGCTTTCATTTATTGCTGCCAATTTTTATCACTTATATTAGGTTAACAAAGTGCTATACTGAAAGAATTCCTTGAGGGTTTCGTTATTCTTTCGCAGTTTTTTTGATCGCTTGCTGGTCCTATTTTCGATTAAAAGAGTGCTTCAAGGGTTTGTTTTATCTATCAGTTTGCAAGTAAACCATGCTTGGTTCTTTGGTTATTGTAAGTTGTTGAACGTGGGTTATAGAGAGATGAAATCCACATGGGCTGCCGCTCCCCATCCCGTGGTTAATTTGGATGATTTGAATGCACGATGGCTCGCTTGAAAATGGCGATGTTGGGCACGATTTATCTCCTACTCGGTCACCAGTTAGGGTTTTTACACACCTTAGTCGATTTGATGATATGCATAATTAGGTTGTAGATGATTTGAAGTGTAAAAACACAACTGATGTTACTGCTAGTAGTTGTATTAGTTCTGGTGAGTTGGTTTTTGAACCTACAATGAACCCTAATATGACTTCTTGTGATCCTAATGTTGGTGCAACTGCTACTTTTACGGATGTAGTTCTTTGAAGTGTTATCATACGAATGTGAGTGGTACTCTTAATTGTATGGACGTTGCTGCTGCTGTCATAGGGTTTAGTACTAGTTGTGGTGAGTCGAATTTTTCGACGATGAGCCCTAGTACGCCCTTTGCATCGGCTTCTGATGTGGTGACAACCAAATCAGATTCTATGAATACGCCTGAGTTGCTACATGATTTGGTTGCTTCTGATTTTGTAGAACCTCGTACTACTGTTTTGCAAGCTAATCCATGGCCCTCTTTCGATCAGGTTGATATGGGTAAGGTTCGAATGTTAAGTTCTACTGATGTGGATAGTGTACATGAGGCTGATTTGGCGCAACATAACAACTTATTGTCCGATAGTATGAAGGGGTTAAAGCGGGCTGTTGATTGTAACGAGCCTCTATTACGTACAGATACTTTTTATGTTGATGTTAATCCGGTTCATATGTCGAGTTCTTGTGATGAGGCTAATGTTATGGTGCAAATGATGAACTGGGACCGATGTGGGATGTGCTTCGGGTTCTAACATAGGGACTATGGATGGCAAGTCCGATGGTCCGACTCATATTGAACTCGGTCTTGTTTCCTCTTGTGATCATATCTTTAATCCAAATCGTGTACAAGAGTCGGGTATACGATGATAATTTTTATTGGTCAAGACATTGTTATTCCAATTGAAGTAGTTGATGATATGTGGGAAATTTACCAATTCACTTTACGGATATTTCATTGGACAACGACTTGCATTTCGATTATCGAAGACTATGTCAAGCATACTTAGGCTAAGTTCGCTTAGAGTACGATATTACGGAATGGTTTATTCCTTTTCAAATTTTCTTCATTGGAAGGTATGACTATGGTTCTTGATGGGGTCCTTGGTTTATTAAATCGGTACCTATTTTCTTGCGTGAGTGTGTGCGAATACTAGGATGGAAAAGGAGAAAGTGACTAAGGTACCGGTTTGGGTTCGTATCCATAATGTACCTTCCGTTGTGTATTCTAAAGCTGGTATAAGTTTGATTGCAAAATAGTTAGGGCGGATTATACGATTTGATGCGGGTATTAATGCTATGTGTAGCAATCCTTGGGGTCGTTATTCATACGCACGGGTTCTTATTGAGTTATCTGCTGATAGAGATGTTTTAGAATCAATTGATGTTGCTATTCCCTTACCTATCGGTAAGGGTCATTACATGGAAGTTCTTAAAGTCGAGTATGAGTGGTGGCCGCCTTAGTGCTCTAAGTGTATTATTTTCAATCATGATGATGATCTTTGTCCTCTTAGACGAAAGCGGGTTACTAGTGCTTCGACTACTAATGATGTTGGTGTTGATTGTGATGTTCACTCTCATAAGGCTGGTAAAGAGATTGGTAAAGATTCTAAAGGGGCTCGGGGTTTTAAACCAAAGACCAATGTTATGTATAGACCAGTCTTAAAGCCGGCTGCCAAGAAAAAGAACCCTTCTAAACATAAGTTAGGGGCTGATTTTAAGCCGACTAAAGAGGGTTCTCTTTCTCTTGGTACACCCAATGGTGGTAAGGAGTGATGATGGTGTGGATACGGTACAAGAACTATTTGCATAGCCTTCTAATGTTGCCGATTCTTCATGTGGGGGAAAGGATAATGATGTTGAAGGTTGTAATCGTCGTACCTACGGAAGTAAGACTCAAATTTGTGGGAGCGTTTCAACAACCATGTTGCTTCTACGAGTAAGGCCGAATGTTTCCCTAACGTTAGTCATGTTGCCTTAACTTCTATTTAGGTCAAGGTTCATGTGTGATGGGGTTAGTGAAAGTGATGATGAAGTCTTTGAGAACTATGATGATATCGAGATGTATGCTTCCAAATCTAAGAATTATAGTGGCTCTACTAGAGACTTCAAGGTGCAAGGATGCAAGAAGAATTAGTTTATGTTTTTATTTTGTGTTTCTTGGTGTTAAGTAGCTTTGTTTAGCTTATTTTATTTGTAAGTTGCACATGTGTTGGTGCATGTCTATTGCCCTTTAGGGCCGAGATGGGGGACTCACTCCCATCCTTTGTACTTCAACGTTTTTGGTGTAATGTATTTTGACAGGGTGAAAAATCCCTTTTACCCAAAAAAACGGTTTATGTTGCTCAAAAAGTGGAGGATGGGATCAATTTGGTAGCAATCTTGCTACTGCATTGGTCTATCTCTCCACTGGCAGACTCATCAACTTTTCCAAAATGATTTTTGATGCTATGGTTGCAAATGCCAAAAATACCAAAAAGTTTTTGATGTGCCCAAGGTTTTTGCCAATGATTTTAAATGTAGAAACTGCAAGCAAGCAGCAATATATTGATATCCCTTTCACTAAAAATATTTTTGGTAATATGAAAAGGGGATTTGAAGGGGTTCATAGGCCACTTTTTCGTGCTATGTTGCCTGCTGGTTCTACTAACATTGCATGTACATCAGATCAAGTTCCATCAACTTCTACCACTTCTGCTCAGGATCAACCTACTCATGCATTAGAAGAACCTGAGTCAGCACAAAGGTCACCAACTACACCACCACCTTCACCTCCAGTGTATGAGGAAGACCCACCAGAGATTCCTCAAACACAACCTCTAACACCTACTCCTATAGCAGACCCAACTTCATTATCTGTGGAGGAACTTCAAAATCTAGTTCCACAATTGCTACACAGAATAGAGAAGTTGGAAAAGGATCTACAAAGTCAAAGAAGACTCAAGCGATGTCTTGTCATCAAATTGGTCAAGAGGGTTAAAAGACCGAGGAAAGTTCAAACAAAAGGATAGATATCACCGATTCGTAAGGTGAAAAAATTCTCCCAAACTAGGGAGGAATATGGAGGATGGTGGATCGACTACAAACACCAACAAAGAAATCCTCCGAGGAAACAATTAGTCCTCAAGTATTGAAGCACTAAGATCTTGGCTAAGAACCTAAGCCGTAAGAAGAAGAAATCAAAAGAAGTCGCAAGTTCTGCAAGTTAAGTCTCGCTAGTGATGATGTTAAGTCCGCTTTGAAGTTGAGATTAAGTCCGTGGTGATGCCGAGGTTAAGTCTCGCTAGTATTCATGTTAAGACCGGTGATGAATCATCACCGAGAGAAGGAAAAGGGATTATGGAAGAACCTTCGAACCTAAAAGACTAAAAGATGATTATGGAAGATGAAGCTAGCATGGCGAGATTGCCGAATACAACTAGAGGATGCATTCACAAGCCCAAGCTAGCAAGACAGAAATGGATTATGAGCGGCTTGCTAAAAACTGGCAGAGGCCACAAGAACTAACTAAGGAGCAAAAGAAAAGACAAGCTGAAGTTCTAGAATCTGCAAAGTTTTACTCTGATGAAGATTGGGACACCTTCAGAGCCAGACTTGAAGTCAATAGGGACATCCTACCAGATATTGGAGCAGAAGACTTTGCTAGAAAGATGGTAGAGATGGTCAATAAGAAGAAGAGGCTTCTCAGGGAATAGAGGCAAAAGGAAAGGATGAACATGCCTCTAACAAAAGGAGAGCAAAGGGAATATATGATCAACTATATCAAAAGTCAAGGTCATCCCAGGTGGAAAATAACTCAATTAAGGAAGCTAAAAGCTAAAGATCTCAAAGCAGAATTTGAAAATGTGGTCAAGCAGGTTCAAAGTTTTGCTCCAATGGACTCTGAATTGGAAGCATCTAAGCTCAAAAGGAAAGACATACATCTTTAACCTGAAGAAGCTAAAAGACAAAAGACTGCAGATGTTAAAGAAGTTGCTACTACTCTAGAGGTTGAGAAAGATGCTGACACTAAAAAGGTTAAGAAGGAGGAGCCTATAAAACTAAAGCTTAAGTGGACTAGAAGAAAGTCCAACGCAAAGAAGCTCATTACCGCAAAAAGGAAAAGATGAACAAGTCAATGAGGAATTGGATGAATACATGAAAGATAGGATTGATGAACGTACCTCGGTGATCAAAAACCTAAGGAAGAATGAAAGAGTACTCTAGGGAGATTTGAAGACAATGTTTGAGCCACCGGATGTTGAAAATGAGATGTGGAAGCTCGCAAGTCAAGAGCAAGTGATAAGATGGAGATACTTCCATACTTGTCGTGTTCATTGTTTGGTATTAGAAATGTTAATTGTTTATATGCTATGTATGGATTATCCCTTCCAAACAGGATCCGCAAGGCAATGCTTGACAAAAGTTGATAGGAGAAAGAAAAGATGATGCTTGTTATAATCTTTTGAAATTATTTGAATTAAAAGCTCAACAAAGAATAATTTTAATATGTTTGAAAGAATTTTCTTAGTCACGAGTTCATTTTAAAAGGTTGATAAGTATAAATGGATTTTGAGGGAGTTTCACTTGGTGAAGGTGCATAGCACCAACACAACAAATGGTTATCATCCACCATGTCTAATCCACACAAAGACCGACTAATCCATGAGTAAACATCTCCGTAAAGATAACTCAACTCCGCTTATGGTCGACAATTTGCTGAGAATTGTATGGTGCTCAACTCACCATATCTGTCTTGATGAAGAGTTGGCTAGCCCACAAGTTCATGGCTTATGGTAAAGGCAAGGAAAACCATGACTAGTCCAAAAGCAAATGGATTTTGGTAAAGACTAATCAAACCGTTGAGAGTGTTGGTTTGCTAAAATCGATGGTTATCAATGTACCATGGTCTTACACACCGTAACATTGGCTACTCTAATAGTAATGGCTAATTGGTAAAGAGACATCAAATCCATTAAGATTTCTATGATTCACCTCTCACAGAGTTTACACACCGGATGTGATAAGAATAGCATGAAACTCTTATGAATTGATGTACATTTAGTCATTGTTGCAAAAAAGACCATGGAGTCTCGATATTTTGAATATTGGATGTTGCACAAATCACACAATGAAGAATATTTCGGTCATATAAAAATAGACTTTTCGGAAAATAAATAACTTAAGTAACGTAAATGAAATTTTGCTTTTGAACTTTAAGCATTTCTACACAAGTAGAAACAATGCTAGTACTTCACCACCAAACTATTTCTCAACCTTTGCCATTTTGGTCGTAAACCAAATGTTTACCACAAATTCGAGATTTGCCATATTATATCTAGGTTTTGTGTTAGAGCCGATACCATTTCACATTTGATCGCCATATCTTGCTATGAATCATTGAGGTGAGTTCATAGCCTCACTTTTACTTGTTTTTATTAATAAATCCCGTGCATGCTATAAAATTGAACACAAGTTTTTGCAAACCGATGTTGTGCTGATTATATTATTGCCTAAGTAGCATTTGCCAAAAGACCCGTGTATCATGGACCATTAGTCACTTGCAGTGAGGGCTAATATTTGGACAGATCTATTGGGGTTGACCACCCGTTTGTCTTGACCGGTTAAGCGAATGCGCACTATATTTGAGTACTAGGTAGAAGTGGCATCCTACCTCTAGGCGGGCACCTTATTATTTCTTTTGCATCATATCTATGATGTACAGTTAACGTTTTGCGTGTCATGAGCTTAGTGCAATAATATCCGATAATTTTCTGAATAATTGACTTCAAAGCAATTATTAACTTATACTTGTGGTTCAACTAATTTAACTTAAACCTATGGATCCATTCAACATATTGTTGACTTTTTAGCATGTTTTATCTCAAGAAACTAATGAAGAATGCATGGGGCACGGAGTGGGCATCGAAACCTGTCTAAGTGGTGTATAATAAAATTGTCATTTTTCGCAAACTCGATAAGTTTCCCTTTTGTACTCAAACTATATTGTGTCTCTTTTGTATCAAACTTACGAGTTTTCTTTGAATGACAACACTAATTTTATAAACGTCTCTTTTAGAGTTGTTTTTTATGATTATTGACTGTGATCTTTGAAGTAACACCCAAATTATCCTTCCGCTGCTATGTTGTGATTTTGGAGGTGTTACATATAGAACCAAAATAAGATGTAAGATAAAATAGATGAAAATATCTAACAATATCCAACAAAAAAAATATATTCTTGAAACATAGTTTTTGTTTTTTTAAGAAATTTCCTTCTTTGTAGTTTTCAAACATACAAGGATCGTATCAAGTTTTAAAGTACAATATACTCTAAAAAACTTGGTTACGAATCTCTTATACCAATTGTAGAAAACTAGAAGGGGGGGGGTTGAACAGTTTTGCTGATTAAAACTTTGTTTTAAAGTATTTAGATCGACTTATGTCAATCCATTTAGATCGTGTGTTGGATACTGATAGATAGACATATAAATAAATAATTCAAAGAGATAAAGAGTAAAGGAACACAAAACCACGACACAAGTATTTATAGTGGTTCGGCTACAAGGTCTCATACAGAACACCCCAAAATACCGCGATGGAAGGCGTGTCACTTGGGTGCTACTTCATAATACAAAGTACAAGTTATAAAACGACCTCTAAATGAGGCGTTTTGAAAAGTTACCATTCGATTAATGAAATCGAGTTACAAACAATGAGGTCCCAAAGTATAATACATAAATGTTTGAATGGTAAATGACAAAAGCATAAGTCTTCAAAATATGTCGTGCGACTCTATGTTCCATGCAACGACTATCGTCTTATTGACCGAGATAAACATGCTTAAAGTGTCAACACAATGGTTGGTGAGTTCATAGAGTTTGTTTTGAATAAGTTGAAAAGCCTTTAAAGAATGTTCACACAGCAAAGGTATTGTAAATCCACTCGCCCAAGTTCCGCCATAAAGAACTTGCAACTCATGTGTTCACAACCCACCGCCAAAATATAGTTTGCACAATCATGTATGTATGTATCATAGTAGTAAAAGTATATGTGTCACCACAAGGGTCTTCCAACAACTTAATTTGGGATGTATCTAACTTAATAGCCTTCCAACAACTTAATTTGGAGCCACTAAATTAATGGTCATCCAACAACTTAATTTGGAGCCACTTACGTATGTATCTAATTTAATAGCCTTCCAACAACTTAATTTGGAGCCACTAAATTAATGGTTATCCAACAACTTAATTTGGAGCCACTTGCGTATGTATCTAATTTAATAGCCTTCCAACAACTTAATTTGGAGCCACTAAATTAATGGTCATCCAACAACTTAATTTGGAGCCACTTACGTATGTATCTAATTTAATAGCCTTCCAACAACTTAATTTGGAGCCACTAAATTAATGGTCATCCAACAACTTAATTTGGAGCCACTGAATTGAATAATGCAAATAAGTATAATGCAGTCAAGAATAACGCAAATAGGTATATCATAATCATGTATATATGCAATCAAGTATATTGCAATCAAGTATAAAAAGTATAGCGTAGCATAAAAGTGTAAATGTTTTGAATATTTGTATCTGTAAAAGCAAGTAGTTAAGCATGTATCTCCCCCAAAGAGTTTGTAAAGCAATTAAACGAGTAAAAGTGGGGCTACGAACTCACGGTAATCCTTAAAAGTTTAGAGTACTTGTGAAAGTATAAATAAAGTGTTTGAGCATGTATCTCCCCCAAAAGTAATTTCAAAATGTATAAAAGTAGGGGCTATGAAACTCACCTTAAAAATGATATCAGAACGTATAACGGAATCGATGGATAAGCCTGGAAGTCTCTACGTATAACCTAGAATATGATGTCAACTCTTAGGTTCGGTATAATGCCTAAGAAAAGATGAACGAGCTTATATATGCCATTATATTGATCAAGACGTAGTATTTGTATGTTTGTTTATAGAAATGGTTTTAGTTTGTATATCTCGTACTACCGTTCGGGCCATCATAATTCGGAGGTCATGCGAACGTTAGGAGCTAGGACACTTTAAATCGTAAATCCAAAGAACTCGTCGATCCGTTTACCCAAATGAACCCTCACATGAAGTTCCCTAGTGTTGTAGTGCTCAATCGTAAAACATGTATTTTGATTACTTGATTATATTATATATTAAGAGTTTATAAATACAATAAATAAACTAACAAAGTTTATAAGTATTTAAATAAGTTTGAGTTATATATATATACTTACCTTAAAATAGAATGCTTGAGTATTATGGAAAATAAAATATTAACAGAGCTTCGACGTAGAATTTGCGATCTTGAAAACCCACGGCTATTAGAAGATTATAACAACGCCTTCTTGAGAACCCGAAGAAGAAAAGAAGATTATAACGACGTCTTTTGGAGACTTGAAGATATTTGAAGATTATAACGACTCTTTCTTGAAAACTTCCAAGAACGAAGATCAAACGCTAGTTTTTCTTCAAGAACACATGAATGTTCTTACAAGATCTATAAGAAATGCCTTAGGGTTTAGGACTTTAGATGATAAGAAGGGGTGGTGCAAGAAATTATGAAGGTTTATGTTTGGTATTTATAGGCTAGAGATTTTAGTTAACTATATATTGGGTTAAAAACTAACCATGGTTAAATTTACACATGTAATGATCTAAAGGTAGCATGCTTAGGATTTTGACACCAAGGTGATGACTCCCCTCCCAAATTTCGTTCATATAGAGATAAGATGACTTAGGTGGATAGTTTTGGTATTATCTTGATTACGGAGTGAGTTTTGGTTCCGTTAAATGCTAATCGAAGCCATAAAATGTAAAACCGGGTATCGTAAAAATATGAAACTTGCAGGAATGATGAAACTCATCATTATACTCCATCTAAAAATATAAAATGGGTGATAAGTCTTATTAGGTGCAAAAGCCGCTTAAAAGCGGAAATACGGTCAAAAGCGTGATTGCAGTTTATCGAAAATAACGAAATTTCGGGAAACGACCGTGAATTTATTTAAAGTAGACTAAAATTAGTCTAAAAGTGATATGAGATGTCAAACTTTGGTTTTCTTAAAGACGGGATAACTTAATGTTATTCGTGAAGTTTAAAAATTACGCGATTTAATAAAAAGGTAGAACGTACAAGGTTAATTTCTTTATAGTCAAAGGAGGAGGAAATATGTTTGACTTTTCCAAAAATGTAAAGTTTCTAAAATCTTAGGAAATACAAAGTCAGAATCGTTAAGTCCGGATGTAAGTAGAATTGTTTAAAACGTAAGTTTAGTTTTGTTCTGTATTTGGGCTTATTTGGTAAAATAATAATAAATCTTAAAATTCTCAAATTAATCATGAGCGATCTAAAATTTATCGATGCGGGAAAATTGTCGAGTTGGTTTTCGATATCTGCGGGATGTTTAAATGGTGTACCGTCAAAACGAAACTTTAAAGCGGTGTTTTCTTAATAACTTTTGAAAATGATCTAACGATTGTTGAACTCTTAGGTCATTACTAAAATGATTTATCCTACGAGAATGTGAAATAAAAATTTCGGGAGTGAATAGTAAAAAGTGAATAGTAGTCATGAATAGTAAAAATGAATAGTGACCCGAAAATGCGAATTGTTACAGTCTCTACCCCTTAAAAGGAACTTCGTCCCGAAGTTCTGTTGATGTTCACTACTTACAGTGTGCATAGTCTAAGGGATTACGTCAAAGCTCATGTATATGGGTTTCTTATCTACTTAGGTACGTTCTTGTGACTATCGCGACTGTTTCCCATCCTAAAGACATGCTCTCTTATGGTAGGTTTGATGAGGCAAGCTTTCCATTCTCGAGCAAAACCCTCAAAAGATTTTAGGTAACCGATTTTTACTTAATCTCACAACTCATCAAACAAGAATTGTCATGAGATTAGGCTAAATCGGTTTGAGTAACAACTTGATTCTAGCTTGATCTTTGCAACTCATCAAACAAGAACTGCCACTCGGATCAAACCGAAACAAGTGGTTTGAAGAAAATCTTTTGAAAATTTGGCTCGATTACGGAATTGCTTACACATATGAGACTACTACTCCCTTCATTGCACGATTCTTCCCGAATTAGACATAGGTGATCGGGCTATGTATAATTTAGAGTAACTATGCAATGATTGGACTAATCGACTCATATGATGTTTGGTGTTTCAATCGCTTCATAGAAATCTCTCTAGGTTCTAAAATTACGAAAAAGTCTACAAAGTGCAAGGCGATAGGGAGGAAGGTCTCAACGATATAGTAGTTATAGTCTAGGCTCTAAATGCAACCTAGTTCTCTATAACCAATTCTCGATACTAATCTGTAACACCCCAAAATACCGCAATGAAGACCGTGTCACCTGGGTGCTACTTCATAATACAAAGTACAAGTTATAGAAAACGACCTCTAAATGAGACGTTTTGAAAAGTTACCATTCGATTAATGAAATCGAGTTACAAACAATGAGGTCCCAAAGTATAATACATAAATGTTTCAAATGGTAAATGACAAAAGCATAAGTCTTCAAAATATGTCGTATGCGACTCTATGTTCCATGCAATAGCTATCGCCTTATTGACCGAGATAAACATGCTTAAAGTGTCAACACAATGGTTGGTGAGTTCATAGAGTTTGTTTTGAATAAGTTGAAAAGCCTTTAAAGAATGTTCACACAACAAAGGTATTGTAAATCCACTCGGTTCAAGTTCCGCCATAAAGAACTTGCAACTCGTGTGTTTCACAACCCAACGCCAAAATATAGTTTGCACAATCATGTATGTATGTATCATAGTAGTAAAAGTATATGTGTCACCACAAGGGTCTTCCAACAACTTAATTTGGGATGTATCTAACTTAATAGCCTTCCAACAACTTAATTTGGAGCCACTAAATTAATGGTCATCCAACAACTTAATTTGGAGCCACTTGCGTATGTATCTAATTTAATAGCCTTCCAACAACTTAATTTGGAGCCACTAAATTAATGGTCATCCAACAACTTAATTTGGAGCCACTTATGTATGTATCTAATTTAATAGCCTTCCAACAACTTAATTTGGAGCCACTAAATTAATGGTCATCCAACAACTTAATTTGGAGCCACTTGCGTATGTATCTAATTTAATAGCCTTCCAACAACTTAATTTGGAGCCACTAAATTAATGGTCATCCAACAACTTAATTTGGAGCCACTGAATTGAATAATGCAAATAAGTATAATGCAGTCAAGAATAACGCAAATAGGTATATCATAATCATGTATATATGCAATCAAGTATTTTGCAATCAAGTATAAAAAGTATAGCGTAGCATAAAAGTGTAAATGTTTTGAGTATTTGTATTTGTAAAGCAAGTAGTTGAGCATGTATCTCCCCCAAAAGTTTGTAAACAATTAAACGAGTAAAAGTGGGGCTACGAACTCACGGTAATCCTTAAAAGTTTAGAGTACTTGTGAAAGTAAATGAAAATAGTTGAGCATGTATCTCCCCCAAAGAGTTTCAAACGAGTATAAAAGTAGGGCTATGAAACTCACCTTAAAATGATATCGAACGATAACGGAATCGATGGATAAGCCTCGAAGTCTCTACGTATAACCTAGAATATGATGTCAACTCTTAGGTTCGGTATAATGCCTAAGAAAACATGAACGAGCTTATATATGCCATTATATTGATCATGACGTAGTATTTGTATGTTTGTTTATAGAAATGGTTTTAGTTTGTATATCTCGTACTACCGCTCGGGCCATCATAATTCGAGAGGTCATGCAAGAACGCTCGAGGAGCTAGGACACTTTAAATCGTAAATCCAAAGAACTCGTCGATCCGCTTACCCAAATGAACCCCTCACATGAAGTTCCCTAGTGTTGTAGTGCTCAATACGTAAAACATGTATTTTGATTACTTGATTATATGATATATTAAGAGTTTATAAATACAATAAATAAACTAACAAAGTTTATAAGTATTTAAATAAGTTTGAGTTATATATACTTACCTTAAAATAGAATGCTTGAGTATTATGGAAAATAAAATATTAACGGAGCTTCGACGTAGAATTTGCAATCTTCGAAACCCACGGCTATTAGAAGATTATAACAACGCCTTCTTGAGAACCCAAGAAGAAAAGAAGATTATAACGACGCCTTTTGGAGACTTGAAGATATTTGAAGATTATAACGACTTTTTCTTGAAAACTTCCAAGAACGAAGATCAAACGCTAGTTTTCTTCAAGAACACATGAATGTTCTTACAAGATCTATAAGAAATGCCTTAGGGTTTAGGACTTTAGATGATAAGAAGGGTGGTGCAAGAAATTATGAAGGTTTATGTTTGGTATTTATAGGCTAGAGATTTTAGTTAACTATATATTGGGTTAAAACTA
This sequence comes from Chrysanthemum lavandulifolium, assembly GCA_022545495.1. Classification (NCBI taxonomy): domain Eukaryota; kingdom Viridiplantae; phylum Streptophyta; class Magnoliopsida; order Asterales; family Asteraceae; genus Chrysanthemum; species Chrysanthemum lavandulifolium. The sequence goes on from CM040242.1 coordinate 136,148,424, forward strand.
ACCATGGTTAAGTTTACACATGTAATGATCTAAGGAATGATCAAATATCATCCCTACATGATGTCTTACACGTTTCATATAGAGATAAGGTGATAAGATTGATATTTTCTTGATATTATCTTGATTTTACGGAGTGTAGTTTTTCCAAAATCGTTAAATGTAAGTATTTAATTCATGAAACGTAAACCGGGTGTCGTAAAATATGAAACTTGAAGGAATGATTAAACTCATCATTATACTCCATCTAAAAATATAAAATGGGTGATAAGTCTTATTGGGTGCAAAACGCTTAAAACTAGAAATACGGGTCAAAACGCGTAATTGCAGCTTATCGAAAAGAACGAAATTTCGTGAAAATGATCGTGAATTTATTTAGAGTAGACTAAAATTAGTCTAAAAGTGATATGAGATGTCAAACTTTGGTTTTCGTCAGACGGGATAACTTAATGCTTATTCGTGAAGTTTAAAAATTACGCGATTTAAGAAAAGGTAGAACGACAAGGTTAATTTCTTTATGGTCAAAGGAGGAGGGAAATATGTTTGACTTTTCCAAAATGTAAAAGTTTCTATTCATCTTAGGAAATACAAAGGAGAATCGTTAAGTCCGGATGTAAGTAGAATCGTTTAAAACGTAAGTTTAGTTTTGTTCTGCTACCGGGCTTATTTGGTAAAATAATAATAAATCTTAAAATTCTCAAATTAATCATGAGTGATCTAAAATTTATCCGATGCGAGGAAAATTGTCGAGTTGGTTTTCGATATGCGGGATGTTTAAATGGTGTACCGTCCAAAACGAAACTTTAAAACGGTGTTTTCTTAATAACTTTTATGAAAATGATCTAACGATTGTCGAACTCTTAGGTCATTACTAAAATGATTTATCCTACGAGAATGTGAAATAAAATTTTACGGGAGTGAATAGTAAAAGTGAATAGTAGTGAATAGTAAAATGAATAGTGACCGAAAATGCGAATTGTTACACCTTCCTTTAAAAGGAACTGAGTACCCAACTCGAGAGTTTCTAAGCACCACAAACAAACTCCTTAATATGTTTCACAACGCCTATATTTTATCCGTACAAGGCTAGACACGAGTTCTTCCAAAAGTCGCCTACACTTTATCCGTCTATAGACACGAGTTCCATTACAAAGAAGGAACTACAAGCCAACACTATAACCCAAAGGAGACAAACTCATTTTACAACACTTCAAAGGATATCAATACCCTTTTACGCCAAAGCTCAAAATATATGGGTTTATATCGAATATCTACTTAGGTACGCCTTCAACTGACTATTAATGGACTATTTCCCATCCTAAATACATGCTCTCTATGGTAGGTCTTGATAAGGCAAGCTTTCATTCTCGAGCAAAACCCTCAAGAGATTTTGAGGTAACCGATTTTTACTTAATCTCACAACTCATCAAACAAGAACCTTTGGATGAGATTAGGCTAAATCGGTTTGAGTAACAACTTGATTCTAGCTTGATCTTTGCAACTCATCAAACAAGAATCAACACCGGATCAAACCGAAATCCGACCGGTAAATCAAGGAATCTTTGAAAATTTGGCTCGGTTGCAAACCGAGATTGGGTTATGGGTTATGGGTTATGGACCATATGAGACTTTGGATTATGGATTCAAGATACGATTCTTCCGAATTAGACATATGGACTTTGGATCATGGATTATGTATAATTTAGGTGATAATGCTATGCAATGATTGGACTAATCGACTCATATGATGTTTGGTGTTTCAACATATTCCCATAGAAATCTCTTATGTTCTAAAATTACGAAAAAGTCTTGTAAGTGTTTTATAAAAGGCGATAGGTTGAGGAAGGTCTCAACGATATAGTAGTTATAGTCTAGGCTCTAAATGCAACCTAGTTCTCTATAACCAATTCTACGATACTCAATCAGTAACACCCCAAAATACCGCAATGAAGACCGTGTCACCGGGTGCTACTTCATAATACAAAGTACAAGTTATAGAAAACGACCTCTAAATGAGACGCTTTGAAAAGTTACCATTCGATTAATGAAATCGAGTTACAAACAATGAGGTCCCAAAGTATAATACATAAATGTTTCAAATGGTAAATGACAAAAGCATAAGTCTTCAAAATATGTCGTATGACTCTATGTTCCATGCAATAGCTATCGCCTTATGTCCCGAGATAAACATGCTAAAGTGTCAACACAATGGTTGGTGAGTTCATAGAGTTTGTTTTGAATAAGTTGAAAAGCCTTTAAAGAATGTTTACACAAAGAAAGGTATTGTAAATCCACTCGGCCCAAGTTCCGCCATAAAGAACTTGCAACCCGTGTGTTTACAACCCACCGCTAAAATATAGTTTGCACAATCATGTATGTATGTATCATAGTAGTAAAAGTATATGTGTCACCACAAGGGTCTTCCAACAACTTAATTTGGGATGTATCTAATTTAATAGCCTTCCAACAACTTAATTTGGAGCCACTAAATTAATGGTCATCCAACAACTTAATTTGGAGCCACTTAGTATGTATCTAATTTAATAGCCTTCCAACAACTTAATTTGGAGCCACTAAATTAATGGTCATCCAACAACTTAATTTGGAGCCACTTATGTATGTATCTAATTTAATAGCCTTCCAACAACTTAATTTGGAGCCACTAAATTAATGGTCATCCAACAACTTAATTTGGAGCCACTTGCGTATGTATCTAATTTAATAGCCTTCCAACAACTTAATTTGGAGCCACTAAATTAATGGTCATCCAACAACTTAATTTGGAGCCACCGAATTGAATAATGCAAATAAGTATAATGCGTCAAGAATAACGCAAATAGGTATATCATAATCATGTATATATGCAATCAAGTATTTTGCAATCAAGTATAAAAAGTATAGCGAGCATAAAAGTGTAAATGTTTTGAGTATTTGTATTTGTAAAGCAAGTAGTTGAGCATGTATCTCCCCCAAAAGTTTGTAAACAATTAAACGAGTAAAAGTGGGGCTACGAACTCACGGTAATCCTTAAAAGTTTAGAGTACTTGTGAAAGTAAATGAAAATAGTTGAGCATGTATCTCCCCCAAAGAGTTTCAAACGAGTATAAAAACGGGGCTAAGAACTCACCTTAAAAATGATATCAGAACGTATAACGGAATCGATGGATAAGCCTGGAAGTCTCTACGTATAACCTAGAATATGATGTCAACTCTTAGGTTCGGTATAATGCCTAAGAAAACATGAACGAGCTTATATGCCATTAAATTGATCATGACGTAGTATTTGTATGTTTGTTTATAGAAATGGTTTTAGTTTGTATATCTCGTACTACCGTTCGGGCCATCACAATTCAGAGGTCATGCAAGAACGCTCGAGGAGCTAGGACACTTTAAATCGTGAACCAAAGAACTCGTCGATCCGCTTACCCAAATGAACCCTCACATGAAGTTCCCTAGTGTTGTAGTGCTCAATACGTAAAACATGTATTTTGATTACTTGATTATATGATATATTAAGAGTTTATAAATACAATAAATAAACTAACAAAGTTTATAAGTATTTAAATAAGTTTGAGTTATATATATACTTACCTTAAAATAGAATGCTTGAGTATTATGGAAAAATAAAATATTAACGGAGCTTCGACGTAGAATTTGCAATCTTCGAAACCCACGGCTATTAGAAGATTATAACAACGCCTTCTTGAGAACCCAAGAAGAAAAGAAGATTATAACGACGCCTTTTGGAGACTTGAAGATATTTGAAGATTATAACGACTTTTTCTTGAAAACTTCCAAGAACGAAGATCAAACGCTAGTTTTCTTCAAGAACACATGAATGTTCTTACAAGATCTATAAGAAATGCCTTAGGGTTTAGGACTTTAGATGATAAGAAGGGTGGTGCAAGAAATTATGAAGGTTTTTAAGTTGGTATTTATAGGCTAGGATTTTAGGAGTTAACTATATATTGGGTTAAAACTAACCATGGTTAAGTTTACACATGTAATGATCTAAGGAAGCATGATCAAATATCATCCCTACATGTGTGACTTACACGTTCATATAGAGATGGTGGTGATAAGATTGAAATTTTCTTGATATTATCTTGATTTTACGGAGTGTAGTTTTGGTTCAAAATCGCTAATCGTAAGTATTTAATTCATGAAACGAAACCGGTGTCGTAAAATATGAAACTTGCAGGAATGATTAAACTCATCATTATACTCCATCTAAAAATATAAAATGGGTGATAAGTCTTATTGGGTGCAAAACGCCGCTAAAACTAGAAATACGGTCAAAACGCGTAATTGCAGCTTATCGAAAAGAACGAAATTTCGTGGAAACGACCGTGAATTTATTTAGAGTAGACTAAAATTAGTCTAAAAGTGATATGAGATGTCAAACTTTGGTTTTCGTCAGACGCGGATAACTTAACAGCTTATTCGTGAAGTTTAAAAATTACGCGATTTAAGAAAAAGGTAGAACGTATAAGGTTAATTTCTTTATGGTCAAAGGAGGAGGAAATATGTTTGACTTTTCCAAAATGTAAAAGTTTCTATTCATCTTAGGAAATACAAGGGTGAATCGTTAAGTCCGAATGTAAGTAGGATCGCTTAAAACGTAAGTTTAGTTTTGTTCTGCTACCGGGCTTATTTGGTAACATAAAATAATAAATCTTAAAATTCTCAAATTAATCATGAGTGATCTAAAATTTATCCGATGCGGGAAAATTGTCGAGTTGGTTTTCGATATGCTGGATGTTTAAATGGTGAACCGTCCAAAACGAAACTTTAAAACGGTGTTTTCTTAATAACTTTTATGAAAATGATCTAACGATTGTCGAACTCTTAGGTCATTACTAAAATGATTTATCCTACGAGAATGTGAAATAAAATTTTACGGAGTGAATAGTGAAAAGTGAATAGTAGTCATGAATAGTAAAATGAATAGTGACCCAAAATGCGAATTGTTACGCCTCTACCCTTAAAAGGAACTTCGTCCCGAAGTTCTGTTGATGTTCACTACTTACAATGTGCATAGTCTAAGGGATTACGCCAAAGCTCATGTATATGGGTTTCTTATCTACTTAGGTACGTTCTTGTGACTATCGCGACTATTTCCCATCCTAAAGACATGCTCTCTTATGGTAGGTTTGATGAGGCAAGCTTTCCCATTCTCGAGCAAAACCCTCAAAAGATTTTTAGGTAACCGATTTTTACTTAATCTCACAACTCATCAAACAAGAACCGCCATGAGATTAGGCTAAATCGGTTTGAGTAACAACTTGATTCTAGCTTGATCTTTGCAACTCATCAAACAAGAACTGCCACTCGATCAAACCGAAACAAGTGGTTTGAAGAAAATCTTTGAAAATTTGGCTCGATTACGGAATTGCTTACACATATGAGACTACTACTCCCTTCATTGCACGATTCTTCCGAATTAGACATAGGTGATCGCTATGTATAATTTAGGAGTAACTATGCAATGATTGGACTAATCGACTCATATGATGTTTGGTGTTTCAACTGCTCATAGAAATCTCTTAGGTTCTAAAATTACGAAAAAGTCTACAGTGTGCAAGGCGATAGGGAGGAAGGTCTCAACGATATAGTAGTTATAGTCTAGGCTCTAAATGCAACCTAGTTCTCTATAACCAATTCTTCGATACTAATCAGAACACCCCAAAATACCGCAATGAAGACCGTGTCACCGGGTGCTACTTCATAATACAAAGTACAAGTTATAGAAAACGACCTCTAAATGAGACGTTTTGAAAAGTTACCATTCGATTAATGAAATCGAGTTACAAACAATGAGGTCCCAAAGTATAATACATAAATGTTTCAATGGTAAATGATAAAAGCATAAGTCTTCAAAATATGTCGTGCGACTCTAAGTTCCATGCAATAGCTACGCCTTATGTCCTGAGATAAACATGCTAAAGTGTCAACACAATGGTTGGTGAGTTCATAGAGTTTGTTTTGAATAAGTTGAAAAGCCTTGAAAGAATGTTTACACAGCAAAGGTATTGTAAATCCACTCAGTTCCAAGTTCCGCCATAAAGAACTTGCAACCTGTGTGTTTACAACCCACTGCTAAAATATAGTTTGCACAATCATGTATGTATCATAGTAGTAAAAAGTATATGTGTCACCACAAGGGTCTTCCAACAACTTAATTTGGGATGTATCTAATTTAATAGCCTTCCAACAACTTAATTTGGAGCCACTAAATTAATGGTCATCCAACAACTTAATTTGGAGCCACTTGCGTATGTATCTAATTTAATAGCCTTCCAACAACTTAATTTGGAGCCACTAAATTAATGGTCATCCAACAACTTAATTTGGAGCCACTTATGTATGTATCTAATTTAATAGCCTTCCAACAACTTAATTTGGAGCCACTAAATTAATGGTCATCCAACAACTTAATTTGGAGCCACCGAATTGAATAATGCAAATAAGTATAATGCACCAAGAATAAGTACGCAAATAGGTATATCATAATCATGTATATATGCAATCAAGTATTTTGCAATCAAGTATAAAAAGTATAGCGTAGCATAAAAGTGTAAATGTTTTGAGTATTTGTATTTGTAAAGCAAGTAGTTGAGCATGTATCTCCCAAAAGTTTGTAAACAATTAAACGAGTAAAAGTGGGCTACGAACTCACTAAGAATCCTTAAAAGTTTAGAGTACTTGTGAAAGTAAATGAAAATAGTTGAGCATGTATCTCCCCAAAGAGTTTCAAACGATAATAGTAACGGGCTATGAACTCACCTTAAAATGATATCGAACGATAACGGAATCGATGGATAAGCTCGAAGTCTCTACGTATAACCTAGAATATGATGTCAACTCTTAGGTTCGGTATAATGCCTAAGAAAACATGAACGAGCTTATATATGCCATTATATTGATCATGACGTAGTATTTGTATGTTTGTTTATAGAAATGGTTTTAGTTTGTATATCTCGACTACCGCTCGGGCCATCATAATTCGAGGTCATGCAAGAACGCTCGAGGAGCTAGGACACTTTAAATCGTAAATCCAAAGAACTCGTCGATCCGCTTACCCAAATGAACCCTCACATGAAGTTCCCTAGTGTTGTAGTGCTCAATACGTAAAACATGTATTTTGATTACTTGATTATATGATATATTAAGAGTTTATAAATACAATAAATAAACTAACAAAGTTTATAAGTATTTAAATAAGTTTGAGTTATATATATACTTACCTTAAAATAGAATGCTTGAGTATTATGGAAAAATAAAATATTAACGGAGCTTCGACGAGAATTTGCAATCTTCGAAAACCCACGGCTATTAGAAGATTATAACAACGCCTTCTTGAGAACCCAAGAAGAAAAGAAGATTATAACGACGCCTTTTTGGAGACTTGAAGATATTTGAAGATTATAACGACTTTTTCTTGAAAACTTCCAAGAACGAAGATCAAACGCTAGTTTTCTTCAAGAACACATGAATGTTCTTACAAGATCTATAAGAAATGCCTTAGGGTTTAGGACTTTAGATGATAAGAAGGGTGGTGCAAGAAATTATGAAGGTTTTAAGTTGGTATTTATAGGCTAGGATTTTAGGAGTTAACTATATATTGGGTTAAAACTAACCATGGTTAAGTTTACACATGTAATGATCTAAAGGAATGATCAAATATCATCCCTACATGTGTCTTACACGTTTCATATGATAAGGTGGTGATAAGATTGATTTTTTGATATTATCTTGATTTTACGAGTGTAGTTTGGTTCGAAAATCGCTAATCGTAAGTATTTAATTCATGAAACGAAACCGGTGTCGTAAAAATATGAAACTTGCAGGAATGATTAAACTCATCATTATACTCCATCTAAAAATATAAAATGGGTGATAAGTCTTATTGGGTGCAAAACGCCGCTTAAAACTAGAAATACGGGTCAAAACGCGTAATTGCAGCTTATCGAAAAGAACGAAATTTCGTGGAAACGACCGTGAATTTATTTAGAGTAGACTAAAATTAGTCTAAAAGTGATATGAGATGTCAAACTTTGGTTTTCGTCAGACGCGGATAACTTAATGCTTATTCGTGAAGTTTAAAAATTACGCGATTTAAGAAAAAGGTAGAACGTACAAGGTTAATTTCTTTATGGTCAAAGGAGGAGGAAATATGTTTGACTTTTCCAAAATGTAAAAGTTTCTATTCATCTTAGGAAATACAAAGGTGAATCGTTAAGTCCGGATGTAAGTAGAATCGTTTAAAACGTAAGTTTAGTTTTGTTCTGCTACCGGGCTTATTTGGTAACATAATAATAAATCTTAAAATTCTCAAATTAATCATGAGTGATCTAAAAATTTATCCGATGCGGGAAAATTGTCGAGTTGGTTTTCGATATGCTGGATGTTTAAACGGTGAACCGTCCAAAACGAAACTTTAAAACGGTGTTTTCTTAATAACTTTATGAAAATGATCTAACGATTGTCGAACTCTTAGGTCATTACTAAAATGATTTATCCTACGAGAATGTGAAATAAAAATTTCGGGAGTGAATAGTAAAAGTGAATAGTAGTCATGAATAGTAAAATGAATAGTGACCCAAAATGCGAATTGTTACAGCCTCTACCCTTAAAAGGAACTTCGTCCCAAGTTCTCGTTGATGTTCACTACTACAAGTGCATAGTCTAAGGGATTACGCCAAAGCTCATGTATATGGGTTTCTTATCTACTTAGGTACGCTCTTGTGACTATCGCGACTATTTCCCATCCTAAAGACATGCTCTCTTATGGTAGGTTTGATGAGGCAAGCTTTCCCATTCTCGAGCAAAACCCTCAAAGACTTTTAGGTAACCGATTTTACTTAATCTCACAACTCATCAAACAAGAACTGCCATACGATTAGGCTAAATCGGTTTGAGTAACAACTTGATTCTAGCTTGATCTTTGCAACTCATCAAACAAGAACTGCCACCGGATCAAACCGAAACAAGTGGTTCAAGAAAATCTTTTGAAAATTTGGCTCGACACGAATTGCTTACACATATGAGACTACTACTCCTTCATTGCACGATTCTTCCGAATTAGACATAGGTGATCGCTATGTATAATTTAGGAGTAACTATGCAATGATTGGACTAATCGACTCATATGATGTTTGGTGTTTCAACTGCTCATAGAAATCTCTTAGGTTCTAAAATTACGAAAAAGTCTACAAGTGTGCAAGGCGATAGGAGGAAGGTCTCAACGATATAGTAGTTATAGTCTAGGCTCTAAATGCAACCTAGTTCTCTATAACCAATTCTTCGATACTAATCAGTAACACCCCAAAATATCGCAATGGAAGATTGTGTCACCTGGGTGCTACTTCATAATACAAAGTACAAGTTATAGAAAACGACCTCTAAATGAGACGCTTTGAAAAGTTACCATTCGATTAATGAAATCGAGTTACAAACAATGAGGTCCCAAAGTATAATACATAAATGTTTCAATGGTAAATGACAAAAGCATAAGTCTTCAAAATATGTCGTATGCGACTCTATGTTCCATGCAATAGCTATCGCCTTATGTCCCGAGATAAACATGCTAAAGTGTCAACACAATGGTTGGTGAGTTCATAGAGTTTGTTTTGAATAAGTTGAAAAGCCTTTAAAGAATGTTTACACAAAGAAAGGCATTGTAAATCCACTCGCCCAAGTTCCGCCATAAAGAACTTGCAACCCGTGTGTTTACAACCCACCGCTAAAATATAGTTTGCACAATCATGTATGTATGTATCATAGTAGTAAAAGTATATGTGTGACCACAAGGGTCTTCCAACAACTTAATTTGGGATGTATCTAATTTAATAGCCTTCCAACAACTTAATTTGGAGCCACTAAATTAATGGTCATCCAACAACTTAATTTGGAGCCACTTATGTATGTATCTAATTTAATAGCCTTCCAACAACTTAATTTGGAGCCACTAAATTAATGGTCATCCAACAACTTAATTTGGAGCCACTTATGTATGTATCTAATTTAATAGCCTTCCAACAACTTAATTTGGAGCCACTAAATTAATGGTCATCCAACAACTTAATTTGGAGCCACCGAATTGAATAATGCAAATAAGTATAATGCAACAAGAATAACGCAAATAGGTATATCATAATCATGTATAAATGCAATCAAGTATTTTGCAATCAAGTATAAAAAGTATAGCGAGCATAAAAGTGTAAATGTTTTGAGTATTTGTATTTGTAAAGCAAGTAGTTGAGCATGTATCTCCCCAAAAGTTTGTAAACAATTAAACGAGTAAAAGTGGGGCTACGAACTCACGGTAATCCTTAAAAGTTTAGAGTACTTGTGAAAGTAAATGAAAATAGTTGAGCATGTATCTCCCCAAAGAGTTTCAAAACAATTATAAAAGTAGGGCTATGAAACTCACCTTAAAATGATATCACAACGATAACGGAGTCGATGGATAAGCCCGAAGTCTCTACGTATAACCTAGAATATGATGTCAACTCTTAGGTTCGGTATAATGCCTAAGAAAACATGAACGAGCTATATATGCCATTATATTGATCATGACGTAGTATTTGTATGTTTGTTTATAGAAATGGTTTTAGTTTGTATATCTCAGACTACCGCTCGGGCCATCATAATTCGAGGTCATGCAAGAACGCTCGAGGAGCTAGGACACTTTAAATCGTAAACCAAAGAACTCGTCGATCCGCTTACCCAAATGAACCCCTCACATGAAGTTCCCTAGTGTTGTAGTGCTCAATACGTAAAACATGTATTTTAATTACTTGATTATATGATATATTAAGAGTTTATAAATACAATAAATAAACTAACAAAGTTTATAAGTATTTAAATAAGTTTGAGTTATATATATACTTACCTTAAAATAGAATGCTTGAGTATTATGGAAAATAAAATATTAACGGAGCTTCGACGAGAATTTGCAATCTTCGAAAACCCACGGCTATTAGAAGATTATAACAACGCCTTCTTGAGAACCCAAGAAGAAAAGAAGATTATAACGACGCCTTTTGGAGACTTGAAGATATTTGAAGATTATAACGACTTTTTCTTGAAAACTTCCAAGAACGAAGATCAAACGCTAGTTTTCTTCAAGAACACATGAATGTTCTTACAAGATCTATAAGAAATGCCTTAGGGTTTAGGACTTTAGATGATAAGAAGGGTGGTGCAAGAAATTATGAAGGTTTATGTTTGGTATTTATAGGCTAGAGATTTGGAGTTAACTATATATTGGGTTAAAACTAACCATGGTTAAGTTTACACATGTAATGATCTAAAGGAAATGATTAAATTTTGACACCTAGGTGATGACTCCCCAAATTTCATTCATGAAGATAGGATGACTTTGATGGATAGTTTTGGATATTATCTTGATTTTACGGAGTGAGTTTTCCGTTCCGTTAAATGCTATTTAATTCATGAAACGTAAAACCGGTATCGTAAAAATATGAAACTTGCAGGAATGATTAAAATCATCATTATACTCCATCTAAAAATATAAAATGGGTGATAAGTCTTATTGGGTGCAAAACGCCGCTTAAAACCGGAAATACGGGTCAAAACGCGTAATTGCAGCTTATCGAAAAGAACGAAATTTCGTGGAAATGACCGTGAATTTATTTAGAGTAGACTAAAATTAGTCTAAAAGTGATATGAGATGTCAAACTTTGGTTTTCTTCAGACGCTGGATAACTTAATGCTTATTCGTGAAGTTTAAAATTACGCGATTTAATAAAAAGGTAGAACGTACAAGGTTAATTTCTTTATGGTCAAAGGAGGAGGAAATATGTTTGACTTTTCCAAAATGTAAAAGTTTCTAAAATCTTAGGAAATACAAAGGCAGAATCGTTAAGTCCGGATGTAAGTAGAATTGTTTAAAACGTAAGTTTAGTTTTGTTCTGCTACCGGGCTTATTTGGTAACATAATAATAAATCTTAAAAATTCTCAAATTAATCATGAGTGATCTAAAATTTATCCGATGCGGGAAAATTGTCGAGTTGGTTTTCGATATGCTGGATGTTTAAACGGTGAACCGTCCAAAACGAAACTTTAAAACGGTGTTTTCTTAATAACTTTTATGAAAATGATCTAACGATTGTCGAACTCTTAGGTCATTACTAAAATGATTTATCCTACGAGAATGTGAAATAAAAATTTCGGGAGTGAATAGTAAAAGTGAATAGTAGTCGTGAATAGTAAAATGAATAGTGACCCTACCCAACAAGATACATTGTGCTCAACAATGAGTCATGGTCATGGACTTTGGGTCATGGATTATGGATAATATCCAACATGATTTTATGCATGATGTCATACAATGGATAATGGGTCATAGATTATGCTCCATTGGTATGGATCATGGACTTTAGTTTTTATCCAACATATTCCCATTACAAGTTATATTAAGCACATATACGTTTTTATAAAATATAAGTAAACAAAGTTACTTGTAAGTGTTTTATAAAAATGGTTTTGGTTTTATATAAACTTATTTAACTAAACATGGTTGATGATTTTATATGTTTAGTAAAAGTGTGTTAGTAAACTATTATCTCAAAGCTTTTACGTATTTTATTTATTACATTCAATTAACTAGTTATAATACCCGTGCACGCACGGGATTTTAACTTAATTTTTTTTGTTGACTTTATTCAAATTTAGTTTAGTTATTAATATCCATTTTCTTATCTAAAACATTGTATATCGATGTCTAAATTTGATTTGATTTTCTTTACATGTGAGTAAATTTACATTGTGGAATTTCTTATCTTATTGAGTTCACAACTTAATATGAAATCCCGTATTGGAAATTAATAGAATTGGCTATAATGACAGGAGAAACTCACATGCGCCTATCGAGTGTGGAAACCTTCGCATTTGGTATTACGACTGTTGTATATGGTCATAAAAAGATATACTTTGATTATTAGGAAGCCACAGAGTATTTACATCACGTTAATATTTGTACATATTTTTTTTCAGATTGTGTACGTTGTTGTTTGTATGTTGTGAGAGAATCATTATTGTTTGTTGTATAAGTTCTATGCATTTACACGGTGTTCTCGAGTTAGACTTAAGCAAGAAAATAAAAGAAAATGAAAAGGAAACAAAAGATGTGTTTTCGAGTAACATTTAAGGAGATAAAGAAAAGGAAATAGAATAAAAGTTAGTGTTATTTTATTGATTTTTAAAATAAAGTGTTTCCTCCTAGTTTTGAGAAGAAAATGTTTACTTTACATTCTTTTACTTTTTTTTAATAATAAAACTCAAGAACACAGTGTTATATTATTGCACTTTTATTATTATATATATTTATTCATATATTTTCTCACTCACATACACACATATAGATGTTACTAATTCATAAGCCATTTTTAAGTAATGTTTTTTTTCGTAAACCGTTTAAGAGAACACTTAGAAGGCATAATTGTCTTAAAAAAATAATACTATAGGCATCAATTTTATCTTAACTACCGAACAAACGTGTCATGTTTCTTAAATTGATAGCCTTATCTACCTTGGAAAAAATTGAGGTTGGATGGGCTAAACAATGAGTTAAATCAAACTGATCGAGGTGTATGAAAATGGGGGCAATTAGCGTGGAAGGTTACTTCAAAAATATTCTCATCATAGTATTGTTTCATACGTATTGAATGGGTTGCAAATCTACTTATTAGATCACTACTAAGAACCTCTTTATCTTCAAAATTACATGGCCATACACAATGGTTGCACGCAAAAAAGTAATAAATCAAAACATGATATCATAAATGGAGGAAATTTATGTTAAAAAAAAAACAAAAAAGGAAACATTAGTACTTGATACGTAACAGAGTTTAGAGGCAAAGTTTGCCCATTAAGATAAAACTGGGCAACTTGGGTTAATACTTAATTACCTTCACCCAAGACTTTTGCCCAATGTAATGAAACCATGCTATTTTTAGTCTAAATAATATAAAATTAATACCACCAATATATACAAAATAAGAGAGAATACCTTATCTATGACACATTAGTCTGTGTCTCACATTTTATTCGTTTAGAACCATCCTTATTGCTAATACCTTTTGTGACATCTTTCTTTTTTGAGGTTTCATGATCACCTAAAGTAATGATATCTACCCCCACAGCTTATATAAGGTTTAAACAACCATTTCCAGACCGAACTTCATATGTATATGCATATGCAACTCTCATTCTGATTATATCTAACACTTTGAGATCATTAATGAATTGATTAAGATTGCTCTAATCAAATAAGTTGTTCCAGTCAGAAGATGTTAAACAATACTTTTAAGTTCGCAAATAAAAAGCAGTAATTTTGACTTCAAACTTTTCAACATAACGTTGTAATTTTTCTCTACCACAAGAGGACGAACAGATCATTTGAAAGCGATGAGTTTGTCATTTAATAATAACAATAATCATGTCGGTGAAACATATTTGCATATACCACAACATTTGCATAACCTAAAAGCAAATTCTTATTTGAACAATCAAGTTTCTTAATTTGTAAAGATCACTTATGGATTTCATTAGAGCACATTTATAGTTCATTTCTAGCTCAATTTCAGAGAAAACCCACATACATTATCAAGTTTGCTAATTTGGAAAGACTAAGGATGGATACGTGCTAATATATAGAGGGTAATCACAAACTACAACGACGAATATCCCGGTTCCTAAAAGTTTGTATTGTACTTGAACCGGTTCCTAAAAGTTTGCATTGTACTTGAACAGTTTTTTGCTGTTGATGATTCAAGTCTACTGGCAGAAACACAATCCACATGTAGGCAAGTTGTTTTAACATTGGTTAGATAATAAATAAAGTATATCTTTCACCCTAACCTAACAAAAATTAAACAAAGCGAGAACACATGAGAAAGGGATATCACATCATGTCATTTCCCTCCTCAACTCCATGCAATCATAATCCTAAAATTATACTAACAAACCAAAGCTCTATAGTTCATCATGTTAATCGTCATTTTCGACCGATTCAGCACGACCTTGGGCCCCACCAGACCTCTGATAAACATTTGTGACAATATGTTTACAAACAGCATCGTGATGCTCTTCTCAACTGACTGATTGTCGTCTAGCCATTCAAGTGCCTCCTTTGTTACGGTTTCAATCTTTTCTTTCTTCTCAGATCGAGTTGTGAGCAACTCATGTTTACCGTTGACTTGGTTCCTCATGTTGTAAACATAAGTTTCTAGGGTGTAACAACACAAGCATCGATCTTTTCTTTCACCTTCTCTTATCTTCTTCAGCGAACTTTTATGTTTAGTCTTTTCGCCGGTGATTCTAATATGTTTTTTTATTTTCCATGAGCCTTGTCCTTCCTTGTCCCCAGGATACAGATTTTTTTGAATTAACAAAAGGATAAACATGGTTTAGCACTCCAGATTTAAAACTGAAATTCACATAATACTCGTAATAAACATGGGTTAGCACTCTGAATTCAGAAGTGAAATTCACAAACCTTGGAGCTGGAGGAATTGAAGAAAAATCAAATGTTGCAAGTAGCCAACACTCCATTGTGAGACTCCTTTCACCTTTATAAACCTGTTACAAAAATGTAAAGATTAGTTCATGAGCTACACATATTGGGAAAAAATGCTCAAACTTTATTAGCCCGATTTTGAAAGAAATGGTACTTTATTGGAGATAACAAAGTGTTGACTCTGGTAGGTAGTAAAAACTTGAGATTTCTTAGTTGGGATCAGAGTGTTCCTTGGGATCAATTTTGTCATCACCCATCCGGCAATTTCAATATGGTAGGGTATGAGGAGCCACATCAAACAAAAGAATATCGACACATAAACACATTAGTATAAGTATTGCTTTGTTAAAAGATCGAAGAATATAAATGAAAATACACGACATCTAGAGATAGGTGATAAGAATAAGTTATACCTTTATTTCCATTACCGGTCAACACGCTTAAAATGCCTCCTTGAACTGCAGAACCAAACACAACAATCTCATCAACATGATATAAATTACACTTCCTCTAACAAAAGTACCCTTTCAAAAACCGAAGCCTTAAAGATTGGAATAGTACCTTTTCTCTCTTTGAATGCTTTATAGCACTAATTTCTCCTCTTCGCTTAAAATATATGCATAAATCCCTGTGCATAAGCTCAAATATATAAAATACGCGAAAAGTATAAATAAAGACAACTTTTACTTTAGTATCGACTGGATTGACGTTTGTTGCAGTTGGTATGCAAGTATTCAATTTGACCCTAAATTCATAAGCACATATACAAACGCCCAAACTGTATTTTTAATACTTGAATACTCCCTTACACTTTATTTTAAATGCATAAATACTCCATACCCACTCACATATATTGTAGCTTAAAATAGACCCCTTTATAAAAAGTCAACTCTCATATCTTTTCAACTTAAGCTTACACAATTGCTTTGTTTGATTTGTTAAAAGGGGTGATTCGTAGATATAGCAGCAGGGGCGAATCAGGAGGTACATATGTTCATTCATATATAGAGTTTTATTCTTAAAATACTATTCTAAGTAGTAAGACATGTTATTGTATCTTGCTTTCTACGTCTCCAGGCTAGTCATCGTGTAGAAGTTGATGAAAGACTTTTGCTCCTTCCTACCTGAATTGACCCCAAGTAAGTTTCCCAAACTACGCAATGACCTCTCATAATCCATATTTTCATGTGATGATTGTTTTTAGCGTGAATGATAATTTTCATTGTCACAACATGTCATGTTTTTAGTAATAAAGTGAGTCTTCATATTTAAGATGTGCAAAAGGACCTTTCTACTGAATCATAATTTATTGTCAATAAACACTCCCCTCCGCACTATATCCTATAGGTGTCAAATCGTTAGCTTGGAAAATGGGTCAAAGTGGGTAATTATTGGAAGGAGTAAAAAATAGCCGGGCCGAGTTGGGCCAACCAGAAACACTTTCACTGTCTTTTCTTTCTTGAGTTTACAAACTGTTAATTTTTGAAGTCAAATTAAGAAACATTTATCACAACTGTGACAATCTAATTAGTATTGAAAATTATTTAGTTTCCATCTTAACCAATGACTAAAACTCTACCAATTGACCCGTTAGAGGCAAACTATAACCCAAATGGCCTCACCCATGTACTCATTACTTGAGTCAAATTTTCAAGTAGTACTCTACTTTTTGACCCCCAACCCCCTAACCTGGTCGTGTTACAAACTCTAATAATGCTACATTGATATCTAAATAAATCTAAAGTTTAATCATCTGTGCATAAAAATTGTAGATTATATAATTTTAATAATACAATACTCTTGTAGTTTCCATCTTAACCAATGACTAAAACTCTACCAATTGACCCGTTAGAGGCAAATTATAACCCAAATGGCCTCACCCATGTACTCATTACTTGAGTCAAATTTTCAAGCAGTACTCTACTTTTTGACCCCCAACCCCCTAACCTGGTCGTGTTACAAACTCTAATAACGCTACATTGATATCTAAATAAATCTAAAGTTTAATCATCTGTGCATAAAAATTGTAGATTATATAATTTTAATAATACAATACTCTTGATGCCCGTTCACGCATGAGTTTCACACCTATGAGTACAACTAATAACTAAATTTAAACTGTATGTGTTCGGTGTAAAATAAACCATGCCGAGTAAATACTCTTAAATTTCTTTTATTTTCGCCCCTAAAAGACATAGTGTAACTACCAAAAAAAGTACCAAATACTAATACAAATATATACATCGGGTGCGGGTCAATTAGCTGGTGAATGCACATATATGTAAATTGTACGCCTGATAACCACAATTCAAGAGCATAGACAGAATAGATTATACCATCTTTAATAATTTGTTATACTAAACTGTAAGCTAAATCACAACTTACATTGCGCACAACCGGTTAAAAATTCCTTAGACCCAACTTATTGTCTAACAAAACTGCATGATCTTTCTGGTTACGTAAGCCCCCTTAATATCAAGATGTATATATCACGTGCTTTTTTATCCATCTGATCTAAAAGATAAAATAAAATGCTTAGATTAATACAACAAAAAGTCATGTAATATCAATGATATATGTATATAAAACTTGTTATCAAGAAATAAACAAATTTTTGCACCAAGTAACATGATAACAATTGATTTATGGTATCTACATATGATAGTTTTCTCCTAAAACTGTTAAAAGATCGGAGTAATGGTGTTTGATTGTCATCGTCAAATACTCGCATCATAAAATTACCATTCTATCCTATAGATAATCATTTACTTGTAGTAACCCATATGAAAATGCAACATTCATAATCGTACGATAATATTTAAATGGCGACATTATTAAACCTTAGGCTTGCAACCACCATGTTCACCATCAGAATCTGGTTACGAAAGAACTATTTATATCTATTTTCACCTTGAATGTTATTCGTAATTAGCACAATCCAAACTATCTCTTGCGTGTATATTTATTCAAAAACATTAGTCAGATGTATAATAAGTAAGAGGTGTTGGGCACTACATTTTTCAAGTGAATGGTCTGTAGGTGATCTATATACCAAATTAGTTTAGATGTAGCTAATTATCCTTAAGTTTATTTTGTACGTCAAACTAATCCGACCAAGTTTCACTATTACCAAACACTAAAAACCTATTATCTACAACTTTGAAACTCCATAATTAAATTATCACTTTTAAAACACAATGCAAAACACCCCCTAATATTCAAGTATTTGATGTAAAGAAATTGTACCTTTAGAGATATTTGTAAACGGCTACGACCCATCTTACAGCTTCTTCAAGAGTTATTGCTCCCTTAATATTGAAGAATAATACATTAAACTATTATTAAAATAAGACAATCTTAATTATAGATAACAACATAAAATAAACAAAGCAATACAATTAGGGCTCATAACCCTCCCCAAAAAAAAAAAAATAAAATAAAATAATAATAATAATAATAATAATAAATCAATCATAATTCAATAAGAAGATGATTAGTATACCTTAAATTCATTAGCCGGAAAAAAGAGCTTTGATTAAACAGATTGATCCATGTTAATTTATGGTTTTTTAGTCGTTGTGTGGTTTGGGTATGATTTTTGTTTTTCTTTTGTTGGAAGGGAAGAACTCGCTTTTGCTTCAAATCTAAAATTTCAAATTTTAGTTTTGACCCTTATATTTTTTGTATATATGCCCCGCCCTTTTAAAGTTTTATATTTTTACAATTTTGGCCCATGTGTATTTTTAATTTTTTTTTGTATATGTGAGCATAAAAACGTTTTTTTAAGATTTGTGAAGCAAATTAGGAAATAATTAGGTTTAAACTTTTTTCAAAATCTAAAAAGAAAAATCAAATTAAAAAAATTATTACTAAAAAAGGAATGAATTGATTTTTTTGAAATGAAAAGTTCTCAATATGGGTTTTGTTTTATTATATAAAAGATTTTATAATAGTTATCGACAAAATATTAGAAGATCATAAAATATAAATAAACGTTCTTACCGTTATTTGTATTAACACAAACCAAGGATGAACAATTTACTCAAAAAAATAAAAATAAATAAATACGATACTAGAGTATTTCTCTGAAAGAAAGAGGATCATATCTTCATATTTCATTAACCTCAAACGAAGAATCTCGAACATCATCAATCAAACAGAATCCAAAAAAAGATGGCAAGTTCAAAAGTGGCAGAGAGGGTTGCAACGGCGGCTAGACGACAAGCCCTGACATTAACGGAAACAGCGGCCGTTAGGATACGTGATCTTTTACAACAACGTCAACGACCTTTTCTTAAACTTGGCGTTAAAGCTCGTGGTTGTAACGGTCTTTCTTATACCCTTAATTATGCAGGTTACGCCTTTTACAATTACTACATTATTTACGTCATTTTTTCTTTAATATAATATATGTTGTTTATTTGCCCCCTTCTATTGCTTTTTTTATTCTTTAGGTTTCCGTCCTTTTGACCAACTAATCCACGCGTTTTTTTGCCCCCTTTTTATTGCTTTTACACTTACTCTTTATCAGTTTGGAGTATTTGTTCTTAATTTTGGCTTATATTTCATATATGTTCATATTTTCTGGCGGTGGTGTTTGTTTCTTATATAGACGGCTTATGGCTTATTTGGTTTTGGGCTTATGTTTTATAAGCTCACATTTTGTGGCTTATTTGACACTTTCCGGCAATAAGTTCATTATGTCATCAACAACTTATATGAGCCGGAAAGTGTCAAAATAAGCTACAAAAAGTGAGCTTATGGAACATAAGCCCAAAACCAAATAAGCTATAAGTCGGCTATATAAGCCGAAACAAACACCCCTAAGCTTTTCATGACTTGAGCATGGTGAACAAACAAAACAAAAAGAGGGCCATCTCAGAATATAAGTTCATAAACAGGAATATAAGCCAAAATAAATGAGCTTATGAAATATAAGCGAATTCATTTAAGCTCATATGTTATATAAGCTTAAACAAACACCTCCTAATTATGATTGTATGAGGCTCAAATAATCAGTTTTGAAATTATGATTTAATCATTGCGATGATAAAGAGCATAAGCAAATGATAACGCTATCCCGTGCTTTGGGGGGGGTTTGGTTACAGTTTGTCTGATTCTAGTTATTTAAAAAATCATAATCATTTATTAAGCGATCCCTAGCACATGACGATTTCTGAAGAAGTATGAATTTTTTTAACAAGGTCATGGAGATCCTTTTCGATGTTGGATTATGCATGTTAGACATATAGTTGCTTTCAATGGCAACTTTCTGGCCTGGCATAGTGGCCACTTCTTTAGTTTTTTGTAAAAAGAATTTTGGCTTGCACTTCTTGAGAGCGACTATGTAAGGTCGGAAGATATGTTGCGAAGAGAGAGTGAAAATAATGATACTGTTTTCGTAGGGCTCCAGTTGAATTGGCTACGCCTATGTTCAATAGTTATAATTCTGTTTTGTGCCCCATTAGGACTTATTTGTGTACAAGGTTGTGTTTATCTAATTGAATGTGAAACTTGTTACTGTTCTTTAAACAAATATATACGATTTTTGATTCCCCTGAGGAATGCAACTCTGGAGACATGTATGCGACGTATCATTAAGAGTTGAAAATCACATCATATAGGAAATTAGGAACCTTTTTTAGGCTTCAGTCCCTTGTATTTTGAGTCTGTCAATAATTTAAATGCTCAGCAGCCGCACATTGATTGAAGTTATTGTGATGTGGTGTATTATTGGCCCTAGACAGGGTTCTAACAAATGTGAAGCAAGGACACGATACAGAACAATAGCATCTCTTGCATATTTCCTGCTCGTTATAGGAAAATGCCTAATTGCTTATGGTCTACCTTGCTATTTGCCTTTATAGGTTACTCGACTCTTTTGCTCTACTGTTTGTTAGAACTAATGTTCCGTGCTTTCTTTCTGAGGATGCCTATAGATTTGTCAAGCTTCAATGTTATTAATTGAGCATTTTTCGAAACAAAATGCATCTTAAATCCACAATCAATAGTGTGACTGTCAACTGAGATAGAGTTCATATATAACTAGTGACTCATGCAAGACCACAACCTTTTTTTCTTGTCTCACGCCTTGCTTTCTAAACTCTTTGCCAAACGTGTACTTGATTATTATAACGTTAAATCTTCAAGAGGCAAACATAATGATCTTTTAGGTGACATTGATTTCTCAGTATGTGCAAATTAGCATCTTGAGAAGTGCTGTGTTATCTGTCACCAAACCTTTGAAGAGTATAGATTTCTATTAGGTAAACTAGTCCTAAGTTCTATCATAACATATATAATGGTTCAGTTGGAAAAGAAATGTAGTTGGAAAACCCATCTTTGAACTGTTTATTATCTGTTCTAGTGCATCATATTAATTCTTCATGTAAGTACATATGTACCATGTTGTATATGGTATTTAACTATTTATTATCTGTTCTAGTGCATCCTTAATTCTTCATTACTTTTTGAACATAGCAACTTTGATTAGTTCGATTGTAGACTTGCATCACATTCATATATATTATAGGGCAAATGTTTTTAAAAGGCATCATACTTGCCACCATTTGCTTTTGTGGGTAGCGAACAATTTTTTTTTGCTTTTGTGGGTACTTTTCTTTCAAATTCATCCTTTTTAGGGTACTATGTGACATTTTTTCCCTTCGGGATTTTTTTTTTTCTATTAGCTAAGAGGGGCAAAAATGTCCAAAAATTTCACAAAATACCGAAAAAAGGATGAATTTGAAAGAAAAGTACCCACAAAAGCAAAAAATTTGTTCGCTACCCACAAAAGCAAATGGTGGCTACTACGATACCTTTCAAAAACATTTTCCCTATATTATAAGTGCATCGGGAAACCTATATTCATTTGTCGTTCTGCACTCATATTTGCATACCAAATTACCAATAAACTTGCAACTTAGCTATGACATTCTTAGGATTAACTACACTTACAGTTGTTGACATATGAAGTTCCTGACACATTAATCTCTTAAATGTACAGATGAGAAAGGGAAGTTTGATGAGTTGATTGAGGATAAGGGTGTGAAGATATTGATAGATCCAAAGGCTCTCATGCATGTTATTGGTACTAAGATGGACTTTGTAGACGACAAACTCAGGTAAGATGCTCGTTTACATTTTGATTTATTAAATTTCTCTAGTGTGTATCTTGTGTGGATACATTGTATCACGTATGAGCATGAGTTAGGGTAGATATTGACAGGATACACATCATTACCACCTTCCTGGCATCACCAATGTGTTATAGCAGACATATATGCCTAGTGACGAACCTAGAACTAGAGAGGGCAAACATTTCAAAATCCAAATGGCTTTGTGTATGTAATGTTTGAGCTTAAAGACTCCTGGTCATCAATGATGCCTGGAACATGGATGGCTACTAAAGAGACCTAATGAATGATTTATTAGATGAGTAGATAATGGTAATGAGGACTGGTGTGCATTAATTTATGTCACTACTCATCAACTTATTTGAAAAGTTAAAAGAAATATCTGGAAGTGTTAAGAAACATACAAGTGACTGTGTAGAGTTACGCAATATTGATTGGCTCTACCATTGTGCATAGAACACTCTGGATATTCCTCCTAGTGCATCTGCAGAAAGCTTTTATAAAATCTTAGACATGTTTAGTAAGACGATCAGTGGGCTAAATGATGGCTAGTGGGCTAAATGATGGCTGAAGTTGGTGCAGAGAATAAAATAAAGTTTACTAGCTCATATCTGTTATAAAATATCATCACAAATATATGTCATGCAACTTATTAGTGTAGTAGATAATGTACTTGGATAGTCTTCGCCTTGTGTTCATTGATCACGAGCTTTAAATCTAAATAAAGTATCAAACGTCCATCTGAGTAAAACATTACCTATAGAAAAGGGGTCTTCAGGATAAAACTCAGTAAGAAACTAGTAAATGGCTTGTATTCGCGAGATAGAGTAGCTCTTCATAATGCCCAATCAGTCACTTGATGTCCGTAAGTGAATATAACTATGCCAATCTCATGGCCCTTCCACTCTACATGTAGAGTTCACTCAACTCAGTAGTTTGGAGCGCCAAAGCTGTACTCCCTACATCAGTTCTTAGGCCACTCTAACAAGCACGATAATGTGCGACTCTCTAATTTTGAGGGCTGAGTCAAGGTCGCATATGAAGATGAATGAGATTAAAAGGAATGGGGAAGAGTTTTAAGGTGTTTGGGTGGACACATGTGGCCATAATAAAATGAGGTATTAGAGTAATTTTGCTGTGAGGTCCATGGTGAGAACCTTGACTTGGTGGAGATAGGGGAATGAATCATGACTGTGCTATTACAGGAGGTCACTTTTGTTGGGTTTTACTAATCATAACAATTTATAGAAAACAAGTAAACATCATCAAAGCATGCAGCGGAAGTAATAGGAATAATACTTGTAAATTAATTAACCGAATTAAAAGTATATGCGTACCTTTTGCGAATCAATGCAATTAGGGTTTATGGAAAAACCCCAAATTAAGATCAAGGAACAAGAAACCCTAAACCCTAATAAATTAGGGTTTATGAATGTCGACCAAAACCCTTGTCGACCCACCAAGATATGCAAACACAAGTGTATTTGCTCTTCGTTCTTGTACACACGTATTAGTAGCGAATCAATGAGAAAAGCTAGGTTCTTGATCACAATAGATTAACCAAACACCTTTGTTATGCTCAAGGTCACTCGTAAATCCCTTACAATGGGAATTCACTTCGTCAACCAAGAACAAGAGGGAAGAAAGAAGAAGTTTGGCCTTCTATTGAAATCTAGTGTACCAAAGAATGAATACATGGGGATGTATTTATAGCCTTATGGTAGATGTCAAGATTACTATGGTTTCCGATGTGGGATTCCATAGGTTCTGCCAAAAACAAGCCCAAAAGAGGATTCCTAAAACCTTCTCTTGGCTAGTTAACTTTTCTTCATATCCCGTTGACATTTAACGACCGATAATCAAAACTCCGTTAAATCCCAACTCTCGTTAATTGTTTTATTCGTGATCAAATAATTAAATACAACATTTTATATATTAATTATTTATACATTGATTCTCATACGTAATGTGTGCAATCCCGAAGTCTCGAGTTCGAATCCGGTCATACGTATATTAATAATTATCCATAAACCTTTCAACTTTATGGTGAGTGTCAACTGTATTTGTATGCTTGCGCTTGAAATGGCCTTTCGTATGTGTGTTTAAAAGTGTTTGGGGGTAGGGTTTGGGATGGAGAAAAGTGCAACTTGGATGGGAAGGAATTTGCTATTGTAACTTTCAGGAAATTAGGTACTAGACACTAGCTATATTAAACTACGCCACTTCAAAAGAAGTTATTTAAGCGTTACATTGACTGTGCTATTACAGGAGGTCACTTTATGGTGAGTGTCAACTGTATTTGTATGCTTGCGCTTGAAATGGCCTTTCGTATGTGTGTTTAAAAGTGTTTGGGGGTAGGGTTTGGGATGGAGAAAAGTGCAACTTGGATGGGAAGGAATTTGCTATTGTAACTTTCAGGAAATTAGGTGTGTGTTTAAAAGTGTTTGGGGGTAGGGTTTGGGATGGAGAAAAGTGCAACTTGGATGGGAAGGAATTTGCTATTGTAACTTTCAGGAAATTAGGTACTAGACACTAGCTATATTAAACTACGCCACTTCAAAAGAAGTTAGATCCATTGTCTTTAAAATGAGATATTTTGCAGATCATAATGTTATTTACTGATGTTACAAGTAGATAGAAACTCAATGTAACCCTTAAATAACAAATATCTATATTTTTCATAATAACATCAATCTCAATTTTCAGCATAGGTTTTGGTAGAATTGGATCAGTTCGAGGTTGGGTCTTTGAAGTGTTACAACCTTCTCATGTAACAAAATGAACATCCACCTCATTCATTTTCTGCATGTATGGAAGATTTAGTGAGAATTTCACAAACCTTACAAACTGAGTGGCCTTGGTGTACTAGAGTCGCTCCTTTTGCTTTTGAAATGTGTCAGTTAGTTTGATACCTTCTCTAGCAACCCCACATCTCACCGCCTTCAATTTTAATCTTTCTCCTTCCATTTCCTATTTATAGATTCCCATTACTCCTGAATTATCACCATGGTACATAAAATTACAAATATGCAGCTAAGGAAGGATCTGGTTTCCTAAATCAAGTCGTCATTGATATGCAGCGCAATTAATGCTAAAATATGACAAACTTCCATACCATATACGGAAAAAAAAAAAAAAAAAAAAAAAAAAAAAAAGAAGCTGTAGTTTCTACACTCCACCACCCACCCCAACCACCCTTGCTTAATACCTTATTCAGGTCATATACGAATGGTGCATCGTGTTTGCTACATCTAGGTTTTTCTAAAGAAAACATTTGTAACTTTTAGAAAAGAAAAAAGAGAGTAGGCAAATGGATTAACTTTTCATATGTTTGCTTCTAAAATTTTAAATTGCTTTTGAAAGATGTTAAATGCTGTTGTCTTTGGTGCAGATCTGAATTCATATTTATCAATCCAAACTCGAAGGGGCAGTGTGGTTGTGGAGAGTCTTTTATGACAACAAGCAGCACAGCTGCAAAGGCCGGTGGCAGTTCTTGATCTCTTTCACGTCAGATTATTGTAATGTCCGAACCAGGCACTCTATAAACCATGTATAGTTTGTATCACTAATGATACCAGCAGTTTACAATAGATAGTTTGGTATATAGGAGTACAACAGTTTTCATGTGTTTTCTGTGGGCATCACAAGTGTGTTCAAATATGTATGTGTGACTATTGGTTTCTAATAAGCTGGAACTTGGGTTCTTTCAAGTCATACAACTTGTGTTTGAGTCATACGTTAATTTACTGGATTTTATCCAATAGTCTTCTGAAAATTCATAAATAGCTAGTTTTCTTCTATGTTATGTTTCTACACTTTTATGTTAAACTACTTTTTGACATAATCTGCACTTTATGTGCAGAAGATGAAATTGGACAGTTAAGAAAAGTTGTGCATCTCGGTAGAAATTAGTTTTTTTCCCCTTTCATAACTCAGTATGTAGGTGGTTTGAAATAAACAGTGTCCAAATACGATTAAGATTGGTGGTCTTTAGCATTTTATAATGAACTCCAAACATATATAGAATCGAGGAATACTCATGTATGTCAAACTTATATATCAAGGAAAATTAGATACAACGACTGTATATGTTTCTGAACAATAATACAATATCTATTGTGGAGTTGCGCCCTAAAAATTTTCATTTCTATTACTGTATTACGGTATTACCTATGTCATTGTTAGTTTGTTTCTAATTTATGTGGCTCATTTTCTTCTGGAATCTATGTTGAATCATTGTTAGTTCATCCGAATTGACTAACCAATGATCCTTCTTCATTCCATGTGGCTCAACATTTTCATCATCTGCGATGACCTTGTTCTTCTGAGGTTGTCTCCTCGTGCACTGAAAGACTGGCAGTTGCTGCTTCTAAAGTGCTTCCATCTTCATCTTCTCCAACACAAGGCATGATTGGATAGCTGACAGTAAAATGTATATTACACATATAAGCAAAAACAGAAGAGTAGCGTGTAATAAATCGATACGAGTAAGGAAATAGGTACTATAATATAAACCTTTTTAGTTGTTCACTGAGGGAGTGGCGTGATCCAGTTCGAGCATAAAGATAGCGACTGTTGCTGCTGTGGTCGCGGTCTTGTAAACCGAAGTTGACAACATCAACAACTATGTTGAGTTCTTTTAACAGAGTTGCAGACTTTTCCAAGGTAGGCATCGTCATGTGGAGTTGACTGAACACACAGAGAGAGGAGGAGAGAAAACATACATACAAATTAAAATCTGGAACATACATCAAGACCGCTACATTTAAAACGATACCTAGCCCACATGAAACAATTAGGTGGATACAGAAAGCCATCAATATATAAACCTGAAGTTGATCATACAAAAGAGAATAGAACTAATGAAGTTGATCATACAAAGACCGGGCATAATATGGTAGAATGTATAATTAAATACTCGTACGTCTCAAGGTAGACGATATATACTTAAGATCACGAGAAGGTTTACAAAACAAATCAACCCCTCCCATTGTCGTAAAGCCTACCTTATTCTCTGGATAAGCCTATATGTAACAGCAACAAGGAAACAACTTTCGCTTTATTGAAGAAATATGTAAAAGTTATTATTATTATTTTTTTTGGGTAAAGGATTTTTCACCCCTGCAAAATATATTACTTCAAAACCGTTTAAGATAAATGGAACGCAATAACTACTACATTAACCTCAAGAACCGCTGAACTATTACTAGATCATTTATAATGCTCATAAACGAACAACTACTATCAACAACTGGTGACTACTAGAAAACAACATAAAATGAAATGCCAAACTAATGAACCAAAGAAACAAAAGTTACTTCCTAAGACGACTGAAGCTTGAAATCATTCAATTGCCCCGACGGATCGTAAACCCGAGCCGCATAATCATCGGAAAATAATCTTCAAGCTCGATACCTCCACCGAAGATGAAAATAATTTCCTATGTTACCTCATCCTCATCATCGCCGAATCAACCACTTCACCCACTTTAGAGAATGGGTTACCTCTCTAGTTGAAGTACTCGAAGATGGAACAGAGAAGGCTTAGAAGACTCGCCACAACCTTTGGCTCCATGTTACTAATAGGTCGATCTTGTGTTCCTTTACCATTATTATCATCTCCTAGAACGCCCTCATCCACCAATGAATCCAAGACACCAAAAGAATTAGTAGACTTAACGTCCGCACTGAGTTAACATTAGAAGGATGAGTTGGCACCGATCTTTAGGATCCAAACCGAAATGGTACCACCGTTATTTTTCTTACCTGTGCGACTCGAAGAAGCCCCTCCAGAAGATGATGCGACTCCTTTAACTGTCCCACCTTTAGGCTCCCAACGATAATGAAAAGCAACCTTAGGTTTTGTAAAACGAATACCATCAATATGCTTCTCTTTACTATGTTGTTTACCTTTACCCTTACGATTATTAACCTTCACATAACCATCATTATCAACCACATGTTTCTCGCTTGGTTTAACATTCTTACGACAACCACCATCATTATGGTCAAAGATTTTACACTTCTCACACCTTGGAGGTTTCCACTCAAACTCAACTTCTAGCGTTTCCAGTGAATGACCAAATCTGTCAGGAAAAGGAATCGCCACCACAATCAAATCAAGTAAAGCAGTCAAAGATGAAACTTCCACAAGAACCCTAGCATAAGAATTGTGGCCCCAATATTTGAGACACATCGCACTTGTATAAGAATCAAGCATAACAGGCATCCCAATCTGAGTAGAAATTAAGCTAAGACCGACTTCGGAATAAGCTACTAATGGAATATTATGAAATTTGACCCAGACTGGCGCAGAAATAACTTCATCCTTTTTTAGTTTGGTATTAGGAGTCCAAACATTCAAGAAAATGGGAACTAATCGAATTAACCAAGGACCTTCTTCCAAAACCCTTTCCATACCTTCCTTAGACGCAAATTGAAATAAGAAAAAACCATTGCTAAGCATTACACGTTGAAGTCCATATTTTGCCCAAGTATTACGCATATATTCTCCACTATTGGAAAAGCATAACGCTTCCAATAAAATATCCATACAACGATTCGTAAGCGATTACTTATCTCATTAACAACCTCCAAAGGAATAGCCACATTAGCACCGCAACACATTCACTATTCCTCATCTCCAAACTCTAATGACCTTCTTGCTTGAATTATCTTTAAGCATAGATGCAAATGATGAAGGACCAAGAGTAGCCCCGAGGAGAAACCCCATTCGACTTAACATTAAAATCACCTTGAGTCATAACCTCATGCACACATGTAGGACCAACGTGGGACAAGAATTAGCAATCTTGTTACAAGAATTCAATTCATTCGAACCAATATTCAAGTTCCCCATATTAATGCACTATCAGATGCAATAGACGCCTGTTTCATCCCACTCGAATCACCACCTTGAGAAAGAGTCTCATGCATAATATTATTCAACTGTATAGGACTTACAAACGCATTAGATGGCAAGTTCAAAGGAGGAAATATCTCATTATATGAACTGGACGTACTGGTAGCATCATGAACAAGTTGCGAGTAGATCGAAGTAGCATTACTAGGTATCTCAGCATGAACGTTGGCCATACCATGCACGTTGGCTGCTCCAAAACTACAAAACGCAGACGAACCATGGACGGTTCCATGGACACTCCCAGATTAGACGTAAGAGAATTGGTACCATTCTTTCCATCCAACCCATATTTTCCCTCGACATTCAACGACACATTAGTATTTTTGACCGGAACATTACGTGTCGCCTTCTTCAAGATTGATTTCAAGATTGGAGCATCACCCAACAAACTTGAACTCACATTAATCGTAACCTTCTCATTCGACACCTTCAAGTTTGTAACACCATCAGGCTGATTTGGATTCATGATTTCCAGGAAAAAAAAAAGATGCAACAAAACCCTAAAAACAAACTAAATAGCGAAACCCTAAAGGAACATAAAAAGACCAACGAACAGCAGCATAATTCACCTTCGATCCAACCCCATAAGGGTTAAATCTAAACCAAACAACCATGAAACTCACATGATGCACCAAATATATCAATACGATCAGAAAAAAATGAACTGTAGTAGCGATACCCTAAAAATAATGAAACCCTAACTTACAAAAGACCCTTTAATCCGAGAAAAAACATGTTAAAGATGAACTATAGGTGATAGACAATCAAGAACAAGAGAATTAACGGAGGTGCCAAGAATCGTTCAGATGAATAGGGGCATAAAATCGCCATAGGGTCGCTTTTAGGTTTTCTTATAATAATATGATCTAGTTGTGTTTTGTAAAAGTTATTATTATTATGGGGTAAATTGCAAAAATGGTCCCTATGTTAGGTTACTATAATATGAACACAAGTATATTTAGATGTATATTAGAATGTGAGAGAGAGGAGAGACGGATGGGACTTTCACACGAGAAAGAACCAACACTCTCAAATGAGAGTTTACAAGGTATTTATAGGCAAGGGATCTAGGGCAACAATTCTAGTTTGTTTGGGCCTAAGCATAGGCCTATGGGTTTACTACATAAGCCTAGCACTAAATACAAGCATATAAGCCTTAATTAGCAACCTATTACATATTAATGACCGACACTTGAAATAGTAGTTATGAGTGATCCCAACAATCTCTCCCTAAGTGTTGGTCATAAGGTAGGTGTGGTTGCTTGACGTCTTTCTAGCATTTTTCTTTCTTGTGAGTAGAGATGCTTTGAATTCTTTAACTTTATCAGCATGACGTCGTGTTTTCTTTGTTCAATTTTCTTTGTGAATGTGGTGATCAGATTTTGTTGTTCGCCATTCATCAGCTTCTTTGGTTAGGTATCTCCACGCCTTTCTCCACCATGCTCACACTTATTTTGACTTTGAATTCCAAATGTGATGTAGTTCTCGAGTCTTTAAACTTTGAAGATTCTTTGACTTTGAGGAAGAATCATTTTGACTTGTGTGTTGCCTTTGAATATGAAAGAACTTCATGTGTGATGTTGTTGGTATGAGCATGTGGAGAATGGTATGGTCTTTCCTCCAAGGAGCAATCATCAATATCTGCATGAATATGTTAGTGAATCTACCAATCGATCATTGTGGACTTTTCTTAAAGAATTGACCACTATGATTGTTTTATCGATGAACGCCTTGATTCCATTCACCTTGGTCGGGCGAATCACCGTCCTAATCCCGTTGAGGGACGCTTGGCATTACATTGAATGTTCAAGTAATGACCCACATCTTCGTGACTCGATTCTTGAAAGGAATCTCCTTAGCGGGATTTCCAGACTTACAAGCTCGAATGTCGAGAGTGTTAACAACATAGTAGGCGAACACGATATATCAAGTATATCTACAGCTTTAGGTGAGTCGCTAAGGTACACCTAAGCATCACTTCACGACTTTAGACTGTTTTAGACACACTAAGCGTAACCCACAAGGAGTTACCGAAGTGACCTGCTGTCAGTGCTATTTGATGTTGACCCTGGCAGGAGTTTCCATTCAATCACTGAGGATCACAATTGTGAACCCCTCATAAATGTTCTCGGCAGATTGCTAAGATCTGCGTAGGACTCTAGAATGTATCACTTGTGTCCTTAGTGTTGAAAAACAAGTGATGAAGAATCAAGTGTTCCTAAGAAATCGTTTAATGAATCTCGTGGCTCTAGACTCGATTAGTGCACTTTGGTTTTCCTAAGTGGAGACTAGGGAGAGGGTCTCCTTCTTCAATACCAACGATCTCTAAGAGAAAGTTGATAGATTACGTAGGGTTCCCTCTGAGAATGAAACAAGCTCTTTTGACAGAACTTGAGTGGCTTAGACGGCACTGGGTCCATGACGACTTTGTCTTCAATACTGGTGTCGTCTTGCGACAACCAGTAGCATATTAGTTGAACCCGGTGTCTACCCTAAGTTAAATCATATGGAGGGCTATTTCTTTTCACCCTTTTCTTTAACTTTTCTTTTTAATTCTTCAACTCCTTCTTTCTCCGATTCTCATATTCTCCTTTTTCAATCATACCTAAGGACTTCTAATTTCTAGCTATTGGTGATGTTCTTGGATAGATCCATCTGGCTTTGGCGGATCATAGGACGTTTATTCTCACTGTCTTGAAGTCTATCAGGACGTTTATTCCCCGCGAGATCCATCTGGCCCCGCGAATTATTATCACTGTCTTGAAGTGTTAAATTTGCTGATCAAGGTGATGTTGGGTCTAAAAATCAGAATATGGAGGATTTGCTTGATCATGGAACGTTTGTTGGGAATGATATGGCTGCTTGTGGGTCGACTATGGATGCTAGGGATGCTGCCATTCAGGCTCCTAGTGCTACACATGTTTCGAATGCAACTCAAGTGAATACGAATGATAATGGTAAGTCTTCTAGTGATGTTGGTTCTCAACCAGCCCCTAAACTCTCATATGCTTCTATGTTTAAAACTAAGAATATGTTCAAATCTGTTAACATATGTGAATTACGTAATGAGGAACGTGTGGAAGGTGCTCATGTCACAATTCCTTTAAATGAGATTGATGATGTTTCGGCTAGGTTTACTAACACGCTCTATGGGTATTTTATTGGGAAACGGCTTGCATTCCCTATTGTGGAGAATTATGTTAAGAATACATGGGCAAAGTTTGGATTGGAACGTGTTATGTTGAATAATGGTTTCTTTTTATTTCAATTCTCCACTAAGGATGGTATGGATCAAGTGTTAGAGACGGGTCCGTGGTTGATTCGTTCTATTCCTATCTTTTTGAACATTTGGACGCCTAATACTAAGTCGACTTGTGCTCGAGATTTCGATTCCCTAACTTAAAATAATAAATCGACAAACGCTCACTTTGCTCTAATCGCTAAAGTCGACTTGTCTATTGCTCGATTTGTTTCAATTTCTCTATTGTATTTACATTCGTGTTTTGCATAATTGATCCAGATTTGTGTAATAGTTTGGTCTTAGGGTTTTGTTTTGTCGAATCTGTTTATTAGGGTTTCGCCTATTCTGTTTTCATTCTTAATATCATACGTGCTGATCATGGTGGGATTTGGTTAGTTGATTTGTGCTTTAACGCATGCCTTAGCTCTTCTAAGGCCTTCGCTGGAAGTGGGACGGTACTTCCGGATTTGCTGGTTTAGTCGTTGTTAGGGTTTTTTAGGGTTTTGTTGTTTCGTTTTCTGGTTCTGGATTTTCGCTGCTGTTTGGTTTCGTGATATGGCTAAAAGTGGTGATGGTAATGTTGATTTAGAAGCGTTGGATGCTCATATGAAACGCTTGAAAGGGATTGATTCTGGTAGTGAGGATGCGCCTAAGCCAAAATTGGCTATGAGGGTTTTGCGATACCCTAACATACCTACGGGGACTTCACCTAATGACCATTCTAACTTGGCTGTTAGTGGTTCTTTCTCTACTGACTCGTCCCATGTTAACACCTATCGTGATTCGGGTCTTCTTGAGGGAAATATGGGTTCGTTTGTTCATACTAGCGAGCAACATGTGGATCATGAGTCCTTATTCTGGGAAGCTGATGGTAATGTTACTAATTCCTATCTCAACTCTGACTTTCCATCTCTAGAGGAGGCTCGTGGTTCTGCAAATATTGGCACTCAGATTGGTAATCGTAATAAGAATGTGAATGTTGTTGTTGGGGCCTCGTTGGATGATACTTTGCCTAAAGGTGATGGAATTCGTGTGGGTAATCTAGCTGGCAAGTTAAAAGGTATTGTGACGAATGATTCTAATACTATGGAGAGCCCTATTGTTCAAACAACTGAAATTCAGCAGCCAACGACATACGTGGGAGTTGCTAGTGGTTCTCAAAAGTCTCACATTCAAGGTACTCAGGCTAGTCCTGTCAAAGGTAAGTCTAACTTTCGTGAACTCAAAGTTGATAATGTTTTTAATGGTGTTGACGTTTCCATTCCTCGTAAGGTGGTAGAAAATATTAGCACTAAATTTGATAACACCTTGTATGGATATTTCATTGGCAAGCGTATTGCATTCCCAATGGTTGAGTACTTTGTTCGCAACAATTGGGCTAAGTATGGTCTTAAACGGATTATGATGAATGCACAAGGCTTCTTTTTCTTTAAGTTTGACTCACAAGTTGGCTTGGAGACTGTTTTAGAAGGTGGTCCGTGGATGATCAAAAACAGCCCTATTATTCTAAAGAAGTGGACCATGAGTACTAGTTTGACGAAAGAGGAATTAACCCGTATCCCGGTATGGGTTAAGCTACATGATGTTCCATTGCAGGTATTCTCTGAGGATGGTATTAGTATTATTGCAACACACATTGGTAAGCCTATTATGCTTGATTCCTATACTAGCTCTATGTGTATTGATTCTTGGGGTAGGAGTAGTTTTGCTCGGTGTTTAATTGAAATTGATTCTCATGCACCTCTTAAGGAATCTATTACTGTGGGGGTCCCATACATGGATAGTCTTGGCTTCTCTTCTGAAACTATTAGGTGGAATATGAATGGAAACCCCTAGATGTGATGTTTGTTTGATATTTGGTCATTCTGCTGATACTTGTCCTAAGAAAGTTGTGATCGACCGGTTGTGGAGGAAAACCAGATGGATTTCAAGTTGTTGGGAAAAGGGTAAAGCTAAAAGAATGCTAGGGATAATAGAACCGCAGATCAGATTTAATGGGGTCCCCTGTTGGTAAAAATATGCAAGATAGGCTCAAATCGTCTCCACCCCTTCTACTAGCAAACCTGTTCAAGGAAGTGCTAGTACTAGTGCGGATCAGCCCACTAATCCAAAGGTGACTACATCTAACCCGGTAGGTCCTTCTAATTCACATAATATTTCTCCTACTGTTAAAGATGTTGAGGTGAATAAGGATAACCAATCTGCTCCTAAAGTTATTTATAGTACTAACTATCCTACACCTAAAACAAGTAACCCAAATTTAGGTGCTAATGTGACTACATCTAACCCGTTTGGTTCTTTGGCTACTGATGACGATGTTGGTGATAATAATGAATTAGATGAGGATGATGTGGTTGAGAATGTTTATGATGAAACTGGTAATTTGTTTGACAAATCAGGGGCAAGCACTCCTGTTCTGAATGTCCCTGATGTTTAGTATCGCCTCTTGGAATATAAGGGGTTTGAACCATTCCCCTAAACAAAAAGAGGTTAAACAGGTGGTAAATGATAATAATCTTAGTGTATGTGCTATTTTGGAATCTCATGTTGATGCATCGGTGGTGTATGATACATGTCGAAAGTTTGTCGCTTGTGGAAGTGGACGCCAAATGGTAGTCTCGTGTGATAAGGGGTCCCGATTATTCTTGGTTGGAATGATGATATTGTTGATGTTATGATTATGTCTCAAACTAACCAGTTATGCATGTTCGTGTTAATACTCAAGGCGGAAAGAAAACTTTTTTCTCGCTTTTTTGTATATGCGATAATTATTATGTTCATCGCGCCTTTGGTCCAATCTTGTTTGCCATGCCGGATTTATGCGCACTAGGCCTTGGGTTTTGTTGGGAGATTTTAATGCGGCCTCAAGTTGGAGGATCATTCATGTGGTAGTTATGCTCCGACATTGCTATGCGTGAATTCAAAGATTGTGTTCGTAAAATGGAGGTTGAGGATATTAATAGTACCGGTCTTCACTTTACTTGGAATCGTAAACCAAGAGGCTCTTTTGGTACATTGAAGAAAATTGATCGGTGATGGGCAATCAAGTTTCACGACTTGTTCCTGTGTTCGTTTGCCATATTTCAACCTTATCGTATTTCGATCATTCTCCGTGTGTCCTGCGATTCCCTGTGTAACTAAGCCTAAGCCTAAACCGTTCAAATTCTCTAACTTCTTGGTTCATAAAGATGGGTTTAGCGACACGGTTACTGCGGGATGGAATCTTAATGTTCATGGTTGTGCTATGTATCGTGTGGTTCAACGCTTAAAGGGGCTGAAATATCCTTTTCGTAAGCTTTTGCACAGTCAAGGTAATCTTCATGAGCGGGCGGGTAGGATTCGGCAGGAGTTAGATGACGTCCAAAAGGCTATTGATACAGATCCGTTTAATTCAGAATTACGGGAGGAACATGCTCACTATCTTCTTGCATATAAGGAGGCTACGTTAGATGAAGAACGGTTTTTAAAGCAGAAATCTAAAGTTCAATGGCTTTATGCAGGTGATTCTAATACGGCCTATTTTCACAATATTGTTAAAAGCAAATGTGCCCGTAATCGAATTGAATTGGTTAGAGATGCAAACAATGTCTTGTACGAGGGTAATCAGGTTGCAGGTGCTTTTGTTGCTCACTATGAACAGCTTGGTATGGAAGGAAATTGTACTCTTTGATGATTATGGTATATTCTCTAATGTTCTTCCTCATCAATTGGTCGGCTCGATGGTTCGTCATGTTACGGATGCGAGATTAAGGAAGCTATATTTTCGATGGGGATGATAAAGCTCCCGGTCCCGATGAGTTACACTACCGCTTTAAGAAAGCATGGGATATTGTGGTGCCGAGGTAAGGACCGATGCGTGATTTTTCATTAATGGTAAGCTTCTCAAGGAGATTAATCATACCATTATATCTTTGATTCCTAAAGTGTCTACCCGCCTATGATTAATGATTATCGGCCTATTTCTTGTCAGAATGTCATGTATAAATGCATTAGCAAAATCCTTGCTAATCGACAAAGAAGGCCTTGGTCATTGGTTAGTATTAATCAATCGGCATTTGTTCCCGGTCGTCGATATCCGATAATATATTACTTACCCAAGAGCTTATGCGAATTATCATAGAGGAGAGGTCCTCCTAGATGTGCTTTTAAGGTTGATATTCGTAAGGCATATGATACGGTTGATTGGACTTTTCTTAGGGCTATTCGATTGGTTTTGGTTTTCACCCAAAATGGTTGATTGGATCATGGTATGTGTCTCATCTACGCCTTATTCCATATGTGTTAATGGTGATCTTCATGGCTGGTTTAAAGGTAAGCGGGCCTTAGACAAGGTGACCCGTTATTCCATACTTGTTTACGTTGGTTATGGAAGTGCTAACTCTTATATTGCGTAAAAGGTTTCAATGTCGTTGATTTTCGCCATCATTTGTGTGAGCAACAGAGAATTATTAACCTTTGTTTTGCGATGACCTCTTCTTGTTTGCTAGAGGCCATCGTGATTCTCATAATGTCATTATGCGTGCTTTGAGGATTTCAAGAACTTTTCGGTCTTGTCCCAAGTATCCCTAAAAGTACAACTTTCTTTGTAATGTTCCTAATGCTATTAAAGTCGCTATTCTCCGCCTATGCCGCTTGCGAGGGTTCTCTCCTGTCAGTACCTTGGTGTCCCCTTATATCATCAAGACTTTTTATAGGGATTGCAAGGTGCTTGTTGAAAATTGGAAGGTCGTGTGAATGATTGGCGAATAAGTTCTTATCTCTTGGGTAGGCTTTAGCCGGTGAGATCTGCTTTATCTTCGATGCATTTATATTGGGCTTCGGTTTTATCCTTCCTACTCAGATTATCCATGAGTTAGAGCAATTTATGAGGGTTTCCTTTGGTGTCAAGGAGAAATGAAAAGGGAAAGGCTAAGGTTGCTTGGGAATCTGCTTGTAAGCCAAAGAAAGAAGGTGGACTTGGTATTCGCTGCTTGGAGGACTTTAACATTGCTCTCATGACTACTCACATTTGGAGTATTTTGACACATAAAGAGTCGCTATGGGTGCAATGGATCCATTCGTATAAACTTTGTGGGAGAAGTTTTGGGATGTCCCTTGTTTGGGGATGTTAGTTGGGTTGGCGCAAGCTTCTTGCCATTAGACCCAAGGTTCGCCCTTTATCCGCATAAGATCAATAATGGGAAGGACACTTCGGTTTGGTTTGATATGTGGTGTCGCTAAGCCCGATTCGTAATTTAATTATCGCTAGAGATATTGCACGAGCGGGTTTAATTTATCCGACTCGGTTTATGATCCGATTGCATCCGATGTTTGGCGATGGCGGTTGGACCGTTATCTCGATTTCCATTGTTAGTCGCTTCTCCCTGCTCCTACCGAAATGATATTGATGATGGATTATTATGGCGCAACTCGATGGCAATTTTAGTTGTTTTTCGCCTCGGTGCTTGGGAATCTCTGCGTCTTAGGGCTGATTTGGTTGAATGGTGTAATGTTCCTTGGTTCTCTCATTGTATTCCAAGGCATGCTATACATTTGTGGCTCGCTATTAAATGTAAGCTAAAGACTCGTGATAGGATGCG
Organism: Chrysanthemum lavandulifolium; assembly: GCA_022545495.1. Classification (NCBI taxonomy): domain Eukaryota; kingdom Viridiplantae; phylum Streptophyta; class Magnoliopsida; order Asterales; family Asteraceae; genus Chrysanthemum; species Chrysanthemum lavandulifolium. Next base: position 136,186,846 of record CM040242.1, read on the forward strand.
ACAATGGGATGTTGGTCCCGACGTTGATTTGGTCTTGCTTAGATGCCCGCTTTGTGAATTGGTTCCGATTCTCATTCTCATTTATTTTTGAGTGCCAATTTTCTATGCAGTTTGGTTTCAGGTGCGGATTTTATCCGGTATGGATGCGGTCCCACCTTCGCTGGAGAGTGTCATATGCCTTATTCCGCTATCTAAGGGCGGTCGGTTAGTAGTATCATTTCTAGATTATTGCTTGCTGGTACTACGTACTTCGTTTGGATGGAACGCAATTCTAGGCTGTTCAAGCGTAAGAAGTCTTCTGTTGCTGAAGTGGTTAGCACCATTGTCTCTACTATTCGGTTGAAGCTGGTTACTTTCAAGTTCAAGAAGCTATCCTCGAGGTCTCGATTGATTCTGGATAAATGGAAGATTCCAAGTATATGTATTTCACACGAAGGGAGTGCCGGGTAAGGGTTGTACTCTTTTTCCCTACTCCAAGGTTTTTCCCTTTGGGTTTTTCTTGGAAAGGGTTTTAAGGAGGCAAACTTCCGGGTTAACTTGCTCCCTTCGTGGAGTGGCCGGATGCGGATGCTCGCTTGTTACAAGTGTTTTACTTGTTTATGCCTAGATTGTTGACGACCACCATGTAGAGCAAAGTAGATCGAATTGACACCAATCATAGGGCTACCAAAACCCTAACATACACAACTCCAAAGCCCATATCAATGCATGATACAACAATAGGGTATTCAACCCTAACTTCCAATAACGTTCTCTTGAGTTGTTGAATAAGAACCCAACAAAACTTAACTTCCAATAACACTATCTCTCAAAACCCGCACATAATACTTAAATCGATATAGAACTTGTAATCAACAAAACAAACCCTAGAATGGGTTTACCTTCGAGTTATGATCGATAATCATCACGCAGAAAAATATAACGAAACCCTAATTTAGGGTTCCATTAGATCGTTGAAGCATACACCACCATCAAGCATATATCAAGCACCAATTAATTGCAATCAAAGATCGTGCCAACCACCGATATTAGATAAGAAACCCTAGAATTAGGGTTTCACAATAGAGCACATCATAAACAAAAAATGATCAAACCATGATCGTTAAACCAACCGACCCTAGATTAGGTATACCGATCAAGAAGACCGTAAGTATAACGATTTAAGAACGATTAGGATCATGATTCACCACCACCATCGATATGGAGATTTCATAAGGTATGAGAAAAGAAATCACCGCCACTTCTTTAAATAAAAACGATCAAATACAACGTATTGCATACCCACAACGAATTAGAGGGTAGAGAGGACGTAGATGAGGTTTTATGGCCGGAAATTGAATAGGAAGTGGCGGCCGAAATCTCCATAGGAGAGAACTTTTAGGGTTTTATCTTATGCCTAGTTTGTTGATGTAATATAGCTAGGTTATTTGTGTTTATGGCATGTCATAAGCACTAGTTTTATCAAGCTTTTCGCTTGAGGTTAATGTGGTATTTCAGCCACATTCCATTTGTACTTAACATTATTTTTTGGTTATATATTTACCGGGGTTAACCCCTTTACCCAAAAAAATAATAATAAGGAAGCAAGCACTTCCTCTGTTGATGTTCCTCATGTATAGTATCGCGTCATGGAATATAAGGGGAATGAACCAATCCCCTAAACAAAATGAGGTTCATCAGGTTATTGGTGAAAATCAACTCTCTATTTGTGCTATTTTGGAATCGCATGTCTCTAATTCTCGTCTTCAGGAGTTATGCATGAAGGTGTTTAAAGGCTGGATTGGACGTCCAATGGTAGTATGTGTGTGATGGTTCTCGTATCATTTTGGGATGGAATGTTGATATGGTTGATTTGAATGTGATTGCTATGGTGATCGTGTGGTTCATACTTTTATTCGCTTTAGGGGTGATAAAAGGAGTTTTTTGTTCTTTTGTTTATGCGCACAATAAGTATACTCATAGAAGACCCCGGGGATAATCTTAGTTTACATAATCACCGGTTTGTAATCGGCCTTGGTGTGTTCTTGGGGATTTCAATTCACTCTTAATTTAGAAGATAAGGTTGAGGGTTCTTGCTTATTGATATTGCGATGCGGGAATTTAAGGAGTGTGTTGATGCTAATGAGTTGGTTGATATAAACCGATCGGGGCTGCAATTTACTTGGACTCAAAAGCCGAGAGGTTTGAATGGTACTTTGAAGAAGATTGATCGTGTTATGGCTAATCTTGGGTTTCTGGATTCGTTTGCAGGTGCTCATGCTATTTTCCAACCGTATCGTGTTTCTGATCATTCTCCGGCTATTCTTCATATTCCTACGATGTGTAAGTTTAAACCTAGGCCGTTTAAATTCTCCAATATTCTGGTTCAGAATTCAAGGTTTAAACAGCAAGTTCAAGAGTGTTGGGGTATATCGGTGAGTGGTTTTCATATGTTTAAGGTGGTTTGTAAATTGAAGGCGCTTAAAAAGCCTCTTCGGAGTATGCTTTTTCGAGAAGGGAATATTCATGAGAAAGTTATTAAACTTCGTCATGAATTGGATGAGGTTCAATGTGCCCTTGATTTGGATCCGTTTAACGTCGTCTTGAGGGAGGAGGAAGCGTGCTATCTTAATGCTTTCAATGATGCTTTTTTGAAGGAAGAATGTTTTCTCAAGCAAAAGGCTAAGGTTGAATGGCTTCGGGTTGGTGACTCGAATTCTGCATACTTTCATAAGGTCGTTAAGAGTAGGAAAGCTAGGAGTCGAATCGATGTTATTTTGGATGGTAATGGTGTGCAATTGGTGGAGGACCATGTTCCTAATGCTTTTGTCTCTTATTTTACTTCTTTCCTTGGCCAAGAGGGTCCTATTTCGCTGTTGGATGATTCTGATTTTTTCACATCGACTCTTGATCCTAATGTGGCTTTATATATGGTTCGTGATGTTACATCTCGTGAGGTCAAAGAAGCTATTTTTTCTATGGGAGATGATAAGGCGCCAGGTCCTGATGGTTATTCGGCTGCATTTTTTAAGAGTGCTTGGGATATTATTTCGGATGATGTTACGAAGGCGGTTCAGGAATTTTTTCTTAATGGTAAGTTGTTGAAAGAGATTTATCATACTACCATTGCCCTTTTGCCTAAGATCAATTCTCCCACTCGGGTTACTGATTTTAGGCCTATTTCGTGTTGCAATGTGCTTTTCAAGTGTATTAGTAAGATTCTTGCCAACCGGATAAAGGAGAGCCTTAGTAATTTGGTTAGTCCGAATCGATCTGCTTGTTCTGGAAGACGGATTGCGATAACATTCTGCTTATTCAGGAGCTTATGCACAATTATCACCTCAATCGTGGTCCTTCTAGGTGTGCTTTTAAGGTGGATATTCAGAAGGCGTACGACACGGTCAACTGGCAGTTTTTGAGGTGTATTTTGGTTCGGTTTGGGTTTCATACGCGTATGGTTCACTGGATTATGGAGTGCGTCTCCACTACTTCGTTTTCTATTAGTGTGAACGGCATTTTGCATGGGTATTTTAAGGGTAAGCGTGGTTTAAGGCAAGGGGATCCGTTATCGCCTTATCTTTTCACGCTTGTTATGGAGGTGCTTACCCTTATTTTGAGGCGTCGCGTCTGGGATTCTGAGATGTTCACTTTTCATCACAAATGCTCTCAACTTAACATTATTAATCTTTGTTTTGCTGATGACTTGTTCTTATTTGCTCATGGTGATGCTCATTCGGCTGGTGTGATTATGGAATCTTTAGAGGAGTTCAAGGATGTTTCGGGCATGTCCCCTAGTTTACCTAAGAGTACTGCTTATTTCTGTAATGTCCTTAATCATGTTAAGCTTGCTATTTTACAGATTCTTCCATTTGTTGAGGGACCTTGCACTGAAGTATCTTGGAGTGCCGTTGGTTACTACTAGATTGATCTTCGAGAGATTGTAAGGAATTGGAGGAGAAGTTGTCTAACCACATCAATGATTGGAGGAATAAATCCTCTCTTTTGCTTTGGTCGGCTTGACTTATTCATTCGATTCGCCTTCTATGCACATCTATTGGGCCTCGTTTTTTTTTCTGTTCAGATTGTGTCTCGATCTTGAGCAGCTTATGCGGGGTTTCCTTTGGAATGGTCGGAAAGGTAAATCTAAAGTTGCTTGGGAGGTTGTGTGTTTGCCTAAAAAGGAGGGCGGGCTTGGGATTCGTAGGCTTGAATCATTTAATACGGCTCTCATTGCTGCTCATATTTGGCGTTTGTTCAATTCTATGGATTCTTTATGAGTGAAATGGATTCATACTTATAGGCTTCGTGGTCGTAATTTTTGGGATGTTCCTAGGCGTGGTAATATGTCTTGGAGTTGGCGGAAGATTCTTCAGATTAGGCCTCTTGTTAGGCAATTTTTTTGGTATAATCTTGGGAATGGTTTGAAGGCTTCTGCTTGGTTTGATAAGTGGTATTCGGTTGGTCCTCTTTCTCTTATTGTATCCTCGCGGGATATTTACCGGGCGGGTTTTTCTTCTAATACATTGGTTCGGGACATTATCTTGGGGAACTCTTGGGATTGGCCGAATATGTGGGGAACTAGGTATCCTATGCTTACATCGATTTCGGTTCCTAATTTAATTGATAATGTGGATGATCGTTTAGTTTGGAAGACGGGGGATGGTCATGACAAGCCTTTTTCTGTTTCTTCGGTGTGGGAGTGTATTCGGCCTCGTGGACAGGTTGTTGATTGGTTTCATCTTGTTTGGTTCTCGCACCGTATTCCTAGGCATGCTTTTCATTTGTGGCTGGTTTTGAGAAGAAGGCTTCGTACTCAAGATCTATTGCGCTCCAATGATCCTACGAGAGACGCCCTTGTGTGCCCTTTGTGCAAGACTTAACCGGATTCTCATAACCACCTTTTCTTTGAGTGTTTGTTTTCTTTTCAGGTTTGGAATTCGTTGAAGATGTTTGCTGGTCTTACGGATATTCCTAATTCCTTGGAGGATGTAGTTCGTCACTTGATTCCTATCTCTTCATCTAGGTCTGTGAGAAGCGTTGTTTCGAAGCTCTTGTTTGCGGCGTCTGCTTATTTTATTTGACAAGAAAGGAACAACAGGATTTTCAAGCAGCATCGTCGGTCTGATAGTCAAGTGATTGAAGTGATTAAATCAACGGTGCGGTTGAAGCTTCTTAGATGTAGATTCAAAAGGAGGGCGAATGTGATGGATTTATTGCGTGTTTGGCGGTTGCCTATGTCTCTTATGCATTCTTAATGGAGTGTTCATTTCTTGATGCTGATTTCTTGTGTTGGGAGCGTGAGGCTTGTCTTATGTCCCTGGTTGATGCTTTTGGAGGTAGTTGGAGTTCGTTGGAGATGCGGATGAGTGCTATACCCTTTTTCCCTACTCCAAGGTTTTCCCACTGGGTTTTTACTTGGAAAGGGTTTTTAAGGAGGCAGGCTCATCTGGTTCATCAATCTCCTTCGAAGAGATGGGCGGATATGTGTGGTCATTCGTGTGTGATTTGGTGGTTGTTTCCGGTTGGAGTTTTGGTTATTGTATGTATTTATAGTTCTAACGCTTAGTGGCCTGTCACAAGCGTGTTAGTTGGAAGTTCAAGCATTGCTTGAGGTTAATGTGGTACTTCTGCCACATTCCATTGTACTTAAACGATTTTTTGGTGTAATATAATTTACCGGGTCGAAGACCCTTTACCCAAAAAACTACTTCTAATAACTACCTTGAAGATGTGAACAAACCTTGAAAATGTTGTCAACCCCGTCAAAGTTATGTCTATCAAGAGTTTCTCGAATTGGTACGATCTACTAAGAGAAGTCTTTTCAATTTGTGACATTTCAAAGCTCATCAATTCGTAGGTTAAGTCTTAGCACACTGAGATTTCATTTACTTTCCAACATATTTTAATCACATATATTTTTCTCCCCCTAAAAAATGGCATATTGATGTTATTTTTGATGAAAAATTGATTTAAAATATGACCATTCCGAGTTTTACGGGAAGATTTCCACAAAGAACTTTTGTTTTGAACAATTATGTTTGCGAATACTCCCCCTCAACAAGTAGTATTAACTTTTGAGGTTTTGGAAAACACGAGAGGGAATACTTGGTCTTTTGAGCAAAATTATGAAAATATTGAAAATTTGATTAATTTTACTCAAAAGTAAGAAGCTTTTGCTCCTTTTATAAGGATCGTGGCAGTGAAGCGTACCACATGGTCCTTTCTTGACAAGTGCGGGTTGTACACTGTTATATTGGGTAAAGTGGAGTAATCCTGCACCCTGATAAAATATTATTAACCAAACATTTTTAGTACAAAGGGCGAGGGTGAGTCCCTCCCCTCAGTCCCTTAGGACACTAACAGACACTCATATAAACGTGACAAACCACGCTTATAACAAACATTGAACACAAACTACAACGACTATATATATATATATATATATATATATATATATATATATATATATATATATATATATATATATATATATATATATATAAAAAATTAAATGCTATTCAAGTAGAAATCCTTGAATCTTCAAATCGTCATAGTAGTTCAAACTTCTAGCTTCAACCAATTCGTCTTCTATTAGTATTATGCAAAAGCATAATCTAATAACCTAATAAGAGTGACTTCCGTAGCAAATCGAATTTGAAGCATAAACATGGTCTAAGCGACCCAACCTTCCAAAGATATCACGAAATCAATGAAGATCCGAGGAGTATAGTGTTTCCCGGTCGTTATGTCCCAAATGAGTTGTGCAATGGATTATCAAACGCTTAGTGATCGAGGAATTTGAATGGAAAAGGATTTGGATATGATATTATAACTACGTAAAAGCCAACAAATAAAAACGGCTTAAATGCAAATTAAAGAAAATTAAAAGATAAAACCTATTAAATAAACGCTATCACTATATTTAAAGTGATGAACGTTAAAACCTAAAACGACGCTTAAATTAAAAATAACGTAAACGCATAAAATAAAAAGTGAAATCTAAGAAATAAAAGTCCTAAAAATATGAAAATACATTTTACAATCCTAATGATAAAAGAAAATTTTTAGAAAAAGAAAATTATTTTTATAACTAATTAATTAATTATTATTAATTAAAACTATTTTTAACTATTAAATAATACTCTAAAATAAAAGAAAATATGAAATAAGACTAGAAAAATAAAATTAAAACTTAGAAAAATCTAAAATATGATAAAACTAATTTTAAAACTGAAAAGATATTTTTAGACTTTTATATATTTATTATTAATTTAAAACTATTTAAAACTAATTAAAATGCTAGAAAATACAAATTTAACTAAGAAAATCTAGAAAATACTTTTTGTCTTTTATATTTATCTAAACTTAATAAAATTGAAAATTATTTTTTGAACCTTTTCTTAATTTTTGTATTAAATGCTATTTAAAATGCTTAAAACTAATTAAAATGCGTAAAAATACCAAATAAGCTAGGAAAATCTGAAAATTCAGGAAATGCTTAAAATAATATTAGGAAGCTATGAAAATGGAAAACAGGAGCTTATGTGGAAGATTTAAGAACTCGATGTGGAATGAGCTTAAAATAAGCACTTCCAATAAGCCAAAAGCTACCTAAAGACCACCACACTTAAATGTAAGCTTGATATGCTAAAGGAACTCAAAAGCAACAAGTAACAACTAGCTATAACCTCTGAATTCCCAATTGCAAAGATTTGATGTTTTGAGATTTTGCTTAAAAACAGTAAAGGGTTGGCAAGTTTGAGCTTATGAATAAGCTAACCAATAAGCCAAAACTTAAAAACAGAACTTGGGATCTACACTAGACCTGGTTGAGATCAAGTGTGCCAAAAATCAGTCCATGGTGAGCTCTTTTGAGCACTGTGCAACTGATGCAATAATCGAGAAAAACTCAAGACCAACCGAGACAAGGCAGGGATTTATGCCCAAGTTCACAAGCTTGTTGAAGCTTGTAGAAAATCACTAAAATCCACAAAAATGCAGATAAGAAAAAGGACCAATTGAACTTTTAAGAATGCCAAGTCTCACTGATTGAGGCTTAAAATTGAATCCAAGAAAAATCTTTCACTTTGGCTCAAAACCTGATTTTCTGTTTTGACTTTTGAACTAAAAATAAGAAGTTGACTTTGGTGAACTTCTCCACTGATTTTAGGTACTAAGATTGATGTTATAAGATGTAATGAAACCTCTGCAAGCTTTGTTTGAGACTTTTGAACACAAAATGAGATTTTGCAACTCCAAATATCACCACAGTTAACAGTTGAGATTGTTTAAGTGAATTTTTGACTTTTACAGGTAGCAGGCACCAATTATTGACTCAACTGAGTTTATTTAGAGCTAACAATCATATACCAAAAGAAATGAACCACTGAACAAGCCCCAAGGGCAGTTTAATCTACAAATCCAAACACCCTTAACTAATCATTTGAAGATTTAAAGAGCAAATCACTAAACCAACATACTTTAATGATCAAACTAAGTTCAAATAACCTAAATACAACTAATCAAACAAGATTAAACTTATTCTAACTACAAAGACAGAATATGCATAAGAAACTATAAAATAACTTACAAGTGATCCATAGCCACAATGGCTCAAACAACTTCCCAAGGAACAACTATCCTACTTAAACCAACCCAACTCGATTCCAATTCAACCCATAGCTATCTCAGATCAACCCATTTTCAACTCTATTTCCAATTTTAGCCTTCCAATTGACTTTTGTTGACCAGAGTACAAACTGCTTGGAACTTAACTTTTAAACTTATGAAAAGCTATAAAAAGCTTATCTAAGCTTATATAAACTGATACACAAGCTTATTGAAGCTTGGGTTTATGAAATGGAAATTAAAATTTTCAACAGTTAACAAATAAAGAAGAAATGAAAGGAAACTTGGAATTAATGTTTAAAACTTGCTCAAACTGATAATATAACTTGAGATTGATACTTGAGAACAAAAGATTACAACATTTGGAAATAAACTAAGACATAACTAAAAAAAACGACATAAGAGTAAATTTAAACTAAAAATCTACTACTTTTGCTTCTTCTTTCCTTCCTTTTATACCCAATGTCTTTCTCTCTCTTCTCGATTTGATCCCACCATTTCTTAGCCATTGATTGCTTCAAATTGATCTCAACCGCTTAAACCTATTTTGGCGCCAAATTCTCATTTGCCAATTGGAGGTTGAGTGAGGGGGGAAATGCATTAAATGATGTTTGGAAGTTAGTTGTGAGGTGGGGAACATGGTTGAGAAGATCGAGGAGGGGGATGGGTTGGAGAAGTTGTCAGCAAAGAAAGCAAAGAGAGGAAGGACTTTGGCGCCAAGTTGAGACTTTTGACCGAATTTGACCAAAGTGTGGTTAATAATAGGGGGGTTCACAATTCAAAATGACAGGGGTCCAAATTGAGTCAAAGGGTCCAAAATGGTTTAAAAGGGTTTAAAACTTCAAGGACTAAAGGTGTAAATTCGAAAATTCAAGGACCTAAGTCGCCAATTCATCAAACTTGTTTCAAGGGACCAAAAGTGACAACTTTCAAAAGTATAAGGACCAATGTTGCCATTTTGCAATTTTCCAGGGACCATTTCGCCAATTTTGAAAGTCAAGGACCAAACTTGTAATTTTCTCAAACTTTTGATATTTTTCACCAAAGGACTAAATTTGACAACTTTTGATTTTAAAAGGACCTTTGGTGACTTTACTTTTGAAATTATGTGCTCGTGGACTATTTTTGACAATTTTTGAAACTTGGGGACTAAACCGCAATTTTGCAAATTTGATATGTTTTTCATCCGATTTTGATATTTTTGCATTTAAAACACATAAAACACCGATTTGTGATATTTTGATCATTTTGATGTGTTTCGAGTGTTTTCGATGATTTTGCGCTTTATTTTGTATAAAATGATGAGTATTTACACACTCATCAATCCCCACATCGAGATATTGCTAGTCCCTAGCAATGATTTGAGAAAACATAATGGATTTTAATCTCTTTACCAAAAGCCATTACTCGAGTAGCCAAATGTTTCAGCTCAAGTAAGAACCATGGTACACCGATAACCATGTGATTTTGAGCAAACCACCGCCTTTCAACGGATTTGATTTTGTCTTTACCGTGCCGCACCTTCCGGACTAGCCAACTCTTAGATAAATTATCAACATTATCTTTGGTGAGTGATTACCAATTATGGTTTTTCCATCGCCTTTACCACAAGCCATAATCTTGGGGCTAGCCAACTCTTCACTTTTTAGGATATGGTGAGTTGAGAACCATACAATTTTGGGCAAATTGCAAGCCATATAAACGGATTTGATATATCTTTACCAAGAGCCGCTTGCTCTCGGATTAGCTAATCCTTTAGTCTTACGTACATGGCGGATCGATAACCAAATGAGAAAGTGTAGAACACTTACTCCAAAAAAATTTTGGCCAAAACGGGAATTGGTATAATTATATGATAAAATTCGTGAGAATTCCCCACACTTAGAAATGAATATTGCCCTCAATATTCAAAGTACCGCGGTTATGCCGAAACAAAGAACGTGAAAGGGAAATACTACGCCATTATTTAGAAAGAAGTTTTTTTTTTTTTTTTTTTTTTTTTTTTTTGAACATGTGGGCAACCCCCACACTAGGGTGGTAGAAAGAGGTAAGAAGATGTAAATATGGGTGAAACCCATATGGCATGCTATCGTTTTTGATTCCCGAGTCGCTAGCTTGACTCGACCCCGCATTCATTTGTTCATGGGAAAGTAACGTGAAAACCAATCTCGATCGGACTTTCGCTCACAATGTTAATGAACATATGAACATCGAAAGTTCCACACCGACGAGATATAACCGCGGTATTGTTAATAGTAGAAACTATAAAGGATGATACCGGGTCAAAGATGGTGTCCTCATTCCCGAAAGAGAAAAGGGAAAGAGCAACCACACCATCCGTGAAGAATGGAATAAAGACGACATGAGAATGCATGTCCATTCCTCACAGAGAGAAGCAAATCACCGCTTTGACATCTTTAAGCTTAAACTTGAAGCTTAGATGGTGATTGTCAAGAAGATGTCCGGAGGAGGGGTGGAAATGGTTCTTCAATCAACAAACTTTCCGTAAAAGGATGTCTCCTCCTGATCAAGGTAAGTGTTATCAATTCCCATTGAATTGACTCATCACTAAGAAAGGCCTCGACTTCATTCCAAAGTTGTCATCTTCCTCATCGTGAGTGAGAGAAGGGATGGAAGAGTCGGAATAAGACTAGAAGATGATGGATCATTTTGAGCAATTCATCAATGGGAAGAATGTCTCCCATTGGATCACAAACATCATCATCCAACTCGATGAAACCAAGAGAGTTTAGTTTCATCCACGACTTAACAATCTCGATGCGACAAACCGATGCCGGAGGTGGGACAAGTGGTGTGCTCTTAGAGCTAGCGCTTCACCACTCCGATGAAGTCTCCGATTCTAGATCATCGCCATCATCATCAAGAACACTTTGACTTCCCCGTACAACTTTCAAACCATTTGCTTGAACCAGGGTAATTTTCAAAGCTTTGAGCTCAAGACGCTTTTGGTGAACACTCTTAACCGTGAAATTTGAGAGTGTTGCATTGATTCTTTCGCATTTTTGATCAATTGTGGCAACACTCTTTTGTATAGAGGTTTAGAGTTCGTTGATATTTAACGCGAGCTCTTCGTTGTCAACCCGTATGGTCAACTCTTCCGCAAACACATCGATCGTAGCACGACTGCTTTTAAGAAAGCTCTCCCAAGATGAGGGAACTCTAGGATCCGCATCAAGTCTACTACAACAAAGTCAAGATGAAAGTGAAACTTTCCCACTTTCATCACGACATCCCTGGCTATCCCAAGTGGACGAGTTACAGGTACGATCCGCTAGCTCGAGTGTCATACGAGTGGATGAAAGTTCGTGAAGAGATAGTTTCTTCCATACCGAGAGTGGCATGAGGTTAATGCTAGCGCCAAGATCGCCAAGGCGGAGCATTGAAACATCCCCAAGAAATCACACGGATTAAGAACCGCCAGGGTCTTCAAGCTTTTCGAAGCTTATTAAGAATGGTCACGAGCATTGCTCATTGAGAGGAGTTTTAGCCATCTCGATAGCTTGTCTTTGTTGGTGAGTAAGCCTTTAAGCGTGGATGCAAATTTAGGCATTAGAACGAGAGCATCAACGGCTTATATCAAAGTGAAGCTCATTGAAGATTTGGAAAATTTTTCCATTTGCTCTTTGTTTTTGTCTTTGAGCTTCTCATCATTCATTCTTGATGGGTAAGGAAGTCGACTAGACTTTTGAGCCGGATGGAAGTGTTTTCGCTCAGATTTTTCTTCGAACATCGGGTTCCGGACTTAAAGCTTGACTACCGAAGGTGGGACGTGCGGTACTTCGGGGCTTGAATAATGCACCTTGTCCGTTGTCTCCTTGGTAACTTGACTAAATGCCACAGGAGGAGGGGCATAGGAGTCGAGGTCCATTGTGCGCCTTACCACTACGAGTGGTGACGGCTTTCAACCCGGCATTGGGATTGGGAATAGTATTGCTTGGGAGTCCTCCGTAAGATGGCGAAGCTTTGTTCATATTCATGTTCATGAAACCGCTCATCATATTCTTTAACTCATTTGTCTCGCCGAGATAATGTGGTATCAATTTCCTTTTAGCTCACCTCTCATGTTATTGATCCGAGTTTGCATTGATCGCATGTTTGCCTCTACCATTTTCATGAAGTCATTTGGCATGGGAGCTTGAGGAGGTGGTTGATAACTTTGATGATTAGGAGCTTGATATGGTTGAGGTTGGTTGAAATTGTTCCGCTTTTGATTGAAATTTTGAGAGTTATTGAAATTTTGTCCTTGATTCGAACAAAGCGATTTTGATTGCCATGGTTTTGCACCATGGAGGAAAACCAGTGGTGTCATACCGCTAGGTGCACGGTAGTGAGGATCACCGTGGTCGGTATTGATTGTGGTTTACCGGCTACGGAGCTTGGTAAAAGGAAGCATCGGTTGCTTGACAATCATAATACGCATGTGGACCACTACAAGTTTCACACACCTTGTTTACGGCTTTGATTGGTTCCGCTTATGAATTTCGCTTTTGATTTCCTTTACCTCTTTATCATACAATGGATGATGTCCGTTAGAGCGGTTAACGGAGCGGCTAACTCGGAAGAGTTACCGGATGAAGAAGCAGAGTGTTCGAACATTGACTTTGTTATGAGAAATAGGAACTTTGATTTTGCTCGCAAATCTCAATCACATCTTTAGGTTTACGATTCAAGATATTGCCACCGCGGATGCATTCAAGGAATCTTGATCATTACCGCTCAACCCATTGTAAAAGATATTGACTTGTTGAAGCTCCGTGAATTCATGATGGGGCATTTCGAGGAGATCTTTGAATCTCTCCCATGCCTCTCCAAAATTTTCATCGAAATTTTGACGAAATCCGAAATTTCATTTTTAAGATTAGTCGCCTTTGATGGAGGAAAGAAGTAATTCACAAACTTTTGAACAAGATCCTCCCAAGTTTCGATGGATCGAGGGGTTCTTTTTCCACCAAACCGGCCGTCCCTCAAGAGAGAATGGAAAAGCATCAACTTGATGACTTTTGAGGCACATCCTTGAAATTGATAGTTGAAGTCAACTTGTTAAACCAACGGATGTGTGCATACGGGTCTTCTCGATCGACCCACGGAATTGATTTGTAGACACAAGTTGGATCAAATGTGTCTTCAATTCAAGTGATCGAGTTGATTACGGTAAAACGATGGCATCTCCATAACCCCGGTGGGTGCTCGAGCATTTCCGCCATAGTACGCTCGTCTCGCCATGGTGTTGTTTGAAATAGTACGAATCTCGGTTCGACTATTTGGGCAAAGACGCTCACGAGAACGCCTTCTTGAATTTCGCTAGATCACGCAAAGGACTCAATGATCTAGAAGAACGAAAAGATGCACTAGAGTTAACTCTAAGGACTCTCGAGTTAAGGAGAGAAATGGAATTATGAAGATCTTTCGATGAGAATGAGAATTATGAAGACGCTTTTATAAAAATGGGGTGAGAAGAATCTTTATGGGTTTTCCGTTCAAACGTCGATATCACAACAAAATCAATTAACACAAAATCGAGGCAAAACAACAAAGGAACTTAACCAATAATCCAAGATGAATGGCTTTTTTGAAAAGGTACACCAATCACAAGGACACAAAGGCAAGTTTTATATCTTTAGTTCGAACTTATTATGGTCGCACCCCAGCTAGGTAGTGCACCGCCTTGGTTTTCGTGGTAATCTTTTAAGTTGTTAATTATTAAAGAAAACGACGATTCTTTTGTATTTTTATTATTTGATACATATATAGAAACAAAAGAAAAATATTTTTGTGTTTTATACGCTTTTGCTTGTTTTGGGTTTTGGATTTTTAGAAGAAAATATGGATATATATATATACAAAGATGGATGATATAAACAAATGAGTGAGGATTCAAACAACTAATCGCTAAACGGAGATAAATCAAGACAACCCCCGCAATGGCGCGCTAAAATTTGATGCGCAAGAAACCAAGTTCTCTCACGCAAGCGTAAGAAAACTTAAAACAACGCTCAAACACGAAATCAATGAAGATCCGAGGAGTATAGTGTTTCCCGGTCGTTATGTCCCAAATGAGTTGTGCAATGGATTATCAAACGCTTAGTGATCGAGGAGTTTGAATGAAAAAGGATTCGATATGATATTATAACTACGTAAAAGCCAACAAATAAAAACGGCTTAAATGCAAATTAAAGAAAATTAAAAGATAAAACCTATTAAATAAACGCTATCACTATATTTAAAGTGATGAACGTTTAAAACCTAAAACGACGCTTAAATTAAAAATAACGTAAACGCACAAAATAAAAAGTGAAATCTAAGAAATAAAAGTCCTAAAAATATGAAAATACATTTTACAATCCTAATGATAAAAGAAAATTTTTAGAAAAGAAAATTATTTTTATAACTAATTAATTAATTATTATTAATTAAAACTATTTTTAACTATTAAATAATACTCTAAAATAAAAGAAAATATGAAATAAGACTAGAAAAATAAAATTAAAACTTAGAAAAATCTAAAATATGATAAAACTAATTTTAAAACTGAAAAGATATTTTTAGACTTTTATATATTTATTATTAATTTAAAACTATTTAAAACTAATTAAAATGCTAGAAAATACAAATTTAACTAAGAAAATCTAGAAAAATACTTTTTGTCTTTTTATATTTATCTAAACTTAATAAAATTGAAAATTATTTTTTGAACCTTTTCTTAATTTTTGTATTAAATGCTATTTAAAAATGCTTAAAACTAATTAAAATGCGTAAAAATACCAAATAAGCTAGGAAAAATCTGAAAATTCAGGAAATGCTTAAAATAATATTAGGAAGCTATGAAAATGGAAAACAGGAGCTTATGTGGAAGATTTAAGAACTGATGTGGAATGAGCTTAAAATAAGCACTTCCAATAAGCCAAAAGCTACCTAAAGACCACCACACTTAAACAGAAGCTTGGATATGCTAAAGGAACTCAAAAGCAACAAGTAACAACTAGCTATAACCTCTGAATTCCCAATTGCAAAGATTTGATGTTTTGAGATTTTGCTTAAAAACAGTAAAGGGTTGGCAAGTTTGAGCTTATGAATAAGCTAACCAATAAGCCAAAACTTAAAAACAGAACTTGGGATCTACACTAGACCTGGTTGAGATCAAGTGTGCCAAAAATCAGGCCATGGTGAGCTCTTTTGAGCACTGTGCAACTGATGCAATAATCGAGAAAAACTCAAGACCAACCGAGTACAAGGGTGCAGGGATTTATGCCAAGTTCACAAGCTTGTTGAAGCTTGTAGAAAATCACTAAAATCCACAAAATGCAGATAAGAAAAAGGACCAATTGAACTTTTAAAATGCCAAGTCTCACCGATTGAGGCTTAAAATTGAATCCAAGAAAATCTTTCACTTTGGCTCAAAACCCGATTTTTCACCTTTTTGACTTTTGAACTAAAAATAAGAAGTTGACTTTGGTGAACTTTGCCACCGATTTTAGGTACTAAGATTGATGTTATAAGATGTAATGAAACCTCTGCAAGCTTTGTTTGAGACTTTTGAACACAAAATGAGATTTTGCAACTCCAAATATCACCACGCTAATCAGCTGAGATTGTTTAAGTGAATTTTGACTTTTACAGTAGTGTTGCACCAATTATTGACTCAAATGAGTTTATTTAGAGCTAACAATCATGAACCAAAAGAAATGAACCATCGAACAAGCCCCAAGGATGTTATAACTACAAATCCAAACACCCTTAACTAACTGTTATGAAGATTTAAAGAGCAAATCACTAAACCAACATACTTTAATGATCAATCTAAGTTCAAATAACCTAAATACAACTAATCAAACAAGATTAAACTTATTCTAACTACAAAGACAGAATATGCATAAGAAACTATAAAATAACTTACAAGTGATCCATAGCCACAATGGCTCAAACAACTTCCCAAGAACAACTATCCTACTTAAACCAACCCAACTCGATTCCAATTCAACCCATAGCTATCTGATCAACCCATTTTCAACTCTATTTCCAATTTTAGCCTTCCAATTGACTTTTGTTGACCGTAGTACAAAATGCTTGAAACTTAACTTTTAAACTTATGAAAAGCTATAAAAGCTTATCTAAGCTTATATAACCGATACAAAGCTTATTGAAGCTTGGGTTTATGAAATGGAAATTAAAATTTTCAACAGCTAACAAATAAAGAAGAAATGAAAGGAAACTTGGAATTAATGTTTAAAACTTGCTCAAACCGATAATATAACTTGAGATTGATACTTGAGAACAAAAGATTACAACATTTGAAATAAACTAAGACATAACTAAAAAACGACATAAGAGTAAATTTAAACTAAAAATTCTACTCCTTTGCTTCTTCTCTTGCTTCCTTTTATACCCAATGTCTTTCTCTCTCTTCCGATTCTTTCCCACCATTTATTAGCCATTGGATTGCTTCAAATTGATCTCAACCGCTTAAACCTATTTTGGCGCCAAAACTCTTTTCCGCCCATTGAGGTTGAGTGAGGGGGGGGGTGCATTTAATGATGTTTGGAAGTTAGTTGGAGTGGGAACATATTTGAGAGTGAAATCGAGGAGGGGATGGGTTTAGAAGTGTTTCAGCAGCAAGCAAGAGAGGAAGGACTTTGGCGCCAAGTTGAGACTTTTGACCGAGATTGACCAAAAGTGGTTAATAATAGGGGGGTTCACAATTCAAAATGACAGGGGTCCAAATTATGAAAGGGTCCAAAATGGTTAAAGGGTTTAAAACTTCAAGGACTAAAGGTGTAAATTCGAAAATGTAGGGACCTAAGTCGCCAATTCATCAAACTTGTTTCAAGGGACCAAAAGTGACAACTTTCAAAAGTATAAGGACCAATGTTGCCATTTTGCAATTTTCCAGGGCCATTTCGCCAATTTTGAAAGTCAAGGACCAAACTTGTAATTTTCTCAAACTTTTCATATTTTTCACCAAAGGACTAAATTTGACAACTTTTGATTTTAAAAGGACCTTTGGTGACTTTACTTTTGAAATTATGCGCTCGTGGACTGCTTTTTGACAATTTTTGAAACTTGGGGACTAAACCGCAATTTTGCAAATTTGATATGTTTTTCATCCGATTTTGATATTTTTGCATTTAAAACACATAAAACACCGATTTGTGATATTTTGATCATTTTGATGTGTTTCGAGTGTTTTCGATGATTTTGCGCTTATTTTGTACAAAATGATGAGTATTTACACACTCATCAATGTCGTATTCCACAACTTTGTCAATGAACAAGTTTGTGGCGTCTTCCTCGATAGCTTTGTTGGTGGAGAACGAGGCAACCGGTATGTTGAATGTAAAAATTTAGCATACTTTTTGCTGATGTTGCTTCCGTGTTGTAGAAACTCTAGGTCGTTGTTGAAGAAGAATCGAAACAGGATCTTGGGTTGTTCGGGTTTTCCGATCATAGGTAGTGGTTTGGTTCAGTCAATGTGGTAGGGTTCATTTTCCTTTGTAGAGTAATCAATATTGGACTCCGGATTACGCCAGTCAATGTTGCTGGACATGGCATGGGCAATGTTGTCCAAATGATATTCCAGCTCAATTGCATTTTCGAATATTTCTTTAAGTAAGTTGAAAGCATCATTCTTGATCCGGCGGAGTTCCCTTTTGGTCATTTTCTTGATTTTGAATTCACTCTTTAGGACTTGAACCTGTTCCAGAGTGCGACCATCCACAGGCTCCTGAACTTCTTCGAGGGGTGGTTGCGCCTCTACCAAGTTGTTGAACCATTCGAACTCCTCTGTAGTATCGTCGTCTAACCAGGAGACAACAGACAGTTTCTTTCCTTTATGTCTAGAAGATGATTCTGGTCTTGGTGATGGTTGAGGCGTAGGCTGATGTCTCGGTTGTGGTTCAGGTTGGGGCTCAGTTATATCATGATCCTCACCACCAGTGTATGTAAAGTGATCATCGGTTTTCTCCATTGGTGGTGTGGTTTCTGAATCCCTTGGTTGATCAGATGGAGGTTGTTGTGTTTCTTGTTGTGTAGTGGTGGTGGTCTTAGCAGGTGGTGGTGGCATAGTTGATGACGATCCTCCAGCTTTCTTCTGTCTTTTGGCATTGTTATCCTGATCTGGGTCATCATATTTCCTCGGTCATTTATCCTTCCCCGCATCTTCCTTACACGGTGTACGAAGTTGGCGAGCAACAAGAAGATCATAAAGTTGGTCATCTTCCTTGGTGAAAGATGGAGCTCTAGCGGACATTTTAGTCACTAGCTCTGCAATCAGATCTTCTTCAGAAACGACTGAGGGCTTGACCGACTTAGTTTCCATGACCACCGGTGTAGTAGTGATAACCTGTTTGACCATGCGTTTAATCATTGGTTGGAATTGCTTCTTGAAGAGTTCTCGTGTGACTCCAGGAACCGTGTTAGTGAGAAATACGGAGTGTAGTTCTGGATTTTCTTATTCATTTGACCCTGAACATCCCGAGAGAAGAACTCTTGAATAGCTTCTCTTTGTTTCTGAAAGGTAGACATCGGTGTCGAAAGATCCGTAACCACTTCGGCCAATGTGTTCACTTGTTCTTGAAGACGGTTTTTTTTTCGAGTCTGTGAGTGGTGTCCAACTTTCTAAATCTTGGATTTGACACGAGACATCCATGTGTCAATCTTCTTCTTAACAGTTTTTGTGGTTGATTTTGTTGTTTCATGTGTTGGTGGAGGTGATGATTGAGATGATGATTCGGGTTTGGTAGAAGTGTCATGAGGTGCTTCAGAAGACTGTTGAGGCTTGTGTGTTGGATTGTCAACTATGTAGTTGTCTGTTTCCTTCTTTAACCTTTCCTCTTCAGCTCTAGCTGCTTCTTTTTCAGCCTCTTTTCGCTTCATTTCCTCTGCAGCCGCATTAACATCATCATCAGTAACTCTTTTATCCTTATCATGATCGTAACCTCCTTCGTCATATATCTCCTCATCTTCACCATGATCCTCTCTTTGTAGTAGTTGTTGTTGCTGTTGTGGTTGCTTCATTTCGACTGTAGTTGTGACAGTGACACTCTGATCCTTACCGGGTTGATTAACCGGAGCGGATGGGGTTAGAGTAGTCTGCAATGGATCTTCCGGATGTGGAGGACTACTGCTGGAACCTCCTGCCTCAATGGGTTGATAAACCGAAAAGGTTGAAGCTTGGTATTCCATCCTCTTCTGTTTCAACGTCTTCTGATATTGTCGTTCCTCTTCATTCGGATCATACTCTAAGTCAGATTCATGTTGTTCTTCTTCAAGAGGTTTCTTCCCTTTATCGGCCTTGTTGGCATCATCAGAAGTTTCATATTCATCGATATCCTTGTCAAGTTGTTCATATGTAGGACTTTCAGGCTTTCCTTCTTCTTTGTGGAGTCATCAATACGAACTTCGCTGTAGATAACTTGTTCGTCTGACTCTGTTTCTGAGTCATCATCATGTTGTGACGTTGGCTCAGGTGAAGGTTCTGGCTTGACAACATTGACGGGAATTCTCCTCTTTACCACTCTTTTTGTTTTCTTAGACTTTGTCTTGGTGGTACTTGCAGAACTTCCAGCTTTTTTGGCTCTGGTCTTGACCACTAGAGCAACAATCTCATCCATGAACCCAACTCGTTTAGCTAGAAGAGCCTCCCTATAGTGTTTGTATGAAGCAACATCTTTGATCTTATCAGTTATGAGGCACACAGGGAGTTCCGCTCCTTGTTTACGAGTGGTTGTCCCATGGAACCTAACTGATTTGAGGGTAGGCTCAGTTATCATTGTATGCTTGTTGGGGTCATCAAGTCGTTTGGGAATATTCTCATACTTCCTGAGAAGGTTGTGAATTATTAGCTTAATGAAGCGGATAAAAGGGATCTTGGTGGCTCCTTTCTTAAGATGCTGCATCATGTCCTCCCAGATGAGGCTAGAATAGTATATGTGGTTAACATGGACCATTCCCCAGAAGATTTGTAAATACATCAGTTTTGGGTATTCATGACCGCTATCTCTTCCTGAGACTGACTTAGCAATCATGAGATACAGTATCCTCCATGGTTGCGGGATGTTTTTGACGTCAACTCTGGAGTGAGTAGAGATAATACCAGAGGATTCGTCATACCCGATGTTGACCAAGAAATCCAGAATCTCCGTCTCTGTAGGAGTCCTGACATAATCAACTGGAGAGTTGATATCTGGAAGCAGAAGAACAACACGAAGGTCTTCAACTATGACCATGACTTCATGAGTATCAAGAGTGACTTTCACAACATCTTCTCCATCAATCCTCTTCATGGTATGCCAAAATTGATGGATATAGAAATCTGGTGCTGATGTTGACTTAGTGAGCATGAATTTGAAGGGATGTTGCAGAAGGATGTCTACAACAACTCTGCAAGAAGATTCTGAGCAGGTGAAGTTGTTGAAATCAATACGAAGATTGTTCTTGCCAATCATTCTGTTATAGCCTGGTGGGAATGTATTGGCCATAGTGAGTTCTGCTGGGGCATTGACATTAGCTTGTTGTTTAGCCATTTTGTGATCTGAAAGGGATTAGACAAAGAGACAGACATATGTAAACACATTGTGTTAGTTTAAGTCTGATTCGTTTTCTAAAACCTTGTTTGATGATATCACATTTATGTTTGTTACATTTCCTAAGTCACATATGTCCGTTTACGTGAAGTTGTGGTGATAAGTTACGTGAAAATGTTAATTTTGAATCGTAGGTGCATTAAAATAACCCTCCTTGTAAATCCTAAAAATCTAAAAATCCTAAAAATCTCTCTCCCTTAGGGAGAATTCCGGCCGCCACCCTCCTCCTCTTTTCCAACAGATTACTACCAAAACCGTCCTCTATCCTTTTTAAGGGTATGCAATACGCTTTGGTTAATACTATTCTTTCAGGGTGGTTGGTAACGATTTTCACATTCTATCGACGGATTCTCTTTATTTTGGCGATTTTCACCCTAATCCAATCGGTTTTACCGATTCTTGATGAAATCGTTTTTTATAGGGTTTTGTAAACCGCCTTTTGATTGCCATCGATTCCTTTTAATCCTTGATTCTTATGTCGGTTTCTATAAATCGAGTTTATATTTAATAGGTCGATCTCCTACTTGCTGCTCATAGTTTAATCTTAATTTGGTTAAACGTGTTTCATTTCATTCGATTCTCTTTTTAGGGTTTCGTTTTTAATGGGCAACAAAAGTTTTTATTACCGAAACCCCACATTATTATTGCAATCGATTTACCTTTTGTTAAGGGTTATTGATTTATTTTAGGGTTCGGTTTTTGCGTGTTGATACCCCCTCACGCTCGTGCTTATAATATTTTTAGGCTGTTGTGGGTATGATTTGATGTCGCTATTGGTAAGAAACCCTTTTTAGGGTTTCGATTATTATGAATTTATGTGATGTTGGATCCGTTGTTTCAATGCATGTGAATCTATTATGGGTGGTTATGCCCGGACGTTTTCTTTCATGGAGATGTGATTAATTGTTCGTGGGTTATTAGAGGAGTGATGTTTAATGGCCCCGATCCGTTGGAAGGATTGCGTGTTCTTTTTTTCCTCAACAGATCGGGACGTTGGTTATGGTAATTGATTAGGGTTCGTGTAGCCCTATTGGTTGGCATATTGTGATCGATTCTATATGATCTTTGTTGCTATTATTGCTTGTTTTGGGACCGATTTGATGTGGTTATCGACTATGGATGCCGATTTGCATGGTAGGGTTCTTTAAACCTTATATTTAGGCTGGCGATTGATAACTATTCTTTGAAGTCAAGTGGTGATCTTGGTTCTCTTGAGCATTGTTGGCATGCAACAGATTTGGCGAGGTTCTTTGTCCTTTGTCGCTTAATCATGTCCTATCTTTGTTGTTGCATATGATGTCATGTCATGCTCCGTTATCGTTGTTGCATATGACTTGATCGTTGGTTGTCTTCATGGGACTCACTCGTATTGTTTTGAAGATTGGGTCAAGTTATTATATCTTTGGAAGATAGGGTCGCTTATACCTGTTATGTCTCAAATCCAAATTGCTATGGATTGCACTCTTATTAGGTTATTAGATTATGCTTTATGCATAATACTAATAAAGACGAACTGGATTTGGTTTGGAATGAGCATTTGGAAGACGGGAAACTTGATTATGGGTTTCGATACGGATTAAGTATCACGAGTGGGTAAAACAATAAACCTAGTCGTAACCCTAGTAGCAATCGTTCTTGGCCAACCAAGCAACGACCGCTCGGTGTTGTTCTCCTACCGATCGAATGAACAAGAAAACAAAGTTGTTTTCAAAAGAAATTCTTTATTCCAAACTGAACAATCCAACCAGGGAATACAACCCTTTAAAAAGGAAAATATGCAAACATAATTCGAAAATAAAAGGAAACTATAACAATCAAATAAAAGACTGAAATAAATAACTTGGATAGGAAGTTTCGGTTGGATTGGATCTTCAAAACATTCAGCAGACGCTAGCCACTTTCAGCAGGCCCGGCTTGGGTTGGGCTATGTGGGCTTCCTCCTTGATCCGTATCATCCTCCCCCTCTAAAAAACGACTCGACCCCGAGTCATCATCAAAGTCGGCGTCGGTATATGGAGAGAGGTCGACAACATTAAAAGTAGCGAAACACC